>JZKD02S1027499.1:0-13408 GCA_000966675.3 Picea glauca
CCTCTACCCATACTAATTGATTCAACTGATGAGGAGAAAAATGATACTAATCTATACTCCAACATTCGAAGGTCACACCTGCATAATGTGGCTACACGACCTATTATCTTTCCATTTGAAGAGATGATTAAATGGATCAATGATCATGTTAATTTGGAAAATTAAAAGTTGTCAATGATCAGGGTAGGTTCATTACATCTTTATAGCCTGAAAATTTGGAGATGTATTATACATTTTCAAAGCCATAAGTATCTATGACCATAGATTGGCTGAAAGAGTTTGGCAGATCAAATATTTATCAAAAAATAATGAGTAAATGGTGGATTAGAGGTAAACAATTTAAGTCTCAAAGTACTGGAATATATCTCTTTGTTAACCTAACACAACTTACATTTATGTTGTGTCCCTATTGAGAAATTTATTTAGAGAAGGATGAGACCCACTTCAAGGAAGGTTGAGTGCTTCTTATGTACACTATTGTAAAGAAGATATCAAAATTCAATTGGGTTGTTATTATTTCTCACAGTGTGATGCAAGAATGGCCCGAGTTAGATTTCAAGACCCTATATCCTAGTTCTCCTCCTCAATTGTTCATGTCTTCATACCTTTTGGACATCATATTTGTTAATAATCCTTTCCTAGGGATATGATGGGCTTGGAGCATATAAAAAATGCCAATATAAGTAAACTTCCAAGATCTATGGGAACACAAATAAATGAAATAGTATGTGAGAATTTGTGATGACTTCTTCACCCCGTTATATGAATTGATATTCTGCAAACCAACACCAAGATTATATAAGGAAGTCATGAAATTTATAAGCATGATAGGATATTGGTATGTGACTGAATAAAGCACCTACCTTAGGATCCATGAAGCAAGTAAGGCTCCTCGTTTTTTTCCTATATTTGTGCCACACAGGTTGGTTCTTAGATAGGTGACTTATTGGGTTGCTGTGTGTGCAAGTGACATACACAACAACCCAATTAGGATGTTGTGTAAGCCAATTGGGTTGTTTTGTATGCCACATGGAATACACAACAACCCAATTGTGTTGTTGTGCATTCCAATTGGGTTGTTGTGTATGCCACATGACATACACAATAGCCCAATTGTATTGTTGTGTATGCTACTTGGCATGCACAGACACAACAACATAATTGAGTTGTTGTGTATGCCACTTGGCATACACAACTACCCAATTCACCTAGTGTTTGAACACGTTCAATAATCTTAGAAATCATACATCATCTATGTCTTTAACTGAAATATTCATTGCATTTGATAGGTATACATACTGGAATCCTTTTCTATACATTATTTTGCATTTGAGGTCACTTCCTTTCCATTCCAAATGTGTATAGTTGAGAAGATAATTATATAATGAGTCAACTGATGTTTTTTTAATGAAATCTCTATTTATTTTCCCTAATCATGAATGTTAAGTTGTTTTCCTATTCTGCTAAGTCATTCGATCTCAATTTGAAATTGTAATCCCATAGAATTCACACCACAATAGTTTTAATTTTGAAGGATACCCTTACGAATCAACATCCAAAGCATCAAGATTAGTTTTTTATGCCAATTTCATATCAAATATTGTTTTGGACATAGTTCATAACATCGAAAGTTTTCATTCAATCATTTAGAGCTTGAAATATGTTAAACCATTAATAAAGGATATGATCAAAATAAGGGTGGGATTCTATTTGAACTTTGATTGTATTTGAAACCCAAACTAGATCTTGAAGCCAAAATGTTGACCATTACACTAAGAATTGAAACCATAATAGATTCAAATGATATTTCCCTTTTAGAAGACCTTATTTTTTATTCTAACATCACTAATTGTTTATATTCTCCTAATGGGTGGCATGCATGACTTTGTATGTACCTCCTAAGAGAAATAATCTAAAATCTAAAGAAAAGAAAAACAAATTCATGGAAGAGATTCCATAAAAAAAAAATATCCCAAAGAGCCAAAGAGGACCAATTTAATCAAAACCCTTCCAATTACATAGGACTATCTATGCACCTTTAATAAGGTGACCTTTTTCAATTTTTTAGAGAAGAGAGGTATCCCCTTCTACCCATACTAATTGATCCAAATGATGAGGATAAAAAGGATAATAATGTATACTCCAAAATTTGAAGGTCACACCTTCATAATGTGGCTACAAGACCTATTGTCTTTCCATGTGAAGGGATGATTAAATGGATCAATGATCATGTTAATTTGGAAAATTAAAAGTTGTCAGTGATTAGGGTAGGTGCATTACATCTTTCCACCCTGGAAATTCAGAGATGTATGATCCATATTTTATGAGCGGAACAAAATGAATACAGATTATTAACAGGTACTTAACACAAAATAACAAAGATACAATAAAACTGGTTTTTTATTCAATAAGGAAATAAGTTGAAACTGTAAAATGCAATGGAAACAAGCTTGCTGGAATGGTGGCGGCTTATCTCTGAGAAGAGATGTGACGGTTGCGCTCATTCACAAGAAAATGATTACAATGAGGCTCTGAAGGAATTTTTACAATAAACAGAAATTCCAAAAACCTTATACATCCAAAAACCTAACCCTAGGAGATGAAGCGCCAAAAGTTATGTGGGCCCCGTTTGGGTAAGTTAGTAAATTAACTTCCCGGGGTCGTAACTTTTGCATACGACATTCGTTTTAGGCGTATGATAGCCTGTTGGAAAGGTATCATCGAGGTGACTCATTTTGGGGGATCTTGGGTGTCCAACAGTTACCAGAGGATCGAGCAGAATGTGATGAGAAATTGACTGTCCCGATATGAGACAATGGTTTGTGGTATTCCAAAATGTACCGAGACTCGTTCAAAAAATATCTTGGCAGTGGCCTCTGCTGTGATGTTCTTCTTGTAGGCAACCGAAATCGTCATCTTAGAAAAGTGATCAACAACCAAAAAATCATAGTAGTTTCCCCACTTGGTGGATGGGAGGCCTGACATGTATTCCATTGAGATGGATTCCCATGGCCTGTCAGGAGTAGGAAGAGGAGTGTTCAGGTCCTATTTCTTAGTGGTCGGTTTGGAAATCATGCAGGCAGTGTAGGAACTGATATACTTGCTGACCTCCTGTCAAAGTTTCGGCCAGTAGAAATGTTTATGTAGCATCGCCACTGTGTTTTTGACACTGAAATGTCCTGCCACCCTACTATAGTGGGCTTCCCATATCAGCTCCACTCACTCACTTGATGGAACACAGATATGGCCCAGACGACACAACAACCCATCCTGAAGGTGGAAATTATCGGCAACTGCATTTGCCCCCAACATTTGGTAGGTGGTGGAGAAGTCCAGGTCTATATCATAGAGTTGGGGCCATCCAGAGGTCTCATGGCTGCAGGATTCTAGCACTGTGGTGAGTGTCACGACTGGGGGTCTGCTGAGGCAATCAGTGATGTGATTGGTGCTTCATGTTTTATACTTGATGTTGAGGTGGAATTGATGCAAGTATGTGGACCACTTTTGATGGCGATCATTATGCAATTTTCCTTATGTCTGCATGAAATGCAGTGGATTATGATCAGTGTGGATGGTTGTATCCTTCCCATGAATGTAGTGTCTCCACTGGCGGCAGGGTTTCACAATGGAGTACATTTATTTGTTGTAAGTAGGGTACTTACAGACAACATCTAATAGTGTCTCACTATGATAGGCCATGGGGTGGTCGTGCTGAGTGAGAACGGCACCCATAGCGTAGTCAGAAGCATCTGTCTCGATCTCAAAGGGTTGTTGCAGGTCTGGGAGTGAAAGTACTGGGGATGAGCACAAGCACTACTACAAATCATTGAACGCTTTTTGTTGGGACCGTCCCCACGAAAATTTGTCCTTACCACCACCCCTGGTTATTTGGCTGAGGGCCCATGCAATATGGGAGAATCCCAACACAAACCTGCGGTAGAAATTGGCAAGGCCCAAGAAGCTCTGGAGCTCAGTGACTGTGGTTGGGGTTGGCCAGTCATGGATGAATTGGATCTTGGCTAGATCCACATGTATGCCATGCTGATCAATGATGTAGCGCAGGTAATGGACCCTGTCCATGCCAAAGGAGCATTTTTCCAAGTTGGCGTATAGCTTGTGCTGTCGCAGGGTGTGCAAAACCTGTTGAATATGCTGCAAGTGTTCAACCCAAGTCTTGTTGTAAATGAGAATGTCATCCAGATACACCACTAAAAAATTATTGGTGAATGGTCGCAGGATATTGTCCATCAACCTCATGAAAGTGGCTAGCGAATTTGTCAAACCAAAGGGCATGACCAACCATTCAAAAATGCCTTCCTTTGACTTGAACGCGGTCTTCCATACATCTATATGTTCTATTGGGACTTGGTGGTAGGAAGACTTCAGATCAATCTTACTGAAGTATTTGGCCCCCATGAGTTGGTCAAGGAGGTCGTCGATTCGGGGAATTGGGTACCAGTTTCTTACTGTGATTTTATTCAGAGCTCGGTAATAAATGAAGAGGCACCAAGTTCCATCTTTCTTCTGTACCATCACGATTGGGCTCCTGCAAAGTGATGAGATGGGATGGATGTTCCCCTTGTGGAGAAGTTCTTGGATCTGTTGCTTGATCTCCTCATTCTCTAATAGAGAGTGGCGATAGACTGGACCATTGGGAAGTGGTGTGTTGGGGGTCAGATCGATGGGGTGCTTGACCTGGAAGTGAAGAGGTACCCCAGTAGGTGAGGAGAAGATATATGAGTATTCTTTCACGACCTTATCTACTTGCTTCTGCTGTGTGGAGAGGTAGGCCACAAAGACCCTAGATGTGGCTATGACCTTTCACTTATTCTAAGAGCGAATCACGAAGAAGACAAACGTCCCTGTCTGAGAGATGACCTTCCTGCATTGCTTAGTAGAGATCAAGGAAATAGCACTAGGTGGGACTGCCTTGGGTATCCTGTACAATTTCATGTTCAAAGTAATAATAACACTATGAGGCCTAGACTCATATACAACATGACATTTCCATAAATAAGGTTGTCTCAAAAGAAAATCAAAAACTTCGACAGAAGCAACATAACATAATACCTCATCTTTGAAGGGCTTGATGTCATACGACATTCAACACTGTTGGCTGACGCAGATATCCCTTCCTTGGTGGAGCCATCTAATGGTGTAGGGTTGTGGGTGCGGTGTTGTCGACATGGCCAACTGCTTGATGACCTCTGCTGATACAGGGTTCTTCTGGCTACCGCTATCAACAATGAAGTGCAGTGGGGTGCATTTTACCCACATCTGTGAATGGAATAGGCACTCTCCTTCTTTTGGCTTGTCTGGTTCACCAGGCTGGAGCTTGGTGGTAGAAACAGTGGCACTGGGTTCCGCATCAATGATCTGTATTCCCGTTTCTACTTTTGTCTTAGAGTCAGGACCCACATCTGATTCAGAGGATTTCACTTTGGCCACCAGGGACTGCTTTGAGTGGCAGTCAACAGTGTTATGCCAAGGGATCTTATGGAAGTCGCACCACTTCCCAGTATCTTTCTTTGTCTTTCTGGTGTCCTTCTTTGCTTGCGGCTTGGACTGGTTGTCCTGATACTATCCATCTTTTCTCTATCCTTTTTTCTATGGGTTGGGGCCGCCCTTTCTTGGCTTTTGTTGTGAGGGGTTCGCAGGCCCAAATTGCCACATCTTTTGTTTGAGCTTCTGCTCGATTTTGATGGCATATCGGTAGGCCACGCCCAAGGATGAGATGTCCAGAAATTTCATTTCAGTATGGATGTATCTATGTAGAGCATCGAGATACTTGAGCACTAGATGTCGGTACAAATCTTTGATACCCATCTTGGTGCGCAAGGTATGGAAGATATTTGTGAAATCTGGCACTGCTTGGTCTCTTTCTTTCCGTAGTGTGGTCCATTTGGTATGCAAGTCGTCATAACTTCTAAAAGGGTAGTATTGTTCCTTAATTTCATCCCAGAAGGATTCCCAGGTGGCTATGACTATAAATAATGAGGGTTCCTTTGTTTCCTTTTTCTCACAGAAGGTTTCCCACCAATATTTGACATGGGGATTGGCTTTGAGGAGCGCAAAAGTAATATTTTCTCTATCCGAAAAGTTATGGACAAAAAAATACCCTTCTAGTAGATCCAACCACTTGTCTACAACATCTGCATCTATTTGACCTTCAAATATAGGAATATCGGAGTTTATTTGTACCTTGAAGGGAGCGTCGCCTCCACTCAAAGAAGATGTGTCGCCTGTTGGTAACCGTCGAAGGATTTGTATGAAACTATCCATCATTTCGTTCCTTTGTTGTGTGAGGGCTTCCTCAATCAACAGTTTGAAAGGATCTCATGTCCCGTCATATTTATTTTCTCCTTCCATGAGAGGTTGCTTGGGTGTGCGAGATCTTTTGTCCTTAAGAGAAACAAGCTTGAGACCCAACTCTTTGTACTTTGACCTCGTTGGGGACATGCATTAACACGACAAGGAGAAAACCGCTCTGATACCACTAATCCATATTTTATGAGTGGAACGAAATGAATACAGATTATTAATAGGTACTTAACACAAAATAANCAAAACCCTAGACATCCAAAAACCTAACCCTAGGAGATGAAGCGCCAAAAGTCATGTGGGCCCCGTTTGGGTAAGTTAGTACATTAACTTCCCGGGGTCGTAACTTTTGCATACGTTCTCCATTTTAGGCGTATGATAGCCCATTGGAAAGGTATTGTTGAGGAGATTCATTTTGGGGGCTCAATCATGCCTTCGACTATTATTGAGAATCTCTATCCTGAAAAACGTTCATTTAGGCCCTCAAAATGGCCTCGAAAGTTAAAACTGCTAAAAATAGTAAATTGCCAAAATTGCCAGAATATCGTTTTGAGCCAGTTGGAAAAGGTGGGTGGCCACCGATATCCACCTAGATCAATGTATTATACATTTTCAAATCTATAATTAGCTATGACCATAGATTGGATTGAAGAGTTTGGAAGGTTAAATATTTATCAAAAAGTAATGAATAAATGGTGGATCAAATGTAAATAATTTAAGTCTCAAAGTACTGGAATTTATCTCTTTGTTAACCTAAGACAAATTACATTTGTGTTGTTTCCCTATTGAGGAATTTATTTGAGAAGGATGTGACCCATTTCAAGGAAGGTTGAGTGCTTCTTATGTACACTATTGTAAAAAAGAGATCAAAATTCAATTGGGTTGTTATTCTTTCTCACACTATGATGCAAGAATGGCCCTAGTTAGATTTCAATATCCTATATCGTAGTTTTCCTTCTCAATTGTTTATTTCTTCATACTTTTTGGACATCATATGTATTAATAATCCTTTCCTAGGGATATGATGGGCTTGGAGCATATAAAAACTTCCAATATAAGTAAACTGCCAAGATCTATGGGAATACAAATAAATGAAATAGTATGCGAGAGTTTGTGATGACTTCTTCACCCCATTATATGAATTGATATTCTGCAAACCAACACCAATATTATCTAAGGAATTCATGCAAGTTATAAGCATGATAGGAGATTGGTATGTGAATGAATAAAGCACCTACCTTAGGATCCATGAAGCAACTAAGGCTCCTCATTTATTGCCTAGATTTATGCCACATGGGTTGGTTCTAAGGGAGGTGACTTATTAGACCGTTATTCATGGTTTCAATGCTTTGTTAATAAATGATCAAAAGAAATTGTGTCCAACGTATCCATTGTATATAGGATTGTATGGGATACAAAAATTTACCTTTGCAAAATCAGAAGCCAAATCAACTCTTGAGTATAATTTTGTAGATGAAAGGTTTAGAATGCATGATCCTGAAAAATTGGTATCCTCTCATGTAGCTCATATAAAAAATTATTATCCATATACTCACCAAGAATGGGAGGAAGAAGAGGTGAATAAAAGAGCATAATATTTAACGAGGTGCAAAATTGAGGAAACAAAGTGGAGGAAATTGAGAGGTAGAGGTTGTTACAAGAACCATATCAAATGATGAAGATAGTTGTCCATGTTGAAAGAGGGTACAACTAGATGACATAAACATSAGTAAAATACCTTAATGTGCACAAAATAGCGAATTTTTAAACCTAAGTAAACTTTGCCTAAAAATAGAAATTAAGCTGAACCTAAAGGCCAATTGAAAAAAAAAAAAAAAAAAAAAGTCCACCAACCTTTGAAGTAACATACCAATGCCTAAAACTAGTCTTCGATATCAATTCTAAAAACATCTAAGCATAGAAGACAACTTGGAATTCTGAGCAAAGAAAACTCCAAGAAAACTAAAACTTGTTAAGTTTGAGCAAGATTTGAACTATTGATTGACCGAAAGTGCTCAAAAATTTTAAAATCAAGCAACAACTCATATTTTCATGTAAAAGAAGTCAATGAATTGAAAAAAAACTACATGTAGCATGTTCAAATTTGAAAATCAACGATTTAGATTTCCGAGCAAAAGAAAACCAAGACATTAAACAATTTTAAGTATCATCTTATGTTGTGGTTGAAGTGGCTCCAATGGGGTTTGGTTTCCATCAGGTTTGAGGTCGCATGGTCGAACCCAAGATAAGACAAGGACTGCATGTATAGCTAATGAAATGCAAGCTTTACGATAAAAATTGAAATCGAGGCTAGCAATCCCATGCATGCAATGAGCCTCTCTTGTGGACTATTAAGTTACGATACTGTATGATACCATGTTCTAAAAAGTTTTAAAATATAGTAGCTTAGAGTCTTAAGCAAAGGGCCAAACCAAATAAATATTAATAAGTCTCATATTCTTAAAAACTAATTCTCAAATTTTGAAAAGTAGATAGTAGTTCATATTTTCAAACAAAGGAATTTGTCCGAGACGTGAAGAAAATAAAAGAATTTAAAGCTTGAAGTTATTGTTGGATTACCCAATTAGAGAGTCGTTGTTACCTAGTATCTTCTGACTGATTTGAAGCGCACAATAGAGCTCGGGAGTCTCTAGGTAACAAGAAATGTGAACTTAGGAGTCAGGAATAGCTCACAAATGTCCTTCAAAATTTCGTAAGAATCTAATAGCTACAAAAACATGTGTGCCTCTGGCCCTCTACACTCTTGATCAGGGATTCAACGAAAGTTGAGTAATGATTGTAGAATTAGATTTGAGATCATTCATTGTTGAACCTTTGCTAAGCCTCTTTCCCATAATTTATAAAGCCTTAGTCGTTGTTCCCATAAAAATAAGGAAATACATGGCCCATGCATTATGGGAAAAAATTGGAAATGCAGGGGAACCGAAAATCGATGGGCATTGGGAGAAATCGTTCCCTCTAGAAAAGCTAGGAAATCTATGGGAGAAATTGTTCCCTCTAGAAAAGTTATGAAATTTGTGGGTAAAATTGGTGCCGAAAAGCTTCATTCGAGGAGATGTGGGCGGATTGGTTACCATAAATCCATAGTTTGAGAAGATGCATGAGAAATAATTCCAAACACGCTCTGGTTTAGGAAATATGGGCGATGCATTCACCAAAAGTCTAGATTCTTAAAAAATCGGGGCAAATTGGCATTTTGTTCATGAAATCGGGAGGGTGAACTCTCTTGCCACTAATTTTATTACTATTTTTTAGGGGATAAATTAGCTACCATATCTTTCTTTTATTTTAATCCATGGGCTAAAGATTCTAATTTTTTTAAACACCAGGTCAATGAAAAATCACCCCTTCAAAAATTGGAACCCTGAAATTTCGCCCATGGGAGAAATTTCACCCCTAAAATCATCTATGGTGCTTTCTAATGTGTGCGATATTGTGCAGAAAATACCTATAACTACACTTCAATAATATAAACACTCAATCTTTCTAGTTTCCTACACTCACATTTTATATCCCTGTAATTCTCATACATCAACTTTATCTGTCCTGGATTATTTTTGGAACGAAATGAAAGAAGAGATATTACAATGAAACACTCATGAAAATTGCCAGAAACAGAGAAATACAACAATACTTGATTTCTATTAATGAAATAATTGTAAAGAGACTGTAAAAATAGAGAGTGAAAGACTTACTAGAATGGTGGAAGCTTTATCTTTGAGAAGAGATGTGACGACTACGCTCATTTGCAAGAAGATGATTATAATGAGGCTCTGAAATCCTTTTTATGTTAAACAGGAATGCCAAAACCCTAGACATCCAAAAACCTAACCCTAGGAGATGAAACGTCAAAAGTCATGTGGGCCCCGTTTGGGTAAGTTAGTACATTAACTTCCCGGGGTCGTAACTTTTGCATATGATCTCCGTTTTAGGCGCGTGCTATCTCGTTGGAAAGGTATTTTAGAGAACTACGCATTATGTTGTCAAAATCTAAATCCATCTACAGTTTGACCGTGACATGCCAAAATAACATTGTTTAGGACCCCAAAACAGCCTTAGAAGTACAACAAGATGTGTTGACTTGAATAAATACAAAATAAGATAGTTGGATTAGGCAGGAGGCCACACATATCCACTTGGAAGAGTTGTAGGGATTCAAACAACCCCAGAAGGGTAGAACCCACAATTACAAACAAGTACAAAAGAACATGTTGAACTAAAAAATGACAAAAGGAGCTAGTTGGAATAGGTGGGTGGCCACCAATATCCACCTGGATTAATCCTCACCCTTTAGGAAGCAATGGTTTCCATTGCATTGAGTGCCCAGGGAAGAGGGGAAAGAATTTTTTGAATACGAATCTTGGTGAGCTGTGTGATTTGGTGGAGAATTTGTGTTGCTTGGTCTATGGAAGACTATCACAAACTGGTTGTTGGCAGGGTTGAATATGCTCCACCCACCTGTTGTCTCTAGGTTTGAAGGGGCATTGTGTAGGCACCATTGTAGGTGAAGAAACAATATCGTCTTTCTCTTTGAAAATCCGTTTTTGTTGGACATAAGGTATTGAGGTTGCAATGGTTGTAGTGGTCTTTTGTGCGTCCTTTGAACAGACTATGAAGAGGATGAATTATCTAGTATGAGAGATTACCTTGCATAACTGTTTTGGTGGAGAGGTAGTCAGAACTTCCTCTGGTATCCTATAGAGATGACCTCCCAGAGTAATAATGACACTATGGGGTCTAGAATCATAGACAACATTACGTCTCCACATATATGGTTGGCCCAAAACAAAATCAGAGACATCAAGAGTGGCAACATCACACACTACCTCATCCTTGAAGGGTTGAATTCCATAGGACATGCGGCATTGTTGGCTGACACAAAGATCTCGTCCATGGTGAAGACACCCGATGTTGTATGGATGCAGGTGTGGTGTTGTCGACAACAACAACTGTTTGACGACCTTAGCTGAGATGAGGTTCTTTTGGCTGTCGTTATCAACAATGAAATGCAACAGGGTCCCCTTCACCCACATCTGTGAATGGAAGAGGCTCTCCCTCTCTTCAGTATCTATTTATTCTTCTGGTTGAATTGTTGTGGTCGCGACAGTAGCAATGGGGTCTGCGTCGATGATCTGTCTGTTTTCAATATTTTCCGGATCAGATTCTGAATCAAGGTTCGACTCTATGTCTTTGACCTCGACCACCAATGACTGTTTTGAGCAACATTCATTGGTGTTGTGTCGTGGGATTTTGTAGAAGTCACACCACTTCCCAGTGTCATTCTTTTTCTTTTATTTACCCTTCTTATATTATGTCTTGGATTTCTTGTCTGAGGTTGTTGGTTAGGGTCGTCCTTACCATGCTTTGGTTGTTACAGATTTGCAGACCGAAATTCCCATTTGTTCTGGTGCCTGAATTTCTGCTCGATTTTGACAGCATATCGATAGGCAACAACTCCTAATGATGATATGTTTAGGAAATCCATTTCAGTTTGGATGTACCTATGTAGATCCCCACTGTATTTCAGAACCAGATGTCGCTCGGAGTCTTTGATACCAAGCTTGGTGCGCAAGGTATGGAAAGTATTTGTGAACTCTAGAACTATTTGGCTCTTCTCTTGCTGTAGTGTGGTCCATCTCATGTATTGGTCTTCATATTTATCAACATGATAGTATTGTTCTTTGACCACATCCACAAAAAATACCAAGTGGGCTCGACCCCATATATTTCATATTCCTTTGTGGAACTTCTCTCCCAATAATTTTCCCACCAATGTTTGACATGGGGGAGAGCCTTGAGGAGTGTGAAGGTGATATTTTCCTTGTCGATTTTTTTTTGAACAAAGAAACAACCTTCTAATAGATTTAACCATTTTTCTAGGGCATTTGCATCTATCTGACCTTCAAATATGGGAATATCAAAATTAACTTGCAGCTTGAAGTAAGAGGTTCCTCCAAAATGGTCACTTGATTAAGATGCGCCTATTGCTATTGGTAGGCATTGAAGGATGTGTGAAAAATTCTCCATCATTTAGTCCCTTTGTCCCGCGAGAGCTTGCTCAAGTAACATGTTAATAGAATCTTATGCTCCACCATTTTTCTTTCCTGCCACCATCGAGGGTTTCTTGGGCATGTGAGAGTGATTTTCCTCAAGAGAGACACGTTCGAGACCCAACTGGCTATACTCAGACCTCGTCGGGGACATGCGTTGGAAACGATCAAGAGAAACCTGCTCTGATACCACTAATCTGGATTATTTTCAAAACGAAATGAAAGAAGAGATATTACATTGAAACACTCATGAAAATTGCCAGAAACAAAGAAATACAATAATACTTGATTTCTATTAATGAAAGAATTGTAAAGAGATTGTAAAAATACAGAGTGCAAGACTCGCTAGAATGGTGGTAGCTTTATCTCTCAGAAGATATGTGACGGCTATGCTCATTCGCAAGAAGATGATTACAATGGGGCTCTGAAGGCATTTTTATGTTGAACAGGAATGCCAAAACCCTAGACATCTAAAACCCTAACACTAGGAGATGAAACGCCAAAAGTCATGTGGGCCTCGTTTGGGTAAGTTATTACATTAACTTCCCGAGGTCGTAACTTTTGCATATGATCTTCATTTTAGGTACGTGATAGCCCGTTGGAAAGGTATTTTAGAGAACTACGCATTATGTCGTCAAGCTTTGACTCTGTCTATAGTTTGACTGTGGCATGACAAAATAACACTATTTAGGGCCCCAAAACGGCCTTGGAAGTACAACAAGATGTGAAAACATGAATACATACAAAATAAGCCAGTTGGATTAGGTGGGATGCCACGAGTATCCACTTGGAAGATGTGTAGGGATTCAGAGAACCCTGGAAGGGTAGAACCCACAATTACAAAGAAGTACAAAAGAATGTGTTGAACTAAAAACTAACAAAAGGAGCCAGTTGAAACAGGTGGGTGGCCACCAATATCCACCTGGATCATTATCTCTATATCTTTATTTCTATTATACTTTCCATCCACTCACTTGATCATCAACTACTTTCTATGCATATGCACTTTGGTATAT
>JZKD02S1027510.1:6083-28562 GCA_000966675.3 Picea glauca
GTGTCTATCTTAGTGTGTTGCATGATTACCCTTATATGAAACAAGTTGCTTCTACAATCAATGCCTTCACCAATTTTACCTTTCATACCAACCAATGAGATCTTTGATTCATCACTTGAATCCGATCCCAAGTCTGTGGGTGTTGTTGTCATTTCCATTGTTTGCATTCCCTTCTTTTCCTTGAACCACTTTGGCCTCTTCTCGGGATGCAACTACCAACATATGTCCTCATCATGTCCCTCTTTCTTGCAATGCTTGCAAGAGGGCTTTCCTTCCTTCCTCGTCACTACGTTTGAATTCTTTCCATGCCATTTCCTCTTGTCCTCTTTCCTTGAAGACGATGATTCACCTGACACACCTACTTTCCCTGCTTCAATATACGTTGCTTGAACAGAAACCTCATCAAGGTTAGTGGGTCCAAACATGAAAACAATGTTTCTAATATGTGCAGGTAAACCTCCTATATACTTCATAAGAGTTTCTTGTGTTTGTAAAGGGATATCTAACATCAAAGCCATTTTTTGAAATCCATCGGTGTATTCTTGCACTGTTTGTCCTTTTCTTAGTTTTAAAGATTTCCATTCAATCAAAGCTTTTTATTTATAACCCAAAGGATAGAATTGTTTCCTAAGTGCAGAAATGAAGATTTTCCATGATGGAAATACATTACCCACTCGTTGTGTTCCATTTTGCAACTTGCTTTGCCACCAGATGAGAGTTGTACCTGCAATTCTCAAAGATGCCAACTTGATTTGTGTGGCCTCATCCTTGATCTGTTGCACACTACAGTAAACCTCCATCTTCCTGATCCAATTTTCAAGTTTCTCTACATTTACTTCACCATCATATACGGGCAACTCAAATTTAACATCAAGTTTTAACAATGGCATTTCATTCTTATGCTTATAAACATGTTTCTTTCCATTAGATTTAGAACTTGAACTTGAAGAAGAAGGAGAAGAAGGAGGTGATGATGGAGGTGAAGGAGGAATCTGAGGATGATCCTCTTCCTCTTCACTTTTTCCCTTTGAAGATTCACCCAAAACTTGTCTATTTCGTTCCAAGTAATCCTCGTACAAAACTTTCACCATCTCCGACATAGCAAGGAAATTTTTTCGGAAATCTTTCTCATCCTGAGAAAGCCCTTCTTCCAATGCCATATTCTCGTTGTGAGAAGCTCTCTTTCTCAATCCAATTAATGGATTGTCTGCAACAAGCTCGCCTTCACCATGCTATAGCTTTTCCCTGGTTAACATGCAAAACTCAAATCCAAACGTCAACTAGCTCTGATACCACTTGATCCGAAAAAGATCTTTTAATGACTGTGGTTGAGTTCTTTAATTGCATGTGTTAATTAACCATTTGAGAAGATTAATGAAAGAATGAGGAAATAAGAGGAATTAAGACATCCATATACATATATGCAGATCTGAAATGAAGTAATAAACAACAAACCATAACAAGATAATTGATAACGGAGTTTGGCACAAAATTGCCTTTGTCTCAGTGGGGGAGGCTTCTTTATTTCTGTTCAAAGCTAAAAAAAATACATCGCAGCAGTGCCAATTAGCTACAAGAATGATCTAGTCATGTTCTTCCAGATCTCTAGAACCCAACAGAAGAAACGGCATGCAAAACGGATGACCGGAGCTCCCAGAAATGGCCCGCAAGTGTCTGCTCCTCAACAGCTTCCCTGCATAAAAATGGCTTTGGCTTGGCTTCCCTTTAGCATAGCTCTGCTCTGATTGTCCTCCATGGCCTCAAACAGGCCTAGTTTTTATAGATCTGAAGTTGGTTATTCATCCCCAACTTCCTCCCAAAATCTGGCCTCCAAAAATGCCCAATATCTCCCAAAAATGGATAAAATCCATTAATTACAGGCATAAAATCAATTAAAAATAAAAAACTATATAAATAAAAACCCACTCTACCATTATATTTGGGCACAACCCCATTTTTGCGCACTCTTGGTCATATGAGAGGCGTCCATGTGGCCAGGCACTCCATCTGTGTGTTAGCCCCCAGCTCTCCCTCTGTCTGGACTGGTTCCTGGTCCTGTGGTGCGGGCATAGGACCGGGGCTAACACCCATACCCCGTGTCCTCTGATCTGTTTGGGTGGATAGGCCCTAGTCACTTGGGATCCATCAAGATCCATGGGCCGAGCTCTAACTGTAAGTGTCAGCGTATGGAATGTCAATACAACCATGGGCTGGGGCTAAGCCCCAGCCCTTTCCGCCTCCGACCAACACTTTGTGCTAAATTAAATAAAATTATTTCCATATAGATATTAAGAAACACCAGCAGAGCGAATGGATATCCTGGCCCTAGCAGTCCGTAGCGTGGAGGAGGTTGGGGGTTCGACTCCGGTGGAGACCCCAAAATTTTGCAAATCAACGAGCCAACCAATGGGTGCCACGTGGCATCCCATGACTAGGCCACGTGGCACCTCAACAACCAATCAGACACTTCCACTTGTCAAACACTAGTTCATCCACTTGTCTGCCACGTGCCTATCCTGTCAGCATGCCACTATACTTGCCATGTCAGCCTGCTGACGTCATTCCGTGCCACATGTCACCCTTACAGTGGTGACACATGTCACCCTTAGACTGGTCCAACTCACCTACTGTACGCCCTATCATCTACCACGTGTCATATGTAGATGTTGCCACATCATCTGTATGGTTGTACGTCCTGTACAGACATCCTTCCACGTGGACTGTACGTACTGTACAGTCACCCTCTTTTTTTTACCTGTTTGTGTTTTCGATCAAAATGTGATATCTTTCGCATACGGAGTCCGTTTGATGAAGTAAATATATGGTCAGAATCAGGAAGATAAGACGGACACAATGGCATTGGTTTCATTGGATTCTGAGCACTTTCATTTTTGAGCCTTTTTTAGCCCTGTCAGGCTCCTGGATCCGATTCTGGATCATTATTGCAGGTATAAGGCTTTGGATCGAAACGCTCAATGGTGGAACATCATCAAACGTTGGATTGAGGTAGGTCTCTTTCTTATCTTGCACATTAGTTTATATAGCATATGCTGGAATTGAGTTGATTTCTGCAGTCATACCTGTCTGTTGTGGTTTACCCTTGGCCATAAAGAGTTTTTCCCTCATAACAAAAATGGTGACTCCACTGGGGAGAGATCTTCCTTCTAAGGGTTGAAGTACTTTTTCTTCTTGCATTGTTCTTTTTCCTTTGTGTTTCGTGCCGTATCACTGCTTGACAGATTTTGTTCACTCTGAGTCTGAGTTTTCAGCCTTTTTTCCCTTGCCTGGCCTTGTTTTAAAGCTCGTACGTTCCTTTTGCCTTGACAATCACGTATACCACTTTTTCTTTCTTGTTTGCTTGGTTTAGTGACTGATGGGTGAGGTTTGATGTTTGTTGAGCCTTCTTAGGTCTCTGTAGTTCCTGTTGAGCTTCTCTGGGTTGACAGGAAACCTGTTGGGAGTTGAATTTATGGGCATAGTCTTTCTCATTGTTTTTCATTTTAGTCTTTCTCATTGTTTTTCATTTTTTGGTTTGTCCATGAACCCTGGGCTGTTTGTTTGGCTTCTTGGTATTCTGCTTGAGTTATTTCATTTATACACAGTAGAATTTATATATTAGGTTTCTTTCCAGTCCATGCATTTTCTCTTTAATATATTGAAAAAAGAAAAAAATAGTCATTTTGCATTGGTTAACATTTTTGTCTAGGAACCTTTATCATTAGCTTAGTACATTTAGCGAAAGATTGCATTTTACTTCTGAATTGCAGAGTTGAAATTGAAAATTGCACTGCTTGTATTAGCATATCATTCATTGAAAAGTTAAAGATAGAATTTGCATTATATTCATATTCATTTTCTTACAGAGTTATAACATCATGAGTTTATCTTCCATACCCTTTTGAGTAATCACAGCCAATAAAATTTACGCTTTAAACTAAAATTGATTAGTCACAATTTTATTTTTTGGGTGCACAAACTAGCCTAAGATTTAGTGCCTTGGAATAGGATTTTGTGAGTAAAGTTCTCCAAGGCAATTAAATCAACATATGTGTCTGAGATAAGGAGTTGAGAAGTCCATTTTATAATTGGTAATATCAAGAGGCTTCGCTCACACCAGAGTTAATCACGAGGTCACACAAAGTTAGTTGAAGGGATAACCCTTGGATACTCGCCTAGAGTCAGAGATATTTTTGTGGATTTATTCATATTTGGGGATCTTTCTAGTACCCATACCTCTGTGAGAGGCGGTGATTTTAAGGTTTCAGGCTTTGCTACCCTACCCATACAGTGATCCGGAATTATGAATGCTCGCCTATGCATTGGTTATATAGTGTTTTATTAGTTGATTGACTTAGGTATCTCATAGGTTACTTGTAGGGGTTATTCTACTTGTACCTTGGGTCAGATAGGGGTCAGACTACACACAACCTTTATGGAAGATTACCTCTTTGCGGGGATCTGACCGATTGGTTGTTAAGCCCATGAGGGCCCCTATAATTGATTATGTTAGCTCCAAACTTTAGTGGGGAGTCTCAGGTCCCTCTTGGATGAGACATACCTTCTTTAGCGAGGGAGGCCACTCAGCCACTTTAGCCCGTTTGCATACATATTGGCCATTTGACTTTTTGGTATGCTCTTTGATTATTAGTTGACCATAGGATTTCATGCTAAGTATTTGTTGTCATGGATAGTGGAGTTCCTTTTTCTCCCTCGTTTACTGCTACCCCCCCCATGACATTCATGGGGGAAAATTCATCCTCTTTTTATAATGGTATGCATAATCATGGTACTCAGTCAATGCCTTGGGTCTCTAATCATTTTTCTCATGGTATGTTTGATGTCTTCACACTTTTCATCCTCTGTCTCACCTCCTTATTCAATTAAAATTTTTGGGTCTGGGGGCATGATGCCTCCTTCTTATCCCTCTCCATTTGGTGGGAGTCATATCCTTCAAACACCTCTTACGATAGGAGGTTGGAACCTTCCTTCATACGAATCCACTATGCGAGAAGTAAATGCCCAACTATGAAATCATTCTACTTATTAAACTCCATCCACTTATCCTTCTTCTGCCATGTCAGTTCCTACGAACACTTTTCCCATGGAGGACCTCCATCTTCCCTCTGGTGTTTCATCCGAGGGGAGTTATTTTTATAGTATGGGAAACCTCCTTCATGAAGTTCCTTCGTCTAGGGGAAACATATATCCTCACATGAGTAACCCTTGTCATGTCTCTTTCTCTTCGCAAGTGGCTTCCTCAATGTCGATGCCCTTACAACCCTTTATGAATCAGTATGGAGGAGGATACTATCCTGTTGGACAGGGACAGGGTGTAAACCAAGATCCTTCTTGGCCTACAATTTCTCAGAACCAATCTTTCCTTGGAACTTGGTCTTAAATGCCACAATCTGCCACCGCCTCAAGTCCAGTCATTGTGTGTCATACTGACATTATATCACCAACCTCTGCTAGTCATGTTGAATATGGGTCGACAACCTCTGTGAGTCATGTTGAAGACCTACAACCAACTATTGCAAATCATGTTGGGGGCACATGTCTGGTCACTGCTAGTCACACTACACATACATCACCAACCTCTGTTAGTCATGTTAGGGATCTATCTCCAACCTATGCGAGTCATGTTGGAGATTCACTAATAGCCTCTGCAAGTCATGCTAGGAGCATGTCACCAGCTACTGCAAGTCATGTTGGGGGCATTCATATGATTGAGAAGCCTAGACGTCTTGGATGTAAGCCTAGATTCCTTTGCAGGACTTGTGAAGGAAGTCACCTTACTTGTTTGTGTCATGTTACTTCTGGGATACCAGAAGTGTGGGGCTCACCTAAGAGCCCTTCGAGTTCTGAGGCATATATGGTTTCACAACACTTTGTTCGTTATTTGGTTGATACAACAGTCACGTCGATGCAATCTTCAGCTGGCACCCCTTTCCCTTTAGGGGTTGATGTGTCCTTTTATCTTGTTGTCTCACATCCTGTTCAACCTGTGTTCGTGTCGATGAAATATTTGACCGAAAACTCTCCTATGTTCAGGGGTGATGCATTTCTTAACCTTGTTGTCTCGCATATTGTTCAACCAACGTTCGTGTCGATGCAATCTTTGACCGACAACACTCCTATTTTTTGGGGTGATGCACCTATTGACCTTGTTTTCTCGCATCCTATTCAACCAATGGTTGAGGAAGTGGTTGTATCGATGCAATATTCGATCGACCCCACTCTTCTCTCGGAGAGTGACAAGTCTAAGGAAGCGTTCGCGCCAATGCATTTTTTGGTCGATTCTGCTCTTCTAGTTCTGGTTCTACACCTTCTATGCCATGTCCTTAGCATTTATATTACTTCACCTTCTAAACAAGAGAGAGTTTTACTCTTCCCAAGTTATTTCCCTCCAAGTATTGACGAGGTTCCCTTTGATTAGGATGGTCTTGTGGGGTATCCAATGCCTCTACCTATGTCTTTTCTAGGAAGAGACATTATCCGATATAACATGGAGATGATAAACTCTGTTAGCACTTTGTCCTCCTCGACTTGGAGAGATTTGGGTCTTCCCAAGATTGTGTCAGTTCTTCATAAGATACTGACATTCCACAGAATATCGGTACGGGACCCTTGGCTTCCCCCGTGGCTTTCCGCCTAGAATCTTCCAAACGAGTCTCAGTTAAGCTCTTTTCCGACTCGCCTAAAAATAGAAAATGTTTCCAAGTGATTTGTCCCTTTCACACTCATTAAATTGGATTTGAAAGGTCATGAGTCTTAGTTAAGTTCTTTTCCGACTCACTATCAAAAATAGAAAAGATTGCCGAGTGAACTTGTCTTTTTCACACTCGTAAATTGGATTTGAAAAGACGTCTATTTGGCACAAGTTTACCCCTTTTTCACACAAAGTAAACTAAAAGAAATTAAAAAGGATATTTTTTGGCGTTAATTTGTGATTGCATCTCATGCCCTCGCTTGCAGTATTGAGCCTTTAGCTGGTTCTCGCTTTGCATTATAAACCATTGCCTAAGTAGTTTTTGCATCCTCAACCAAGCAGAGCCTTGTTTATATCCTTCACAGTTTGACACCCTATACCCTGGAGGAAACATCACCTCGAGTGTCCATCTCCCACATGCATTTACTTGCATTAAGCATAGGTACGTTCCACTGCTGGAGCTAGTTTTTCTTACTTGCGACACTCGTTTCCTCCTCTGTATCATAACATTCATTTGTTATGAAAAAACAAAAAAAGACGGGCAGGAAGGGAGTACTATATTATAATCAACATCAGTTGTGTTGCCTTTGAACAGAGCACAAAGTTATTGAGTCCTTTCTTCATCATAATTTTGGGTTTAACATGGCCTTAGGAAGGTGATCTCGTTACAGAGTTTTCTCTATTAGTTGGTTACTCTTCCAGTCCCTATAGAGAATTTAATTGATGTTTCTTACATCTAATAGTCACATCATTTGAGTCTATGTTGTCGGAGTCACCATATGTATCATGCTCTTATTCAAAGGAAGTATCACAACCTGCGTCATCCACTCCTCAAAAATATTGACTTTGCATATCGTCCATACCCTCAGTTTGTCTCAGAATCACATGATACTATGGTCTTATCATGCACCCTGACCCTACTTTATTCACCGGTAGGTCACCTTGAACCCAAAAATCGACATTTCATCATTGGTCGTTGACTGGGTGGTTTTCCTTGTGTTCGACGACAAGACATCTATTCACACTTTGGGATTTGTGCAATGTCTTGGATTCCATTAGCATTATTGATGGTTTCCTCACCTCTGTCAGCAGTTTTCATCATTGGTTTCTATTCAGAGGGTCTTTTTTGTATACATCTTGCATTTGGTATACATGAAAGACACATAGGGTCGTTGGTTCGTGAACATGTTATTCGTCTGATTTCCACCAAATCATGAAGCTCATGCTTTGTTCCTCGTGCTGACTGATGAGAGATGCCTTAATGATCTCCTTTCAGTGGGTCTCCTTCCATCGACTTCAACTCATTTATTTTGGATATGAGACCTAGAGTTTTATGAGTACCTTGAAGCTTGCAGTCATTAGTGGCAGGCTCTCTCACCATTGATAGATGGGAATACATCAATGTCTCCTGATCAATGGATTTATCAAGTGTTTGACATTGACTCCTTTATTCACACTTGTAGGAATGTACTCGATGCCTTGATACCTACTTTCATTATTGGTAGGCTATCTCATGTTTGTTAACGGTATACCTCAATGACTGGTAATCAAATGATGTCTCATTATGTTCGACCTCAACTCCTTTATTCACATGATGTAGAATTTCACCCTTGGCAGATAGTGTAGAAGACTTGAAGACATAACTATGTGGCTGCATCTTTCCTAAGTCGTTGCTTCCCTTTCATTGGACCAACACCTATTCGACTTTAGTGA
The DNA here is from genome assembly GCA_000966675.3 of Picea glauca. Lineage (NCBI taxonomy): Eukaryota > Viridiplantae > Streptophyta > Pinopsida > Pinales > Pinaceae > Picea > Picea glauca. The sequence goes on from JZKD02S1027510.1 coordinate 14,506, forward strand.
TCATGGGAGATCATATTTTACTCCATGGTATACAGATATCTTCAGATTGATTTTGAGATTGGTTTTCACTGGGCCTTGTTAGTGACTATGACAACTTTTGGCATATAACCGCAATTGTATCTGCCTATTCATGGCCACAGAAACTTACTTGTTATATTTTCTGCATGGATCTGCATTGTATTCTTGGCAGCCATGTATGCAAAGTTAGTACATAATGTAATGATAAATCGAGTTCGTCCAGCTGGTTCTCTGCCACTCCACTCCTAGGTTATTTATAATGTATTTCGGCCATCGCAGATACTCCTCTGATCTCACACATTAGGGGGCATATGTTATAGAAAGATTTTCCTCACCATTTCTATCTTGCACAGAGGGCCTTTTTCCATTTCCCTATGCAGACTTATCATCCCTTTTTGAAAAATCTAGAGCTAAAAATAAACATGTTTTCCACATATACGCGCCCTATCAACTATACAACAAGCGTATACACAGGTTTCTCCACTATAGCCCGCGTACATCGAGACTTGTGCCAGAAAATACAAAAATGGAGTTGGGTTTCCATGTCACGACAAGAGATCTCTGATCCTTGGCCTTCCATATACTGGAAACGTTCCAACTCGGCCCTTCAGTTGCATTTTGAAGGCTATTAGAGAACAATTTCGAGCTATCGAAAAGAGGAGAAAGCATTCAACTTTGAGAGAAAAGTTACTCTGGAGAAATTACTTCATATTGAGTTTTCTTCCCTTTGTCCCTCTAGTCTAAACACAGTGTTTAGACCCCAAGCTCTTTCCCTATTGTTGAGAGAACCTCATTGACTCTCTCCTATGAGCTTGCCTTTGGTGGAGGATTGAAGTGGTGGAGGCCTAGTTGGAAGGAACTTGGTTTTTTGGTTTCAAACCATACCGACACAGAAGTTTGTAATGTTGTCACTTCTACTGATCAATTATTAATAGAAATACTCCTTTCCCATCCTATTGGTATATTGCAAATGTATGATTATTATCTATGGGTGTGTTTGTAATGTTCATTAATGGATTATGCTATCTGATGTGCTAACCCCTTTATATCATCATTATATACTTGCTTTGCTCGTTTGTTAAGAACTTGTTGCAGGTATAAGGCTTTGGATCGAAACTCTCAAAGGTGGAACATCATAAAAAGTTGGATCGAGGTAGGCCTCTTTCTTATCTTTCACATTAGTTTATATAGCATATGTTGGAATTGAGTTGATTTCTACAGTCATACCTGTCTGTTGTGGTTTACCCTTGGCCATATAGATTTTTTCCCTCATAACTAAAATGGAAACTAGGAACTAATGGAAACTATTCCAGAAAGACAAGAGACTAATGATAACTCATTCTCAAACTTCTCATAAAACTCCTTGAATTGAGCTTATGCAGATGTTTCTACCTGATACGACTGACTCTTCACTTTGTTCTTGTTCATACACTGTGAACCATAGTTATCATGCTTATAACACATGAAGAAATTTATTTTATTGAATTCCTTCTTCCCCGGATGTGAATATGAATCCTCGTTGTCACCCTACTTTTTGGAACCCTTTCCTTTTCCCTTCTATGTCTTACTGATAAGGGACAAGTTCTCCTCCTCTTCATATTCCTTATTTCTTTCTTTACACTCTTTTCGAGTCTCTTCTTGGATTCAATCATCTCAAAGCCTCTTCCAATATGGAATATGTTCTCGAGCACAAACTCCCTTGAAAAATGGTTCCAATGACTTGAGAAGACCATTCAATTCCACATTCACAAGCTCTACATCCTTTGTTTTCTCCCTTATGGTTGCAAGTTTATCATTCACCTATTTTATACTCATGAGATAGTTAGTAACATTGTCATATCTAAACATCTAAACCGATCTAAGTTTATTCCTTAAGGTTATCTTCCTATTCATTTTTGTGTTGTGGAACAAAACTACCAAGAAATCAAACATCTCTTTGTCCATATTCTTCTCAGATAAGTGAGGAATTAGATGATCCTTCACTGAATCCAAGATGAACCTTTATGATTTGATCTTATTCTTCTTGTGAGCTTCCAAAGTTGTCATATTTGTCGATGGAACAACTTCTTTTTCCACTAACTCCCAAAGGTCATATTCCTTAAATGCAAAAGTTACTCTTGCTCTCCAAGTCAGGAATTTGGATGTTCCATCCAATATGTCTTATACTCTTAATGGTCTTGATGCCATACCTTCAACCTGATAAATTTCCCTAGAAATAACCTACTTATAAAGCTACCCCTATATTAACATGTATGACTTTAGTGTGATTGTCACACTGATACCCACATTTTTCTACGCTATCGGTTGGAATGTTATGCTGAAATATGCACATTTCTACATGACCTGTACTGGAATACCTATGTTTTCCTCTACTACTGAATCTAATTGTAGTATGACTATTTTCCTGAAATCTATCCTTCAATTTTAGTCTATTGGTTATGGATCTATTAAGATCTCTTGCAAATTTGATAGATCTTGTATCATCTTCTATGGATCTGAGATACAACTTCCCTTCATAGCATGAACTTTGATACCATGCTCAAAATGTCTTACTCTAGCACCTAGGTATCTTGTTATCTAGTGTTTCATTACCACAAATCAAGTTAGCAGCTCATAAATAAAAACATTGTTGGAATATTCAACTCAAACAAATCTAGCAGAAGCAAAATTGGAAAACCAAAAATATCAATCACAATACAAAAATATATTATGCCCATCAACCAATATTGCCATTCAAATAACTTCAAATATTACAAGGGCTCCCTTACTAGGAAAATGGCCCAAAGAGAAAATAATCAAAGTATATCAAAAACTCGATTGGCTTGATACCATGAAAAAACTTATGTATGATCCTATATGGAAACAATACGACTATTACACTGATATCCATATTGTCCTGCACTATCTACATGACTGTAATGTTGAAAATTAGGCTGACTACGTGACTGTACCATAATACATGTATTGTTTCGCGGTGGTTGGTCCTTATATTGTATGGTTGTTCTCTCTCTTCCTTTGGCCTAGATCTCTAGATGAAATTCCTTCTCCACCTATCCAATATCTCCTTGAATCATAGTCCTTCATGATCCAACTCTCTATGTCTAAGATCAATCTATCTCTATCAATCTGACAAAGTATGTTTTTTCCTCCTTCACCCTAGCCTTTCTTTTATAACTTTGAGTTATGACTTAACCCTAATCTCCAAAGTGATTGACAATTGAGATTACTTCTCACCTCATTTGAGATCAACGATTATTATTTAACTCACTAATGATAATTAAATCATTTCATTAAATGAAGCTCGACTTACTAATTAAAATCACTTTACTTTAATAATTCCTTTAATTAAAGTAAAGTCAAGGATATAAGGGTTTGGATGATTTTCACACGTCTAGACACATAGACCTATGTGGAAATACATGTCCAATGCTATCATGCATCAACAATTACCCATGTGTTTCTCTACTAGGATCTCCTTTAGAATAATTATGGGAACCAATCATCTTTTTTGCATAAATTTCTTGGTTGATCAAATTTTTAATCCTAGTCCTGCTAATTTTTTAGCTTTGGACTAGGGCCCTGCTCCAACTTTGTTGAAAAGTAGAACTGGTGATTTATCTTTGAGTCACTTAGTTTGGGTACCCTGATCACTAATATGATTATCATCATGGCAGTATATGGTACTCTTACTTCATCAAAGAAAAATGTTGAAATCATTACGGAATTTGGAATTACAAATCATCCATTTTAAGTATTAGGTTGAAGCATATGAGAGTCAGTTGGAAAAAATCGACCTTTTCATCCTAATTAAACTAAACTCATCACTTAGTATAATTTTCCTCAAATAATATTATTTCAAAGAGATTTGTAATTCTTATCTTTTATTTGTTATGATGGAAAATAATTCGATTTAAAAAATTATCTAGTAATTACCTAATATATCAATGAATGGCATATGTGTTTTCCTCTTGCTCATTGGGACTTTGAACATAATACCTTTCCACAACTATATGCTACTTGTTAAAAGGAATAAGTGGGGAAGGATTAAATACTTATTTTTCAAGAGGAAAGCCATGATGCTTAGTCAATAACTGCATTAATATTTTTCATAATTTCATGTTCTATCCATATATTTTAAGCATAGATTATCTTAACAAAATTTACTCTTGAAAACGTTTGTCTCTAGAAAGTAACTAATTCAATATGGAATTCCCTTTTGTTATGCAGGATGGAAATAACTTAGAACAACCATCAATGGGGAAATTTCCTCTTCCTAAGGGTTTGAAACATATGACAACACATGGAAGTATCGACCTAAACTCATATGCTTGGGTTATTCAGTAATATTATGGGAACTAATGGGTCATTCTTCTCCCACCGACCAAGTAGAAATCATGGCCAGTGAGGGGGGGAAATGGAAGAACCAGAGCCGAGGTGTTATTTTGAATTTCTTGGAGGGTGATCTGGATAGTTTATGAGTTTTGAGCCTGTTATTGATTAGATGACTAGCCTTTCTTCTATACTTTCTTAGTTTTTATTGTCTCGGGCTTTGTTTTCACTTGTGTAGTATTTTATTTACTTACCATTACTATTTTTGGAACCTGTTATGGTTTTTTAACTAGGATCGTCTCCAAATCCCGGGCCCACCTTTAGATTCTTTACATTTACTATACCCTATGTTTTATTGCACCTTATTGATTTGTCTATTAGTGGTAACAATATCTATTGTTTCCATCTTTGGAAACTGTTCCACTTGATGATTGTTGAAGGTGCGGCCTAGGTGTCAATTTTTCTCTGTCTACTTTCGAAACTTCCTTAAATCCATGTCACTCTCCATTATGGGGTCTATTGATTTGGGTGGTGGGAAGAGTACCGCTCTAAAGGAATCCACCATAACCAAGAGTAGTGAGCCTTTAATCCTACCATAGACATTAATTGTGATTAATCACTCCTCAAAACCTGTTGTGAGCCCAAATATTTACCCTTTTCTTCCTAGGCCTTTGTGTTCCTCGCTTTTGGTCCCTGCCTCACGTAACCAAAAATCTTTCCATGCAGAGAGGTTATCCTCCCAGTCTACAAATTTTCACAACTTATCTTCTCAGAATACTGCCAGGTTGACTCCTAAACCTACTGGTAGAAAAAGAAGACTCTGGAAACCCAACAAGGTGCCGAGAAAACTTGTATTGGAGTTGGATATAGGTTTAATGGAAACCTGTCACATGGATGTTTGTGGTCTGGTAGACCAAGTTTCCTACCATTACCTACCACAAGAACCTATCCAGGATTGGATGGAAAAGACCTAGAAACCTATTTTAGGTTACTCGTCAAAGGTTTTTTTCCTGGAAAAAGGCTGGTTAGGATTCCTGTGTCGGTCGCCCGAGGATACAGTGACTTTATTGGCTTCACGTTGGTTATTTGGTGCTAGTAGCTTAATGATTAAAATGTGGGGAGTCTCTTTTGATCCGCACAATGAATATTTCTCTAAGAAACACCTTTGGGTTCTTTTACCAAGGCTCCCACTCTATTTCAGGAATGAAAGTGCTCTTAGAGATATTGGAGATACTATGGGTTCTTTTATCTATGTTGATAGTTTTTCTCTCAAAGAAAAAGATAGAAAGATGGCTAAAGTACTGGTGGAGTTAGATATCCATGGCGGCCTACCAAAAACTTTGGATATTGTTTGACACAAAAGAAGGAAAAAGAAACATTTAGACTATTTGGGGATCTCATTTAGATGCAATCAGTGCCACTGTACGGACCATTTTCACAGAGAATGTAAATTTTGGAGGATGTGGAGGAGACTGATGAATAACTTGACAACTGGGACATGTCGGACTGCTCACCGAAGGTGGAACTATATGGTAAGTTTGACCCAAGCTTTCAGACTTAGTCAAGGAACCAGGAAGTGTCACTGGAGAAGCTCTCAGGTAAGCTAAAAAAAAATTGCCCGTATTTGTATGATTCCCTTACTTTGTTGGAAAGGCATTTTCTGGATTCTTCTCTAGGTTTAGATTATATTTCTAGCTTTAAAGCTAAGTCTTCGGTAGATGATATGGTTGTGGTTGATAATTTATGTAAAAGGTCTTCTGTTTTAGACTCGGGACCTAAGATCCTAACTGGAAAAGAAAGTGATATTGTGGTTAATATTGGTAGTAGCTCCCCTACTTTAGGCATGGATGTACAAGACTCCCTCTTGGTATCTGAGCACCAACCGACGTGGTTTAGTTCTGCATCACCTTTACTGTCTTCTTTTGAAGTAAACCTCCAAGGTTGTAGGGAATATAAACTTGATGATGAAGCCCTTTTGGAATTTTTTGATAGTCTTCTTCCAATTGGGAGGTACTAAGATGCCCCCATCCCACTCCCTGTCTACCTTGGGAAAGAGATTATAAATGAGACTATGGGTGGGGAACAAGCATATTCCTCCAAAGCTCTTCATGTAGGCAGGGATAAGGAATATGCATGGTCATGTGGTTTGGGCATAGAAATATCTCCCATAAAAACTAGAAGCTCACGAAAAAAGGTGGGTGGGGGAACCGTTAATTCTGAGGTGAAGGATATATCCGCTGCTGACAGTGGGGCACTTAGAGCGTTGAAGGACCTAGTAAGGGAGAAATAATGATATTACTTTCCTTAAACATCAGAGGGATAGGGGGATCCCTTAAAGTTGTCACATTTCGTAGGGTTTTGGATCATGGTCAACCATATATCATTTTTTTACAGGAGACTCTTGTGGAGGAGCATAAAGCCAAAGGTTTTGTACAGACTTTTCGTCAGAATTGGGTTTCAAGTGTTGTTAGTTCATTAGGAACTTTTGGGGGTTTACTAGTTTCCCGGGACCTGAATTCATACTCTTGTATCCCCACCCTGACGTGCGGGGGTGTTTTCTTGACTGGCAGAGTTTTAACCACTCATTGCCCAATTTCATTACTCAATGTATACGGTCCTTGCATGGAAAAAATAACTTTATGGGATTCTCTGGTGGGTAGTGGCATTCTCTTTGCTGACAATTTGATACTTGCTGGGGATGTGAATATAACTCTATCATTAGATGAATTGTGGGGTAGTACTAATTTATCAGTTTCTATGGAAAATCACCTCAAAGCACTTTTCTAGTCAAAGAATTTAGTGGATATTCGACTAGATAGGATGGTTCCTACGTGGCGAAATGGATGACAGGGGAACCAGGCTATTGCAAAAAGATTGGACAGATGCTTGATTTCAGAAAGATTAATAATCTCAAAATATTGTTATCATTCTTGGGTGGAATATCTGTTTATTTTAGATCATGTTCCAATCGTTTTTCAGATGGATTTAGTACCAGTCAACAAGATTTATCCCTTTAAGCTCAATCCGACTTGGTTATTGGATGTTGAATTTAAGTCCTTAGTAAATTTGATATGGAAGGATAATAAGTACTTATCTGAAGAGGGTTCTCAGTGCAGATTGTTCTGGAAACTAAAAGACCTTAAACAACAGGCAAAGATGTGGTCAAAAAAGAAAGAAGAACTCTTAGTCAAACGTATGGAATCCCTGGAAGCACAGATCAAAGAAATGTTTTTAATTGTTGTGGAGGATAACACAACTATTGAAAAATAAATATTACCGGGGAATCTTGAAAAGGAGAGAAATAAAATTCTAAGTTACAATGAGGAAAAATGGCGCCAAAGAAGCAGAGCGATATGGATCAGAAGTGGTGACTTAAATACAATTTGTTTTCATAATTTCGCAAGTCAGAGGTGCATACACAAACATATATGGGAATTAACTGATGAGTTTGGTGAGCAATGTAAAGGATAAGCAGATTTGAAGAAGGCAACGACTCAATATTTTAAATTTTTTTACAAAGCTCATACAGAATCATTTACTATGAAGAAAATTGAGGTTACAAATCTATTTAAAAAAATGGTACAAGATGAGGATTTAAATTTACTATTAAAACTAGTTTCGGTTGATGAAATTAAAAAGGTCCTTGAGATTTTTAAAAGGGATAAGAGTCCGGGCCCTGATGGCTGGACGGTGGAATTTTTCTCTTCTTTTTTTGATTTGGTAAGCGAAGATTTGGTCCAGATGGTGGAGGAATCAAGGAAATTTGGGAATATTCCAGGTTTCTTAAATTCTACTTTCTTGACTTTGATACCTAAAGAGAATAATCTGTCCTCTTTCGGAGACTATAGGTTGATATCCCTTTGAAATATTTGTTACAAATTGATATCCAAAGTCATGTCAAATAGGATTAAGCCCATTCTATCTAGTAAGCTTTCAGAAGAACAATTAGGGTTTTTGGAAGGTCGCAGGATTCAGGATGCCATAGGCACAGCTTTTGAGTGCTTTCATATCATATCAAAGAGAAAGAATAGTAAATCTTTAATTCTTAAATTTGATTTACGCAAGGCTTATGATTGTTTGGGTTGGTATTTTATTCATATGGTGCTCATCCAAATAGGTTTTGAATTCCAAATGACTAGATGGATTATGAGTTGTGTTACTTCCCCATATTTTTTTGTTCTCTTCAATGGGGAGACTACATACTTTTTCAAAAGTGGGAGGGTCTTAAGATAGGTCTGTCCTTTGTCTCAACTACTTTTCATCTTGGTAATGGGGGCTCTCATCCTTTTATTAAAAAAGGGAAAAGCGAAGAATAAGATATCAGGTGTGAGAGTCTCTAGTATGATAAATATTCTACATCTCTTTTTTGTAGATGATGTTATAATTCTATCAAAAGCTAACCTCGCTGAATGGAGGGAGATATATTATCTCATTCTCCTATTTTGTAAAGATATAGGGTTACAGGTTAACTCTTCGAAGAATACGGTTCACCATTAAGGAATGACATATTCAAAGTTGGATCCATTAAGATGATTACTTTCGTTTAATTTCTCGGCCTTACACTTAGGCTTCAAATATCTATGATTTCACTTGAAAACAGGACCATCAAGGGTGGTTGACTAGTCATGGCTATTAATTAAACTTGAAAAAAATATTGGAAACTGGTGCTATAAATGGATTTCATTGGGAGGCAAGTTTAGTTTGCTCAAGACGGTTCTGGAAAGCCAATCCATTTATTGGATGGCAGTGGAATTAATTACAAAATTTATTATTGCCCAGATTCATAAAATGTGCTTTAAGATCTTGTGGAATGGAAATACTACTTCTAGTCACATCCATTTATGCAGTTGGGAGGTTTTATCCCAGCCAAAATCAAGTGGCGGTTGGGGTCTCATAAATTCAACACACTTTAATACAACATTGTTAGAAAATACTCTTTGGCACATGCTCTTCCACAAAGGTATTAGGCATAACATTGTGATGGATAAATACATAAAACACTCTGATGTGATTAAATGGTTCAGGTCGACAAATTTCGAAAACGGTTCAGCTTCAAGTATTTGGAGAAATTTGTTAAAGTCAGTCCATTTGTTAACTCATTGGCATAGATGGTTACCGAGATCGGGGGGGGAAATTATTTTTGGATGAGACTATATCCTATGAATGGGTGAAAAATCGTTATTGTCACGGGATCTTCATGATCATCTATCTAGGAAGGAGATCAAACTGATGGCCAATGAAAAAAATCCACAGGGGATAAGTGATCTTTCTGATAATTGGTTATGTAGTGTTTCTTTGGATCTAAATGGTATACTTGCAGAGGAATGGAACAACTATACAAAGGGCCTCTCAGCAGCTGGAGTTATCCTTGGTGAAGAAAATGATAAATTTATGTGGGCGGGCGGAGATGCATCAGGTAAAATTACTGTAAAAAATATCTATCTAGCTCTAGTTTCTACTCTAAAGTACCAACCTGTGGGTACTTGGATTCAAAAAATATGGAAGTGGGATATCCAACTAAAGATAAAACTCTTCACTTGGTTGACCATTCCCCAAAATATTTTAACCTAGGATGGACTTCAAAAAAGAGGATGGGAAGGGCCCAGTATATGTATTTTTTGTAAGAGGAACTCATAAAATTTAGAACATTTGTTCATTGATTGAAATTTTACAAAACATTTATGGGCAGTGATAAAGTACTTGTTGAAATTAAAGAGGAATTGGTTAGGAAAGGATATTGCTTATTTTTATTGTCAATGGATAAATGACAAGTCTGTTTTACCAGATATAAAAACCTTAACATGTTGGTGCATGTGGCTCAAAAGGAATAAGTGTATTTTTGAAAATAAGGCTCTGTCGGTCCATTCAGTTCTATACAAGATTTTGGGACTGTTAAGACCAAAGAATCCCCCCTTACCCCACTGGACAACAAAGGAATGTTTTATACAATATGAAGAGGGATCCTCCATTTCTTTTTTTGACGGAGCAGCTAGAAGTGATCGATCATCCTGTGGAGCGGGAGGGATAATTAAATCTATTGATAAACTTGTTTATAGGTGGCATTTAAATTGTGGTGGAGGAACAAATTCCAAGGCAGAATTATTGGGTATTTGGGGTACCCTTTAGAAAACCATCTTGCTATTCATAGGCTACAAGCCTTTGGAGATTCCAAAGTGATTATAGAATGGATTAATGACAGGGGAAAATTGGATATATGATCCATTGAAGGTTGGAAGAAACGCACAAAAGTTTTGTGAAAAAAATTCCAGGCCCTTAGTTTCCACCATATCTACAGGGAATTCAACAAAGAAGCCGACAAGCTTTCCAAAGAATCCCTACTAGCTCTGGCAGGAAGGATAAATTACTATTAGTGGGAACCTGGAGTAGCTGGGAAGTCAGATCATTTGGATATTTTTTGAACCCCCTTGCCTAGTCAAGGTTTTTTTTGTTTTTTGGTATATTCTGAGTTTATGTAATGTCATGTGATAGATTGGATAATAGTATCTAGGCCAGCTGAGTAGTTAATGTTGTTATCAAGTTTTGGGGATAATATCTTCGACATTGTATATCATATGTAATGGTTTGGATGTCTTGGGATATGACTATTTCCCTATGTCTCTTGATGAAGACGAGGTACTTTTGAATGACAGTATGAAAAAAAAATTATATCATTAATATAATTTTGAGCAAATTTTCACTTAGAAAAAAAAAAAATCCCAGCTCATTAATTATTCCATCCTTGATCTTTGATATTCCTTAAAAGTATTCGTGTTTTGGTTTCTCATGGTCCCTTTTGATTGATTTTTTCACATACCTCATCTCAACCCTCATCATATGAAACAAATTAAGTCAAAAACATTTTTTTTGGACTCGAAGGTTTGAAGGAAAAAAAATTTGCAATAGCGAAATTGGCATGCTAGTGAAAGCACATTGTTCTTACTAATTTGAAAAAATAGTTGTTGAAGCATGTTCTCATGATCCGCTAGGTGAAGTATTTTGTACCCAATTCTTTTATCTGCAAAGTGGCCCCCACATGGTCCATCATGACAAGATTTTAGTGTCTCATGGAATTCATCCTCTCGTACACACCTTTTGATAATCAAATAAGGTTCAATGTAGAAGAGGAAACCATCAATCCATGAGAATCTTTCACTTTTCCTGACTACACTTTGTCGTTTTTTGGAGGTTAGGTGATGTGGAAGTTTACATGCAACCAAAAATTTAGTAATATCTACAAACCAAGGTGAGTTAGTACATACTACAAAGAGGTTCTCATTTGGAAAATGGTCTTCTACTGGAGGTTCATTCTCATTAGATGTTATTCTAGAAAGAAATTCAACCACTACATTATGTTTTCTTGGTTTGTCTAAAATGGTAATGCCAAATTATTGCAATAAAAGAAACCATCTAGTGACCTTGTCGTTTGTGATTGGTTTATTTATTAAATATTTAATAACACCATGATCACTATGCAAAGTTACAAGATATATAGTAATGTAGTGTCTAAACTTGTTGATTGCATGAATAACAACAAGAAACTCTTTCTCAATTAATGTAACTTAATTCATTAGGTGAGAGATTCTTACTGACATAGTAGATTGAATAAGGGTATTTTCCTTCGAGTTGTCTGAGGACTTCTCTAATAATTGTGTCAGAAGCATCTGTGGGAATGTGGAATGGGAGGGTCCAATTGGGCCCTCTTAGTACAGGAGCTTCAGATACTTTGAATTTTAATTCATCAAGCGCACGATGGCATGTCTCTGTCCATACAAACTCAATATATTTGCTAAGTAAGGAAAATAATGGATGAAAAATACATGCAAAGTTTTCAATGAATCTATGTTAATAACCAGCATATCCTATAAAGATTCATACCTAGTTTTTTGAAGTTGGAGTTGGAAAATTGAATATTACCTTTATTTTCTCAGGATCGACTTGAATACCTTTTTCTGAGAAGTGATGTCCCAGTATGATGCCATCAGTTTCCATCATAAAACATTTTCCATTACTTACAAAAACATTTTACTCCTTGCACTTGATTAACATATTTTCTAGATTAGCTAATGCTTCATCAAATTCATCCCCATATGTTGTAAAATCATCTATATATATGTCCACAAAATCATGAACGAGATCAGAAAATATACCTATAACAACTCATTGAAATATGGTGGGGGTGTTGCATAACCTGATTGGTAGAACATGGTAGGTGAATGTTTCCCAAAGACATGTGAATGTTGTTTTCTCTTGTTCTTCTGGGGTGATTTGGATCAAGTTGTATCCAATGAAACCATCGAGGAAAGAGAAGTGCTTCTTTCCTGTGAGTGTGTCCAAGACCTAGTCGATAAATGGTAATGGAAATTGATATTTATGTGTTTCTTTATTCAATTCTCGATAATATACACAAATCCTACATTTACCATTTTTCTTTGGTACCATGACAAGAGGGGAGACCCACTGGCTATCAGAAATGGGATAGATGAAGTTAGTTGTAAGAAATTTGTGTAGCTCTTATTTGACTATGTCTTTCATTTTCAGGTTCATCCAACGTTGAGGTTAATGAATGGGTATGACTCCTTCCTTTATATATATATATATATATATATATATATATATATATATATCAATATGGATCCCCTTCATGTCAGAGTAATTCTAGGTGAAGGCGTCACTGTTCTTTCACAACACTTGAACAAATCACTCATTTTTTTGTTCGGTTAGTCCTGGCTGATTTTCAAGGTTTTCCCCAAGGTAATTTCTATGGTTTCTATAAGGGATCCTTGGTATTTTTCTTGTATTAGTTTTTATTCAATGAGTGAGATTCTTGTGGAAGCTAAGGAAAGTTGAGTTTCTGGTTTCATAATATTCTCAAGAAGATGTGTGTTTCATAATGTAGAGGAGGAAGCTATAAAATCATTGATTTTTTCATCCTCTATTTTATCTCTTATGGCTAGGTATTGATCTATGGATATGACCTAATGGGCTTCCCATTCTTCATCACTTTCTTCTCCATCAACCCAAAGTGGTGTTTCTATGTCTATGTTGGGTTTGGCAGGAGGGTATAGAGTTAATTTTTTGGTAGAAGTGCCATGGGAAATAGTCATGTTTCCTTATCAACAATCAATATAAACATCGATAGTGGCCAACCATGGCAAACCCAATATTAGAGGATACTCGCCCATAAAAATTTGTGGCTCGAGAGTTGCGTGGAATGAAGGAAGGTTTCAACATAGTTGCACCCAAGAGAATGGGAAAAGGGAAATTGGTAAACTTGTGGTAGGACTGTGGGTGGAGTAACAGTCAAGGGATTGGAAGGGGAGTTTGGGAAATGAATAGGGAGGGTTGCAAATGAAGTAGAATCCCAAAGGGAATGGTACAAAGGGTATGAATGTGGGTGGGGAATTTGCAGGAATGGGATTCATGGAAATGAGAATATTTGTGGCAACAGAAGTTGCATCCACATAAGTCACATCATAAGAAATTGGGGTGACAACCAAAGTTGCAACGACAATTTTTTTTTGTTACAACTAGAGTTGCAACAACCTGAGTTGTATCAAAGGAAGTTGCATCAAGGAGAATTGTAGAAAAGAGAAGCGAAGCAACTTGAGTCACGACAACATGAAATGGAAACAACTTTGTTCTCCCCTACGGATCCTGCAAAACAAATATTAGAATGAAACAAGTTTTTGTTTAGAAGGATCCTGACATAA
>JZKD02S1027510.1:38782-53599 GCA_000966675.3 Picea glauca
CGAGCCACAAACCCTATTTTCCACAGAGTGTAACTCCAAAAATACAATGACCCGCAAGCTGTATTTTTTGCCACAGATACTTGGGTATGTTTTCTCAATGGAATAGCAATTTAACGGTCTGAATCATTATAAAAAAAAAAAAAATTATAGCGAAAATGGTGAGATGACCTGTAAATAACATACCTTAGAAAGTATCATCAAAAGAATTTATCCTCCCTTCAATTCCGGCCCTCTTTTCTTCACCTTCTTTCTGAAATTAGTCTTATATATCCTTGGTTACCTCAGTCACCTATAAATCTTCAATTTGTTGTGTTCCACACCAAAAATTCTCAAGAAGCTCTCACAAGAATCTCTTCATCAATACTCCAAAAGATATTCTCACAAGAAGCTCTCCATTGATCCACAAAAGGATGATCTACAAGAGACCATTGCTATCTTATTTATACTTTCATCCTCTAGGTCACTTAACCCATGTTTAGGTCACTGTTGGGCCCGAGATATGATCATCTTCATGACTTTATTATACACTTGTTTCCATATGTACATATGTGTTTTTATCTTTCAAAGGAGCTTTTTGAACAATTTTATGATAAAATGATATAATCGGCATGAGGTACGTATAATTTGTGTTTTGTGATTCAATCAAGTTTAATTTATCATATTTTATGGTTTCTAAGAGTTAATTCATGTTTTTTTGCTATTACAGGGAAAAACAAACCATGTTTCTTGGTCCGACACTCGTTCCGACACTTGATCCAGCACTTGTTCTAGTACTTGATCCGACACTCGTTCTGGCACCCAGTATTGCACAAAAATGCAAGGCGAGTTGGCGGTTATGGTATTGGAAGCCAGTGGTGGAAAAATCGAGCACATGGGTTTTGTTTGTCATGGCCCCCTCCAACTACTAAGCTCAAGACAACTCGATTTCAATTGTCCAAAGAAGGTGATTATTGGTTTCCTTCGTTTTGTTAGTTATGGGTGCATTTATTGTAAATTGACGAATTTAGAGGTGGTTCGACCCTCCTGTGGTCGACCACCTGGGTTGTAAACCTATAAATACTACTAGGATGATAATTAGATTGTTAAGCAAGTATAATAGCCATCATATTGGAGATAAATTCGTTGTACTTTGTTTTTTATTTTTCACATTGCCAAAATAGTGCCAGAACTATGTTTTTAACTTTCATGGTGAATTCGGCCTGCTGAAGTTCGTGGTGTGCTCGTAGAGGGTAGCCACGACTTGTTGGGGGGGGAACCAACAGTCTAGTGATGTTCAATGTGTTGTTTATACATTTCATAATTTAAATTGTCTTTTATTTCCTGTACATGCATGTTTTATGTTTTAATTAGCTAGTTGTGATTTAATTGTTTTATTATTCTTTTGCAGGTTAGTGTGATGAGTTATGTTAGCATGAATTAGTTTTGTATGCTAAGAATAGACTTGCAAGTCTCTACACTAACCCCATATGCATCTAGATATCAGATTACACTTTTATTTATGATCTTACAGTTAAATTTAAAATAGAGTTGTTTTTAGAATAACAAAGAGTTCTATTTGGGTTTCATTTGACAGGGATCTTTGATGGATGGATAGATTTAATTTCTTAATCATAGTTTTCTTGTCTCAGTTTTAGATAGAATTCTTTTGTTTAGTTGTTGGTTAATTGTCAATTTCCTTCTTAATAAGCATAGTTTAATTTATGTTTTTTATTCATTTTCTTATCATAGCTTGAATGATTAAAATAGACATAGTATAGTTTTATTTCACGCAATTTCCTTTCATATATTAAAATGAAATTACATTTCTTAGTTAATGGTTGAATCTAGTTTTTCTTACATAGTATAGATATAGAATTATGATCTCATTATGTTGTTGATGGTTTATACATGATGCAGGGTATTTAACATTACTTTTATCATGGCTAAGTTTGCATTGGACTATTTACTTCACACCTTTCATTTTGCCATTGAAATTAGTATTGAGCTTATACCATTAGAACTATCCTTTATGGTTAAGTGTCATTGAGATATAATTTGTCACCACCGAAGGCATTCACACAACCAGCAGCATTACATTTGAGTGTTTTGTAGATTAAAGATAGTTTCTTGCTTTCATAGATTAGAAGAGATAGTTTCTTGTTTTCATAAGTTTAGTTGTTAATCTTTATTGCTTTCAATAGAATAGATTTCCTTTCATGCATTTCATTGAGCATTTAAATTTCCTTTCACGCAAGAGAAATAGTTTTGCATTAGGCATTTAGTTCACTTGCCCCTTAGGCTAGGTAGTTGATCAATGAGAATTCTTTGCTTACTTGTCCCTTTGCTTTAGTAGGATAGATAGTTGCCTTTTCTTACTTGTCTTTTGCTTTAGTAGGTTAGTTAGGTGCTCTTGATTGCTTGTCTATTTTTCTTTAATAGGTTAGATAGGTGTTTTTGCTTATTGTTTATTTATTTGCTTCCATAGGATAGTTTCTCATTGAATGTAGGTTGGCAAGTTAAAGAAGTTTTCTTTTGTCATTTGCTTATTATTCTTAGTAGTTTTCTTTTACTTATTGTTTGCCTTACATAGAGTTTTTACTTGCTTTCTTAGGAACTATCCATCAATCCTTGGCCCAAAAGTGCTTAGCTTCAAGTTGCTTAGTAGGGTTTTCTCATTAAATAGGTTTTCTTTAGTAGATTAGCCTTAGATAGTTGCCTGCCTTAATTCGACTACACTCCTACCAACCTTCTACCTTTGGCATATATTTTGCTACAACTCTAAGTTTACTTACCTCGGGTTGAAAATTTAATTGAGGGTAGTTTAGTGAATTTTTTAGTACATATAAATCACCTAACATTTTGGCGTTGTTGTCAGGGATTTTTCTTAAGGTAAGAAGTAATTAAGAATTAGATCATCCTAAGACCTTATCATTAGTTTGGTGGCAGGGGAACTTTAAGACGAAAGGTAAGAACCTGCGCATCTACTATAGCAGGTTCCCCCAAACCCAATAGTAGTTTTTCTTTTTGTTTGCTTTCATGAATAGACCTGGGAATCAAATGGTATCTTTTTCTTTTTGTTGTTTCTTTCTTTCATGAATAGGCCTAGAGACCCACAAGGTATATACAATAAATCAAAATCAGACCTTTCAACCAAGGTTCCTTCTGATCTCTTTGGGGGAAGGAACGTTCCTCTTATAAAATCCACAGACCAATACCGAAAAACAAGAGCTAGCTCAACCCAAAGATCTAAAATAGTCTCTGAAGGGACTAACATAGGGAGCACTATAGAACAAGAAATTGAAGCATCAATCATACTAGGATAGGAGGCAATACCACTCGAGTCTTCCATAGAACCAAACAATACAACCTTTGCTTTTACACCACCACCAGGGGACCCTAATTTTAAGGATATCATAGACCCTAAACAGGTGAATCTTTTGTTTGGTAGCTCAACCAATTTAATTATCTCTCAAATTGACATAGAAACTTTGGCATCAATAATCTCAACCAGCTCGAGTAGAGTCCCAGACATCCAATTAGTAGGAAGACCTTTTCATCAAAGATAAACTTTGTTCTCTTCAAAGATAAAACCACTTAGGTACTCTATTTTTGGAAACCAAGCCAATATGGGTGATCAGGAGGACCATAACAATGTAATACACGAGGAGGAAGAAGAAACTGGAAACCAAACCGAAACTACCTTTGGATTTCTGATTTTAGACACCACTCCAAATGTCAACATGAAGAATATTCCTCTCTCAACACTGCCTACCTTTTATGGTAAAAATAGTGAAGATCCAGACACCTTCCTATTTGAATTTGACATATTGTGCAGGAGCTACAACTATGTGCAAGATGCCCAGAAATTAAAACTCTTTCATGCCACCCTCAAAGACTCTACATTAATATGGTTCATGGGGTTGGGAGAATCCAGTATTAGGTCTTGGGAAGCCATGAAAGACATCTTTCTTAAGAAGTACCAAGACTAATGCAAGACCAAAGAGTCTCGTAATGGCATCTTTAAATTCCAACAGTTAGAAGACGAGACCCTTGAATACTATATGGAAAGATTTGGTTATATCTCCCATAAGTCAAAATACCATGACCTCCTAGAGCATGCAGTTAGGGCTCTTTTCCTTAAGGGAATTTCATAAGAATATTTAGAGATGCTTAACCTAATGGCATCAGGTGATATTTCTCATAAAACATTTGTTGAAATATGTGAAATGTGTAAAAACTACTCAAGGAGTAGAGCCAAAACAGGAAAGAATGTTCGGGACCCTTACAATAGAAGCTTAAAACCAGTTAGTTCAGGTGGTATCACGAGAGCAAAGATAGGGAACCTTTTAGAAAACTTTAAGACTAACATATTAAGCACAATAGGTTCCCAGTTGGACACCCTTAAACTCAAAAAGAAATAGGAGGAGGAGAATGCAACAATGAGCATATATTGCCCAAGATGTAGAAGGAAGCATTCCTTAAGGGAATGCCCATTAGATAACATTTCATTTTGTGGCTTCTGTACAGAAGACCATTCAACTGAGAAATGTCCATCCTTGCACGGTTTATTAGCCATCTATAGGAGTGGAGACCCTGGGGAGTCTTATTTTGCACCTAGGAGGCCATGGCAACCTAGGAATCAACCCACATACTCAGATCTATAGTCTCAAGTTCCACCTTATTATCAACAGCAACAGTGGAACTCACCAAGTTGGAAAAAATGGTCTACTCAGTACCAAAATCCTTGGATTCAAGGATGGAGGGGAGGACACAACCAAGGAAACCCTCAAGCTCCACCTATCCCTATGTACAACCATCCTTATCCTTAGTTCTCATCAAACACTCTGCAACTTCTGCCAGGTTTTGTTCCACCACCTTTACCTCCTATCCCACAACAACAACCACTACAATTTCAAAATGAAAGCTCCCCAAAAATGACACTATTACCAACACAACCAGTGCCAAATCCCAATAATAATCCCCCTCAACCTCTTAACAATGTTGATATGCAGGCCTTCCCAACATATGTCATTACTCATGTTCCATTACAGGAAATTCAACTAAGATCAGGAAAATTTCTAGATAGGCAGAGACCTTCAGTAGTCATCCGGGAAGAAGAATAAGAAGAAGAAACCACCAAACAACCCACGGATAACACTAGGTGGGAAGATGTTATTATCCCGAAGAATCAAGAACCCAAGCTTCCCAAAAATTAACCTTCATAGATTATGAAGGTCCCTCCTTATCTAGACTGATTGGTAATCGAGAAACCTACCACCCGACCAAAATTTGACATTTTGAATGAATTGAAAAATATTTGCGTCAAGATTCCTCTACTTCAAGCCATTAAAGACATTCCAATCTATATTAATGTAGTCAAATAATTGTGTATTAAGAAGCCAGGTAGGAAGAAAAAGGACCCTCCTACAGTACATTTGGTAGGGGGACTCTCTGAGTACATATCAGAGCATACAAAGCTAGCAAAGTATGGGAATCCAGGAAACCCCGTAGTGAAAATAACCATTGAGGAAGTCTCCATCGGAAACACTCTCATAGACCTAGGGGCAGCCATCAATGTTATGACCGCTACTACCTTGGAACAATTACAGTTACAACCTCTTCTTCGGCCTAGCCCAACCATTTTGGAATTAGCAGATAAGACTAGGGTTATACCTGAAGGGATTTTAGATGGTATCATGGTTACTTTAGCCTCATGGGAGTACCTAGTAGATTTTCTTGTCATTCATTCAAAGGATCTTGCCCGAGGCCATCCCATTATTTTGGGAAGACCTTGGCTAGCCACAACCAATGCATTTATTGGTTGTAGAGAAGGAGAAATGACCATCTCAAATGGTATCTCTATCTAGAAGCTCACCATTTACCCTCCAACTCAACCTATTATGGAAAATATATGGTGGCTTGAATGTCCATACGAGAACGAAGATTGGGAAGAACCTGTATTGCCTAGTGACCATGCAAGGGCACTTCAGGAGCATACACTAGAAAATTTGCTAAACCAATTCATTTTTGTTATTACATGTGTGGATTTTCCACAGTCTTTTCCCCAATTTGTGTACATGTTTGGGGAAGAATTTCAAGAACACTTAGATCCATCCATTTTGTTTTTGACATCTTTTATTTTCGAAATAGATGAGTCTTCCATGTCTTATATTATGCCCTATGAGATTAGTCTAGGGAAATGTT
Source organism: Picea glauca (assembly GCA_000966675.3). NCBI lineage: Eukaryota > Viridiplantae > Streptophyta > Pinopsida > Pinales > Pinaceae > Picea > Picea glauca. Next base: position 44,966 of record JZKD02S1027510.1, read on the forward strand.
TACATATAAACTCTGGGCTAGATACAGACCAACATAAATATTTAGTAGATATCCTTAAAAAACAATAAGGAGCATTTTCCTGGGAATACACTGACATGAAGGGTATACACCCTGACACATGCATCCATCATATATACACCCAAGGGGAAGTGACACCTGTTAGGCAACCCCAGAGAAGGATGAACCCAACACTCAAAGATATAGTCAAGGAGGAAATCTAGAAGTTGTTAAATGTCAGATTTATCTATCCCATCTCCGATAGTAAGTGGGTATCCCCACTTTTAGTGGTTCCAAAGAAAGTGATCGGGAAATGGAGAATTTGTGTTGATTTTCGGAAACTCAATAAGGCCACTCTGAAAGACTAATTTCCTCTTCCTTTCATTGACCAAGCTCTAGATACCTTGTTCGGAAAGAAGTATTTCTCCTTTCTAGATGGGTACAGCGGGTACAATCAGATTCTTATAGCACCTAAGGACCAGGACAAGACTACCTTTACCTGTCCTTAGGGAACCTATGCCTATAGGGTCTTACCATTTGGATTGTGTAATGCTCCTGCCACATTTCAATGAGAAGTATTAGGGATATTTTCCAATCTTATTCATGATTGTGTGGAGGTATACATGGATGACTTCACAGTTTATGGAAACACTTACCAGGAAGCCTTAGACAACTTAGAAAAGGTCCTCATCGGATTCAAGGAAATGAACCTATCCCTAAGTCATGGAAAATGAAAAATGGTGTTAATTGAAGGAGTGGTTCTAGGACATCAGGTTTCATCTAAAGGAATAAAAGTCGATCCTGCAAAGATTGAGGTCATTATTAGACTTCCACCCCCCAAGACTCAGAAAGAGGTGAGAAGCTTTCTTGGAAATGCCGGATATTACTGACGGTTTATTGAAAATTTTACGAATATTGTTGCACCTATGTTTGGATTATTGATAAAAGATATTGATTTTGTTTGGACTGAGCAGTGTCAAATTGCCTTCGAAACCCTGAAAGCTAAGCTGTCTATGGCACCAGTTCTTAGAGGGACTCATTGGACTCTCCCATTTCATATATCCACTGATGCCTCCGACACGACAATAGGAGGGGTATTAGGGAAGAAAGAGGACCAACAATCCTATGCCATTTATTTTATAAGCAAGAACTTGTCCCCTACCGAGTTGAACTACACAGTCACTGAGAAAGAGTTCTTGTTAGTTGTTCATGTTATTAACAAGTTTCGTCATTACATTACAGGTTATGAAGTATTTGCACACACTGGTCATTTTTCCATTTGATTCCTCATGAATAAACCTATAACTAATGGTTGAGTGACTAGGTGGATTCTATTATTGCAAGAATTTAACATCACTGTGCTTGAACGAACTGGAAAGGATAATGTAGTAGCTGACTTTATTTCCCAAATAAACAACGAGGATGATGATATCCCTGTGGATGATAGTTTCCTAGACGAGCACCTTTTTTCCCTCTCTGTCAATACCCCATGGTTTGTGGATATGTCAAACTATTTGTCTACTAGGAAGTTACCGTTTCATTTGTCACCTCATGAAAAGCAAAAAATTATTACACAGAGTGCTAATTACTCTTGGGTTGGTCATGATATTTTTCGCATAGGTCCTAATTAGATTATTCATAGACGTGTCCAAGAGGACGAGGTACCTGAAATACTACGAAGTTGTCATGATGGACCATGTGGTGGCCATTTCTCTGACAAACGTACAACATATAAGGTGTTACATTCAGGTTACTATTGGCCTAGCATTTTCAAAGATGCTGCCAAGTATGTGAGAAGTTGTGATAGTTTCCAAAGGATAGGTAGACCTATGTCAGCTGACGAAATGCCTTTACAGGCCCAAATTATGACAGAACCCTTCGAAAAATGGGCCCTCGACTTTGTAGGACCAATTTCACCCATGTCCCATAGGAAGAACTATATTTTGGTTTGTACGGACTATGTCACCAAATGGGTAGAGGCAAAAGCCCTATTTATTTAGGGCCACAGAGAAGTCTGTTGTCGAATTCATATATGAAGCCATCTTTACCCGCTTCGATGTCCCTCGTGAAATTGTTACCGACCAAGGCACTCAATTCACTTCCAAGATGATAAAAGAGCTAACAGATAAATATTGGATTAAACATTGCAAATCTTCTCCATACCACTCGCAAGCCAATGGTCACGTAGAATCCACAAACAAAGTTCTGGAAGCCATCTTGACTAAGATTGTTCAGTTACATCATCGAGATTGTGCTGATAGGCTCCCAGAGGCTTTGTGGGCATACCGAACTACCTGGATAAATACCACTGGGCATACCCCTTATGAGCTAGTGTATGGGAAACAAGTACTTTTACCAATAGAATTCAAAGTAAGGACCTTCCGTATTGACGCAGAATTAGGATTGAACTTGGATGAGGCTCAGAAGAAACAAGCCCTACAGTTGAATGAGTTGGATGAAATCAGGCAAGATGCCATCCAACGGACGATATTAGTCTGAAACCAGAGGAGCAAGTGGCATGACAAGTTTATTAAGAAGAATCACTTCCAGCCTGGTGATTGTGCTCTATTGTTTGATTCCCGATTCAAAACCTTCAAAGGCAAACTTACCACCTGTTGGTTGGGCCCTTACGAGATAGACACTGTATATGACAATGGAGCTGTAAAAATTAAAACAATTGACGATGGACAAGTCTCCTTTGTGGTGAATGGACACTGACTTAAATTTTATCATAAGCCCATTTCCAGAGAAGATTTTCTACAAGTCATGACAACTGACAAGGGATTGGCCTTAGTAGATGGGGAAGTTCCCCCTTGTTCTTGAAAAGTTTTTTAAATATTTCCTACTGTATATATGTAAATAGTTTTTGTTAATAAGGAAATTCTAAGAGGTTTCTGTAAGTATTTATTTCACCATGAGTACACAATTTCAAGATATTTCTTCAAAACATTGTCATACTTGAATTTTGTGTCTGCTAAAGAATCAAATGAATATTGACTTACTGTAGTTAGCTGTATTTTTGCAAACGTTCTCATTTTTAAGGCATTCTAAAGCAGTTTCTCTTGAAACTCTTCATCACTGTATAAGGAAGTGATATCATAACTATCAAGCCTAGAGGTCTCTCATACAGTTTTTCCAAGAAACCTAAGTAAGTAAGTCAAGTGTCTTTATCAAAGAGTAACAAGGAGGTCTCATTAGTACTTAGTCATGGAAACATCATCATAATTACAAAAGAAGAAAGTGAGTTGAGCCTAGAGATACCTTTCTGTTCTTTCTCGATGGTACCATCCACTACACACTAAATAGCTTGATTATATCATATCTTTTGATAGGCCACATCTGCTTAAGTACCCCTTGCATCAGGACAATCACTAAGCAATATAACGGAAATTCGTCCTCTAACATAAATACCATCCCAATTAAAAAAAGAAAAAGAAAGACAAGTTGTTTCAGAGTTGTTCCCCCATGTTCTTGCATAAGCAGTCTTATACTAAAATCTTAAAGGATGGAGGGCTAGTATCTGAGGGTTTAAGAGGCTAACCCATTGGGATACTGAATAAGTCTACTGGTAGCAGGTATCGGCCTGTGGTATGACTAGGTAAACCCATTGGAGTACTGAACAGGCTTGCTGGCAGCGGGGAATTCTACTTAGCGAGGATGATGATCTGACAAAAATAAATAATAAATCTAAATTTGTCCTGATGTACGGCATTACTTGTAGACAAAGATGACATGGAGTATGTGTGGTTAAGCTAAGGTTAATGAATCTCATCAATTTTCCATTGGGAAATGACTCTAAGAATATCTTGAAACTCTCTTGCCTACCTGTTCTTATCTATATATAGGATCTCTTATCCTATAGGTGGGGCCATCTCCTAACTGTCTCGTCGGACCAATCTATGAAATTTCATCTTTATACTTGACATACTGTAAATCTTCGTTTATTGGGGGATACTGACTAGTTTCCTATACTTTTGATTGTGAGGTGTCGCAACACTTAAGTGTGGGGGAGGGGTTCATGAGCTGACAAATGATATTTGCCTGGAGAAAAGAGTCTTTGCAAGAATTTTTGTATTATTGCCATGATACAGGTTATTACATTGATAGTCATTTTATTTTTAAATGCTTAACTCCTGTGTGCTATACATTATTGAAATCATGCTTAACAGACCACTCTTTATTGGTTATCTTCCATTACAAGTTGCATACTGTAGGTTTGACGATACATGTTTTATGCTTGATATAACCCGTTCATTATAGGTTTTGACATTATATGTCGTATGCAAGAAGAATGAGTGAGCATGGAGCACTCTGCCTCTGTTCATTAACCACTATGGTTGTCAAAAACACTTCAAAATTGCAGGTTGTCCATTATAAGAGTCGAAAATGCACTTAATACAGGGGTACTAGATGAAGTACCGGATGAGGTGTCGGATGAGGTGCCAGATGAAATGTCATTTGAAGTGTCGTTTGCAGTGCCTTTGCATTGCATACCAGTAATTGTCCTAGATTCCAGGTAACTAGAATCCAATTATATTTAATTACCTTGGTTGTAGGCATTGATTAACAGATGTTTCATATGGTTATGATCAAATGTCCAAGTCAAAAGACTTGGACATTGATCTAAGTACGCACCACTCCATTTCTCCCAAGATTTCCATCAAATTCAATTCTCCCACACATGGCAGCTCGCGCGCACATGTGGGCAACATACTCCATCATAAGAGAATCCACAATCGGGTCGGGCACTCTATTGTTTCATTTTCCCTTGACATTTGCTCTGCCCTATGTTAAGGAATCACGCCCAACCTCTGTCGAATTCGCCCTCTGTTCTAATCACACTCAGACTGTGTTAAACCCGTGCCATTTTTTGGCCTATTTGTATCCTTTCTTGGTAAAATTCTCCCTCTGTTCCATTTACACTCAGACCGTGCCCAATTTGTGTCTCTACGTAGCTCGATTTCACCCTTGCTTAGTGAATTCAAGCTCTATCACAATGCCCAAGCGATACGAACCATCCTCCTATGCAGACTTGTTTTCCATTCCATAATTCGCATAGTGCAGGGAAGTGTTCTTGAGTGCTGGATGGGGGCCATTTCTGTCAAGTTTGCAAGGCCATGGTGACAATATTTCTATGCAATTTGCAGTTGGTTTTGATGGAAAGATAGCACATGTAGGGTCTCTCAATTTTGTAGTCACGGAAGATTCAATTGCTGCTGCAACAAAACTTCCAAGAATGGGAGATAGGTGGTTCAAGAATCATTAATTGTCACGCTCAAAGTTACAATAGGGTGTTTAAGCCCGAATTCGAGAGCATTTCAGGAGAGAAAGGGTATGATAAGGAGTGGATAAATATAGAATTTTTCAATCCCCTCATCGTTATCACAAGGTTAATTACATGTGAAGGTAGATACTCCACCTTCAAAGCTTGTCACTTTAGATTGTTGGCTCATTTTCTATTCAATAAACCTTTGAACTTTCCCTTTTATTTTCTCAAAATCTTGGAGAAAATGTCCTCTCAAGTGAGGAAAAATGTGACCAACCCCCACAATAGTCTCTTCCACCACGGTTTGATCAAACTCCTCATTCGTACCAAACTAGAGAAGAAGGAGTAAAGTTGGGATGCCTTTATCTACCAATTTGCAAACCCTCACTTGACAGTTAAGACCGACAAAAATTCACTTAGCCTAGAAACTATCTCTCCATCCATGCCTCACTCTCCAAAAACTCCAAACTCCCTTGCACAAACTCCCTCTTTATCGTAACAATACCAAAAGATTGTTGATATTCCTACTTCTTCATCGGGGAAAAAGACCAAGAACAAAGACCAAAAGAAGCCTATTGTTGACCCCCCAATGCCTTCATTTTCTCTTGATCCTACACCTAAGAAGCCCCAGGAAGTAATGCAGCAAGACTTTCCCATCATTCCCACAAACAAGAGAGGAGCCAATCGATTTGGTAAGGGACCCTTTCGGAAGAGTACTCAGAACATAAGAACCAAGCCTTATGCAAAGACTCCACCTGCTTCAGATCCTATCCAAGTATCATCTGACCTTGAGAGCCCTCATAATCAACCTAGAGAAGTCTCTGCGGATGGATTAGAGCCACTAAGGAAACAAAATTAGAACCTACCTCACCTTTCCGATCTTTCATCACACCTACTTCACCCATGCCCACTCTTGATCCTAAAATTGATAAATTATCCACATCTCTCAAATGACCTAATCCTTTCTCAGAGATCACTGATTCTACCCCAACTATAGAGGAGCTACAAAGGAAAAACCATCATCTTCTCCAACAATTGGAAGAGAGGAAGACAATGGATGCACACCTTCATCATGACAATACAGTCCTTTAGGGAAAAATTAACTCCCTTCAACGGTTGGTCAATGGGATGACCCAATCTAACCACAGCCTCAGAGCACAATTAAAGCAACACAAGAGGCACAAGGCTAATCCTACACAATAAGAAGGAGAGGCTTCTAAAGTCGATCTTGCTCAGCAAGCCTAGTTCCGAGGGATGACTTCTTTTTGTTTGCAGTGGGACCTGCAAAATCGTAAGTGTGGGGGTATGTTGGGCCTGAGATATGATCATATTCATTATGTTATTATACACTTTTTGTCATATGTACATATGCATTTTTATCTTTCAAAGGATCTTTTTGAAGAATTTTATGATAAAATGATATAATCGGCATGAGGTATGTATAATTCGTGTTTTGTGATTCAATCAAGTTTACTTTATAATATTTTATGGTTTCCAAGAGTTAATTCATGTTTTTCTGCTATTACAAGGCAAAACGCATCATGTTTCTTGGTCCAACACTCATTTAGGCACTTGATCCAGCACTCGTTTTGGTACTTTATCCGACACTCGTTCCAGCACCTAGTATTGCACAAAAATGCAAGGCGAGTTGGTGGTTATGGTATTGGTGGCCAGTGGTGGAAAAATAGAGCACATGGGTTTTATTTTTCATCGCCCCCTCCAGCTACTAAGCTCAAGACAACTCAATTTCAGTTGTCCAAAGAAGGTGATTATTGGTTTCCTTTGTTTTGTTAGTTATGGATGCATTTATTGTAAATTGCCGAATTTAGAGGTGGTTCGACCCTCTTGTGGTCGACCACTTGGGTTGTAAACCTATAAATACTACCAAGATGATCATTAGATTGTTAAGCAAATAGAATATCCATCAGATTGGAGATAAATTCGTTGTACTCTGTTTTTTATTTTTCACATTGCCAGAATAGTGACAGAACTGCGTTTTTAACTTTCATGGTGAATTCGGCCTGTTGAAGTCCATGGTGTTCTTGTAAAGGGTAGCTACGACTTGTTGGGGGGGGCACCAACATTCTGGTGATGATCAGTGTGATCAGTGTGTTTAATTTATGTTTTTAATTCATTTTCTTATCATAGCTTGAATGATTAAAATAGACATAGTATAGTTTTATTTCACGCAATTTCCTTTCATATATTAAAATGCAATTACATTTCTTAGTTAATGGTTGAATCTAGTTTTTCTTACATAGTATAGATATAGAATGATGATCTCATTATGTTGTTGATGGTTTATACATGATGCAGGGTATTTAACATTACTTTTATCATGGCTAAGTTTGCATTGGATTGTTTACTTCACACCTTTCATTTTGCTATTGAAATTAGTATTGAGCTTATACCATTAGAACTATCCTTTATGGTTAAGTGTCATTGAGATATCATCTGTCACCACCGAAGGCATTCACACAACCACCAGCATTACATTTGAGTGTTTCATAGATTAAAGATAGTTTCTTGTTTTCGTAGATTAGAAGAGATAGTTTCTTGTTTTCATAATTTTAGTTGTTATCTTTCTTGCTTTCAATAGAATAGATTTCCTTTCATGTATTGCATTGAGCATTTAAATTTCCTTTCATGCAAGAGAAATAGTTTTGCATTAGGCATTTAGTTCACTTGCCTCTTAGGCTAGGTAGTTGTTCAATGAGAAGTCTTTTCTTACTTGTCCCTTTGCTTTAGTATGATAGATAGTTGCCTTTTCTTACTTGTATTTTGATTTAGTAGGTTAGTTAGGTGCTTTTCCTTGCTTGTCTATTTTTCTTTAATAGGTTAGATAGGTGTTTTTGCTTACTTTCTTATTTATTTTCTTTCATAGGATAGTTGCTCATTGAATGTAGGTTGGCAAGTTAAAAAAGTTTGTTTTTTTCATTTGCTTATTATGCTTAGTAGTTTGTTTTTGCTTATTGTTTTTCTTACATAGAGTTTTTACTTTCTTTCTTAGAAACTATCCATCAATCCTTGGCCCAAAAGTACTTAGCTTCAAGTTGCTTAGTAGGGTTTTCTCAATAGATAGGTTTTCTTGAGTAGATTAGCCTTAGATAGTTGCCTTCCTTAATTAGACTACACTCCCGCCAACCTTCTACCTTTGGCATATAGTTTGCTACAACCCTAAGTTTACTTACCCCGGGTTGACAATTTAATTGAGGGTAGTTTAGTGACTTTTTTAGTACATATAAATCACCTAACAGTCACTTAACCCATTTCTAGGTCACTTAACATATTTTCCTTATTTTAGGGTTAACCACTTTCCATAAATAGAAATTTCTCCAATACTTTATCATTTAAATATTCCTTCTTGATTT
>JZKD02S1027510.1:53609-69159 GCA_000966675.3 Picea glauca
ATCCAACAGTGTATGCCAATATGATTTAATTCTGTAAAATAAGAGTTATTTCTTATTTTTTTCAAATTGAATTGTATGCATGTAACCAATTATGTTATTGTTAGATAGGATTGCAATTGTGCATTAAAAAAGGATTGCGTCAGCATGTTAGGGAATACTTGCATTTAGGATTTATTATAATGGATATGAATTTGGCTCTCTTCGGGGAGTAATTTATACTATTATCGACAATCGGACCCACATATCGGTGGGGATTGCTATACTAAACGAGAGTTGGTATAATTGGGGATTTCCATCAGGTAACTCTCCCTCATGTTGATTCAAGGATTTTCCCCCATTTCAACACAAATCTAATTCTTATCATCAATGCCAACCAACTCAGGATGAGTCCAAGATGGAAAAATCTTTGGGGAAATGAGAAATAAATCCAATCAAGTGTTGGGATTGTACTAGAGATAAAATGTGCATACATTTACCTAATAGAGTTGACAGAATGAGGATTGTTCACAACATACAATAATCCACTACAATAGAATATGTGGGAAGAAATTTTCCAAGAACATATGTATCCCTAGAGAATTGATAAGTAGAACATCAATCTCACATGAGTGAGGTGGAAGGTAAGATTACCAATTAGCTCGTTTCTATTTTAATTGACTCGAGAGCATGTCATAACTACATTGATCCTAATGTAGTGGACATATTTCATTTGTTTGAAAAATCATGGTTGGTACAACTAGACACTAGCACCAAAAGAATAATTAATGATATTGTTAGGAGCTAACTCATAGACCTAAATAGAGTAAACACAATTGTAGATTCGAATATCATACCATTGAGATCAAATGATATCTTAACTGGGATGGATTGGTTGGACCAACATCATGTTTTGTTAGATTTTCATAAAAAGACATTTGTATGTCTTAATGAAGAAGGAAAACAAATCTTGGTGAAAGGGATTTCAAGACCCATTTCTATAAGGTAAATTTCATCCTTACAGCTGTAGGGGTGCTTCAGAAAAGGTTGCCAATTGTTTGCAACTCGTGTGGAAGAGATAGCTAAAGAAAAAGTATCAATTCTTGATGAATTTCTAGTGCTACAAGAGTATGAAGATGTATTTGGGGAGATACCAAGTTTACCATCCAAGAGAGACATAGACTTCTCTATTGATTTAATATCTAGAACTTCCCCAGTATTGAAATCCCCTTATATAATGAGCACAATAGAATTGAAAGAATTGCAAATGCAACTAGAATAAATGTTGAAAAAAGGGTACATATTCCCAAGCATCTAACCTTTGGGATCACCAATACTATTTGTGAAGAATAAGGATGGAACCTTAAGGTTATGCATTGACTTCAAACAACTGAATAAAGATACAACAAAGAACAAGTACCCTCTTTCCAGAATTTATGATCTCTATGATCAACTAAAAGGAGAAAATCTATTTTCCAAGATAGAAATGATATTAGGGTACCATCATATGAGAATTAGAGATGAATATATTAGCAAGAAAACTTTCAGAACCAAGTATAGGCACTATGAGTTTATAGTGGTGCCATTTGAATTAACAAATGCACTAGTTGTCTTTATGTTCTTGATGAATGGAATATTTAGGAATTAATTGCATAAGTTTTTTATAGTATTTTTGGATGACATACTTATCTAATCATGGTTAGAGTAAAAACATGAACAAAATTTGAGGATGGTGCTACAAGTGTTAAGAGATCATTAGCTTTATGCCAAGTTGAAAAATTGTTCACTTTATCAAAAATAGATCCACTATTTGGGCCACATCATCTCAAAAGAAGGCATAACCGTGGATAAATAGAAGATTAAGTTAATTAGAGGATGGCTAGCACCAAGAAGAGTCATAGAAGTTATATATTTTATGGGACTTGCTAGATATTACAATAGATTATGGAAGGTTTTTCCAAGATTGCACATCCCATAACTTCTCTACAAAAGAATGGGACAAAATTTCAATGCACTTCTAAGTGTGAAGAGATTTTCCAACACTTGAAGGAATTATTAACTAGTGCACCTATTTTAATGATTGTATATCCCAATGAGGATTTTGTAGTATGCATATATGCCTATAAAGAAGAAGTTGGTGGAGTCCCTACCCAAAATGGGTGTGCAATTTGTTATGAATCCAAGAAGTTGAAGGAGCTCGAAAGAAACTATGCTACCCGTGATTTGGAACTTGTTTCCATAGTCCATGCATTGAAGATGTGGAGGGATTATTTGATGGGGGAAAATTCAAGATGAGAACATACCATAATGGTCTAAAGTATTTGTTTTAGAAACAAACTCGGTCTTGGGCTTGTGATTTGGTTAAATTAATGATGATGATTAGATCCTTTTTTACCAGTATTATATGTGTATTTTACTATTTTGAAGAAGTTTTGAAGGATTCTTATATCAAATCGTCATAGCTTATACCAGGTATGTATAATTGATGTTTTGTGATGGTTTCAAGTTTAATTCAACATGATTTAAAGATTACAAGGAGATAATGCGCTATCTGTGTGTCATAGGGAAAAATCGCATGGCGTTTTTCCATCCATTAGCTCATATTGTACTCCATCTGGCACTGCATCCGGTACTCCATCCGGCACTGCGTCTGACACTCCATCCAACACTAAAATCGTAAGCAAGCTGGCGGTTGTTATGTCGGCGGCCTATGTTGGGTGAATCAGTGGAATGGGCTTTTCTCATGCTTGTGACCTCCAACTACTGAGCTCTTGACATCTTGGATTGAGCTGTTATGATGAGCGTTGAATGGCTCGTTTGGTTTCTAGAAGCCACAGGCAGTTTTAGTGCATTTAATGTAATTTGTTGTTTTTAGAGGAGGTCAACCCTTCCAGTGGTCGACCTCTTGAATTGTAACTTCTATAAATACCACAGTAGTGGTCAGACAAGAGTTAAGTTAAGAATTGTGAATCTAGAATTGTTTTTACTATGTAATTCCAAACATTTCCATAAACTAGTGCAAGATTGTGTTTTTAATTTAAATGCCAAAATCATGTTGCTTGAGCTCGTGATTCGTTGTTGAGGAGTAGCCACGACCTGCTGCGGGGCCCACCAGTGGTCTGGGTGAATATTTAGCTATTTATCTTGTGTATTCGAGTTGTGCAATTGTCATTTCTTTCATTTTCTGTTATATGCATTTTTCTCATTTTACATGCTATGTATTTGTTGTTCATAGCTTAATTGTTTCAATTTCCTTTTTGCAGGTTGCTTGTGAAGGATAGTGTTAATATGTTATGTCTTTTTAGTTATTAGGAAATAGATTGCAAGCTTATCTACTAACCTCGTTGTTTGATTAAATGATAGTTTGAATTTCCGCATGTTGAAATAGAATAGTTAAAAATTAAAACAAAGTATTGAGTTAATAGTTTATTTGGCAAAGTTTCGGTGGATGAATAGTTGCTAGATTTTATTTTAATGTTTTGTTTGCTTATCTAGTTTACTCATTTAGTTTTCTTATTAATTTTTTTGTAGTATGTTAAGGTAGAAGTAGAATTTACATTATATTTTTATACACATTTTAACTTGCAAATTGAATTGTTAAATAATAGGATTAGCTTAGTTTATTTTATGAAATTTCCATTCTAGAATTAAATTGCAATTCTAAATAGAAGTTTGATTTTGAGTTAAGTTTTTAGTTATAAATATCTAATGGTGTGAATTTGCTTACATTAGCATAGGAGTGCATTTGAATTCAGTGGAATAGTGTTTTGCTATCGTTGATGGTGAATGCATAAATTGAGAGATCACATGGATTTTCAGGATAATTGATAGTTCTTCTATGATGGCTAAGATCTCGTTAGATTGCTTGATTCATACCTTTAATTTCTCCATAGAAGTTAATATTTAAATTATTCCTCTTGAGCTATCACTAATTGTTAGATGCCACCCTAAGGTCATAAGACAATGCAGACATCATCATCATCATCATTATATTTGACGTTCTTGTTGTTATAGATTAAGATTAGTCTTTGAATATTGTCATAATTCTTTTCATAAAGTAGGTTAAGATTTCTTTTTGTAGATTAGAAGTAATTATGAATTTTATCTTAAGAATAGAGTTCACTTGCTTAATAGTTTGATTAGTTACATGTTGAGTAGTTTTGATTAGTTTACTTGCTGAAGAAGTTTCCAAAGGTTAGTTATTTGATTGCTTATTTGCTTACTTGTTGATGCTCATTAATTTGAATAGAGTGATTAGATTAGTTTGTTGTTGCTATTGTTCATTAAGTTGAATAGATTAAATAGATGGCTTGCTTTTTCTCATTATATTGATTAAGTTAACTTGTTCAAAGTAGGGTTTTTATTTTCTTCTTTAGGACAATCCGTCGATCCATTGTTTAAAAGTTACTTAGGGTAAATAGTTTAAGTTCCTTGATAGGATTTGCTCATTGATAGTCCTTGCTCAAGTAGGTTAGACCTTAGATAGACCATCTCCTTAGCTATACTACACTTCCTCTAGATTTTCTGCCTTGTCACATATAGTGCTACAACTCTAAGTTTACTTACCCCGGGTTGACAATTTAATTGAGGGATTTAGTGCATATAGAACTCCTATCACTCGGAATGCTAGGAAAACTAGATGGTTATAATGTTTGATTGAATATGAATTTGATATTGAACATATCAAAGGGGAGGAGAATAAGGTTGTTGATGCACTCAACGGGAGGGCGCATGAGATGCATGCTACAACCATTAACATGTACATTTCAAATCTAAAGAATAGAATTTTAAATATTTTTGTTGTAGATGAATATTACCTATAGGTCAAGGAAGATTTACAGCAGGAAAAAGACGTACAACCAAAATACAAAGAGTACAAGCTAGGAGATGATGGAATATTAATGCACTAAAACATAGTGTATGATCCTAATTCAAATTAATTAAGGAATGTATTGTTAAAAGAGATGTATTATTCTCCATATGTTGGACACCTAGGTTATCAAAAGATCATTACAAGAATAAAGAGACAATATTTTTGTCTAGACATGAAGAAGGATGTGGTTGATTACATAGCCAGATGCATGGAATGCCAAAGAATGAAGGCTAACCATAGAAACTCTATAGGTTTGATACAACCATTTCCAATTCCACAGTGGAAGTGGGAGGTAGTCATTATTGACTTCATCACCACATTTCCCAAGACAACAAGGAAACATGATTCAATAACAATGGTGGAGAAAAAGTTGACCAAGGCTGCACATTTTATTTCAGTCAAGATGAATTATAAGGAATCCAACATTGTTGAGATTTATATGAAAGAAGTTTCCAGGATACACGGAATTCCCAAGTTAACTGTGTCAGACCAAGATTCCAAGTTTACATCAACTTTTTGGAAGGGATTGTTCAAAGGAATTGACACAAATCTAAAATTTATTACAACATATCACCCACAGATAGATGGGAAGACAAAGAGAGTCAATCATATGATTGAAGATATGTTGAGGATGTATGCAATGGACAACCATCAAAGTGGGAAGATTATCTAAATTTGGTAGAGTTTGCATACAAAAATGTGTACTAGGCTTCATTTAAGATGAGCCCATTTGAAGCATTATATGGAAGAAAGTGTAATACTCCATTGATTTGGGACAATCCAATAGATAGAATAGTGCATGGGCTAGAGATGCTCAAGGATATGGAAGAGTAGATAGTGAATATCAAGGAAAATTTAAAAGGAGCACAAGACAAGTAGAAAAGCTATGCAGATAAGGGCATAGTATCTAGAGAATTCAGAGTGAGAGAGCATGTGTTATTGAAAGTGAAGCCTAAGAAGATCTCACTAAATTTGGGTACTTGCATTAAGTTGGAAGCTATATTTTGTGGGTGTTAGGGAAATAACCTCCCTAACCCCTCACATAGGTAGAATAATATGTTTTCTATGTAATAAAGGTCGAGATTAATAAATAAGGCCTGTGAATAATGTGAACAAGTATAATGTAAGAATACTTAATAGAAGTTTTTTGCTTCTAGAAAGATATTCCTCAAGAATGTTCTTTTGAAGATAGAATTGGTATAGATAGGAGTAGAAGGCATGGGAAAATTTTATCTTGAGAATTATTTTTTAATTGATCTCTTCTCTACTATAGTTTTCCCCCTCAAAGAGGCAAGTTAAATTGGATTTTAATCAATAAAGGTATCATTTATGGTGTTATTGTTATCGGTATTTTATTGTTTTAGCTAGTATTTGTCATAGTTATTTTGTTCTACTTTTCATAATACATATGGAACCTGACAAGTAGTATAACAACACTTTCCTCTGTAGAAATTTGGGACAATTTTGTTTTAGGGCAGAGACGTGTACTGTCGGAATATTTGAAGAAAAAAAATCTATCATTTGACGAGTAAAACTATGGTTTGGGAGGACTACATGCAGGAAATATAGACAGTTTCATAGGTTACTTGAAACCATTATTTCCCTTAGTTGGAAACCTTTGTAGCCCTTGTTGGTACCCCTTCGAGTAGTACTGTATAATACAACACCTATACATGCCCATCACTCCCATGTACCTTTGGATATATAGAGAGTCCCCTAGGTCTCCTAAAACGAGCTATAGATTAGCCTATTGTCCACATGACTGCTATAGTGGCACTGAAAATAACACTCAAGAAGGATACTCTCTAGCACCTAGATAATTGGGTAGTACAACTAAGGGTATGGTTGAGCCTCCTTAGTTGGTTCCCTGGGTTGACCGTGTATGTATACCAGAGAGCTATAGCATAGGGAAAAACCTTTTACATAGGAACCATGGAAACCCTAACCCTTGATGCCTAAAAAAAACAAAACAAAAACAGATTTGCAATGCAACCATGCCTCATGCATCCAGGTTGCGAAATCCCTATACAAAATTCCCTATTAACAATTTGGGTATTCTATCACTACAGTATTCTTCAGGTTGACACCCCTATTGGGGACATATCTCAATGGATTCTTCTCTTCGCCTTGATCATTGTGGTACCTATCATGATCTAAGACTAGGGTGACCCTATTACCAATATTTACTTGGTCCTATGCCACTCCATCAAATGTCATATTTAATATCATTTTTATTGAACTTGATTGCATTAAAAGGTGAAATTGAAGTGCTTATGGATACTTGAATCCAAATTGAATATAACTTGGTGAAATATGTTGTTTATCTCATAATCCATTAATTAATGCATTTTAATAAAACATAATTGTGGAAATAAAGAATGTGTAAGGAAACTTGAGATGAAATCAAAACACATGAAAAAATATCACCATTGTTAATGAAGTTCACCAATATGGATACATCTTCGGATTCATTGGAATATGAATCGATTCATTTCTTCTCCCAATGTGGGGTTAATTCTCCTTTACAGGAAAGGGCTACATATTCTCCCAAATGAAGGGGAAACACGGCTCTCCCAATGTGGGGCATAATTCTCTCAATGTAGGGGCCTCACATACTCTCCCAATAAGGGGCTCAATTCTCCCAATTAAGGGGCTTACAAATTGCAAGCATGATTGCTTGATTCTCTCCAAAAATCCTTCCTCTTCAATCTCTCCCAATAAAGGGATTTAAATATTTTTTCCTAGCTACATAATCCAAAAACACAAGATCCATGAATTTAGGATCTAGTACCTATCCAAGGACAAAAATGAGAAAGACCCTTAACTTCCTCCTTGAGACTAGGAATGCATTTGTAATAAAGTGAGGAAGAGTCCAAACCAACTCATGAGACCCTTAACTTCCTCAAGACTAGGAAACTAATTTCCTCTTAAAATTAGGAAACTAATTTGTGAGTTGGATTCTCACATAAAACAAATTTCCCATTTTTACAAATAATACCTAAGATTTCCACTCACTCCAAGTATTCCTCTTTTTTCCCCTTAAAATTAGGAAACTAATTTGTGAGTTGGATTCTCACAACTCATTTCCCATTTTTACAATTAAATGAATAATACATGGTATTTTCCAACTCATTTCAAGTATTAATCATTTTTCCAATGTGTGTAACTAATACATGAGTTTATCATACTCATTTTAGGTATTCATATTTTTTACAATTCAATTAATTCATTCATGGGAATTAATTATTCGTTTCCATATTTTAATGATCTTCTCCATGGTATGCAAAAATAATAATTCCTTGTGGGGAGATCCTCCTAGATCATAATGGCTACCACGCCATCNTAGACACTAGCACCAAAAGAATAATTAATGATATTGTTAGGAGCTAACTCATAGACCTAAATAGAGTAAACACAATTGTAGATTCGAATATCATACCATTGAGATCAAATGATATCTTAACTGGGATGGATTGGTTGGACCAACATCATGTTTTGTTAGATTTTCATAAAAAGACATTTGTATGTCTTAATGAAGAAGGAAAACAAATCTTGGTGAAAGGGATTTCAAGACCCATTTCTATAAGGTAAATTTCATCCTTACAGCTGTAGGGGTGCTTCAGAAAAGGTTGCCAATTGTTTGCAACTCGTGTGGAAGAGATAGCTAAAGAAAAAGTATCAATTCTTGATGAATTTCTAGTGCTACAAGAGTATGAAGATGTATTTGGGGAGATACCAAGTTTACCATCCAAGAGAGACATAGACTTCTCTATTGATTTAATATCTAGAACTTCCCCAGTATTGAAATCCCCTTATATAATGAGCACAATAGAATTGAAAGAATTGCAAATGCAACTAGAATAAATGTTGAAAAAAGGGTACATATTCCCAAGCATCTAACCTTTGGGATCACCAATACTATTTGTGAAGAATAAGGATGGAACCTTAAGGTTATGCATTGACTTCAAACAACTGAATAAAGATACAACAAAGAACAAGTACCCTCTTTCCAGAATTTATGATCTCTATGATCAACTAAAAGGAGAAAATCTATTTTCCAAGATAGAAATGATATTAGGGTACCATCATATGAGAATTAGAGATGAATATATTAGCAAGAAAACTTTCAGAACCAAGTATAGGCACTATGAGTTTATAGTGGTGCCATTTGAATTAACAAATGCACTAGTTGTCTTTATGTTCTTGATGAATGGAATATTTAGGAATTAATTGCATAAGTTTTTTATAGTATTTTTGGATGACATACTTATCTAATCATGGTTAGAGTAAAAACATGAACAAAATTTGAGGATGGTGCTACAAGTGTTAAGAGATCATTAGCTTTATGCCAAGTTGAAAAATTGTTCACTTTATCAAAAATAGATCCACTATTTGGGCCACATCATCTCAAAAGAAGGCATAACCGTGGATAAATAGAAGATTAAGTTAATTAGAGGATGGCTAGCACCAAGAAGAGTCATAGAAGTTATATATTTTATGGGACTTGCTAGATATTACAATAGATTATGGAAGGTTTTTCCAAGATTGCACATCCCATAACTTCTCTACAAAAGAATGGGACAAAATTTCAATGCACTTCTAAGTGTGAAGAGATTTTCCAACACTTGAAGGAATTATTAACTAGTGCACCTATTTTAATGATTGTATATCCCAATGAGGATTTTGTAGTATGCATATATGCCTATAAAGAAGAAGTTGGTGGAGTCCCTACCCAAAATGGGTGTGCAATTTGTTATGAATCCAAGAAGTTGAAGGAGCTCGAAAGAAACTATGCTACCCGTGATTTGGAACTTGTTTCCATAGTCCATGCATTGAAGATGTGGAGGGATTATTTGATGGGGGAAAATTCAAGATGAGAACATACCATAATGGTCTAAAGTATTTGTTTTAGAAACAAACTCGGTCTTGGGCTTGTGATTTGGTTAAATTAATGATGATGATTAGATCCTTTTTTACCAGTATTATATGTGTATTTTACTATTTTGAAGAAGTTTTGAAGGATTCTTATATCAAATCGTCATAGCTTATACCAGGTATGTATAATTGATGTTTTGTGATGGTTTCAAGTTTAATTCAACATGATTTAAAGATTACAAGGAGATAATGCGCTATCTGTGTGTCATAGGGAAAAATCGCATGGCGTTTTTCCATCCATTAGCTCATATTGTACTCCATCTGGCACTGCATCCGGTACTCCATCCGGCACTGCGTCTGACACTCCATCCAACACTAAAATCGTAAGCAAGCTGGCGGTTGTTATGTCGGCGGCCTATGTTGGGTGAATCAGTGGAATGGGCTTTTCTCATGCTTGTGACCTCCAACTACTGAGCTCTTGACATCTTGGATTGAGCTGTTATGATGAGCGTTGAATGGCTCGTTTGGTTTCTAGAAGCCACAGGCAGTTTTAGTGCATTTAATGTAATTTGTTGTTTTTAGAGGAGGTCAACCCTTCCAGTGGTCGACCTCTTGAATTGTAACTTCTATAAATACCACAGTAGTGGTCAGACAAGAGTTAAGTTAAGAATTGTGAATCTAGAATTGTTTTTACTATGTAATTCCAAACATTTCCATAAACTAGTGCAAGATTGTGTTTTTAATTTAAATGCCAAAATCATGTTGCTTGAGCTCGTGATTCGTTGTTGAGGAGTAGCCACGACCTGCTGCGGGGCCCACCAGTGGTCTGGGTGAATATTTAGCTATTTATCTTGTGTATTCGAGTTGTGCAATTGTCATTTCTTTCATTTTCTGTTATATGCATTTTTCTCATTTTACATGCTATGTATTTGTTGTTCATAGCTTAATTGTTTCAATTTCCTTTTTGCAGGTTGCTTGTGAAGGATAGTGTTAATATGTTATGTCTTTTTAGTTATTAGGAAATAGATTGCAAGCTTATCTACTAACCTCGTTGTTTGATTAAATGATAGTTTGAATTTCCGCATGTTGAAATAGAATAGTTAAAAATTAAAACAAAGTATTGAGTTAATAGTTTATTTGGCAAAGTTTCGGTGGATGAATAGTTGCTAGATTTTATTTTAATGTTTTGTTTGCTTATCTAGTTTACTCATTTAGTTTTCTTATTAATTTTTTTGTAGTATGTTAAGGTAGAAGTAGAATTTACATTATATTTTTATACACATTTTAACTTGCAAATTGAATTGTTAAATAATAGGATTAGCTTAGTTTATTTTATGAAATTTCCATTCTAGAATTAAATTGCAATTCTAAATAGAAGTTTGATTTTGAGTTAAGTTTTTAGTTATAAATATCTAATGGTGTGAATTTGCTTACATTAGCATAGGAGTGCATTTGAATTCAGTGGAATAGTGTTTTGCTATCGTTGATGGTGAATGCATAAATTGAGAGATCACATGGATTTTCAGGATAATTGATAGTTCTTCTATGATGGCTAAGATCTCGTTAGATTGCTTGATTCATACCTTTAATTTCTCCATAGAAGTTAATATTTAAATTATTCCTCTTGAGCTATCACTAATTGTTAGATGCCACCCTAAGGTCATAAGACAATGCAGACATCATCATCATCATCATTATATTTGACGTTCTTGTTGTTATAGATTAAGATTAGTCTTTGAATATTGTCATAATTCTTTTCATAAAGTAGGTTAAGATTTCTTTTTGTAGATTAGAAGTAATTATGAATTTTATCTTAAGAATAGAGTTCACTTGCTTAATAGTTTGATTAGTTACATGTTGAGTAGTTTTGATTAGTTTACTTGCTGAAGAAGTTTCCAAAGGTTAGTTATTTGATTGCTTATTTGCTTACTTGTTGATGCTCATTAATTTGAATAGAGTGATTAGATTAGTTTGTTGTTGCTATTGTTCATTAAGTTGAATAGATTAAATAGATGGCTTGCTTTTTCTCATTATATTGATTAAGTTAACTTGTTCAAAGTAGGGTTTTTATTTTCTTCTTTAGGACAATCCGTCGATCCATTGTTTAAAAGTTACTTAGGGTAAATAGTTTAAGTTCCTTGATAGGATTTGCTCATTGATAGTCCTTGCTCAAGTAGGTTAGACCTTAGATAGACCATCTCCTTAGCTATACTACACTTCCTCTAGATTTTCTGCCTTGTCACATATAGTGCTACAACTCTAAGTTTACTTACCCCGGGTTGACAATTTAATTGAGGGATTTAGTGCATATAGAACTCCTATCACTCGGAATGCTAGGAAAACTAGATGGTTATAATGTTTGATTGAATATGAATTTGATATTGAACATATCAAAGGGGAGGAGAATAAGGTTGTTGATGCACTCAACGGGAGGGCGCATGAGATGCATGCTACAACCATTAACATGTACATTTCAAATCTAAAGAATAGAATTTTAAATATTTTTGTTGTAGATGAATATTACCTATAGGTCAAGGAAGATTTACAGCAGGAAAAAGACGTACAACCAAAATACAAAGAGTACAAGCTAGGAGATGATGGAATATTAATGCACTAAAACATAGTGTATGTTCCTAATTCAAATTAATTAAGGAATGTATTGTTAAAAGAGATGTATTATTCTCCATATGTTGGACACCTAGGTTATCAGAAGATCATTACAAGAATAAAGAGACAGTATTTTTGTCCAGACATGAAGAAGGATGTGGTTGATTACATAGTCAGATGCATGGAATGCCAAAGAATGAAGGCTAACCATAGAAACTCTACAGGTTTGATACAACCATTTCCAATTCCACAATGGAAGTGGGAGGTAGTCATTATTGACTTCATCACCACATTTCCCAGGACAACAAGGAAACATGATTCAATAACAATGGTGGAGAAAAAGTTGACCAAGGCTTCACATTTTATTTCAGTCAAGATGAATTATAAGGAATCCAACATTGTTGAGATTTATATGAAAGAAGTTTCCAGGATACACAGAATTCCCAAGTTAACTGTGTCAGACCAAGATTCCAAGTTTACATCAACTTTTTGGAAGGAATTGTTCAAAGGAATTGACACAAATCTAAAATTTAGTACAACATATCACCCACAGATAGATGGGAAGACAAAGAGAGTCAATCATATGATTGAAGATATGTTGAGGATGTATGCGATGGACAACCATCAAAGTGGGAAGATTATCTAAATTTGGCAGAGTTTGCATACAACAATGTGTACTAGGCTTCATTTAAGATGAGCCCATTTGAAGCATTATATGGAAGAAAGTGTAATACTCCATTGATTTGGGACAATCCAATAGATAGAATAGTGCCTGGGCTAGAGATGCTCAAGGATATGGAAGAGTAGATAGTGAATATCAAGAAAAATTTAAAAGGAGCACAAGACAAGTAGAAAAGCTATGCAGCTAAGGGCATAGTATCTAGAGAATTCAGAGTGGGAGAGCATGTGTTATTGAAATTGAAGCCTAAGAAGATCTCACTAAATTTGGGTACTTGCATTAAGTTGGAAGCTAGATTTTGTGGGTGTTAAGGAAATAACCTCCCTAACCCCTCACATAGGTAGAATAATATGTTTTCTATGTAATAAAGGTCGAGATTAATAAATAAGGCCTATGAATAATGTGAACAAGTATAATGTAATAATACTTAATAGAAGTTTTTTGCTTCTAGAAAGATATTCCTCAAGAATGTTCTTTTGAAGATAGAATTGGTATAGATAGGAGTAGAAAGCATGGGAAAAGTTTATCTTGAGAATTATTTTTTAATTGATCTCTTCTCTACTATAGTTTTCCCCCTCAAAGAGGCAAGTTAACTTGGATTTTAATCAATAAAGGTATCATTTATGGTGTTATTGTTATCGGTATTTTATTGTTTTAGCTAGTATTTGTCATAGTTATTTTGTTCTACTTTGCATAATACATATGGAACCTAACAAGTAGTATAGACAAGAACTATGGTTTGGGAGGAATACATGCAGGAAATATAGACAGTTTCATAGGTTACTTGAAACCATTATTTCCCTTAGTTGGAAACCTTTGTAGCCCTTGTTGGTACCCCTTCGAGTAGTACCGTATAATACAACACCTATACACGCCCATCACTCCCATGTACCTTTGGATATATAGAGAGTCCCCTAGGTCTCCTAAAACGAGATATATATTAGCCTATTGTCCACATGACTACTATAGTGGCACTGAAAATAACACTCAAGAAGGATACTCTCTAGCACCTAGATAATTGGGTAGTACGACTAAGGGTATGGTTGAGCCTCCTTAGTTGGTTCCTTGGGTTGACCGTGTATGTATACCAGAGAGCTATAGAATAGGGAAAAACCTTTTACATAGGAACCATGAAAAACCTAATCCTTGATGCCTAAAAAAAACAAAACAAAAACAGATTTGCAGTGCAACCATGCCTCATGCATCCAGGTTGCGAAATCCCTATACAAAATTCCCTATTAACAATTTGGGCATTCTATCACTACAGTATTCTTCAGGATGACACCCATATTGGGGACATATCTCAATGGATTCTTCTCTTCGCCTTGATCATCGTGGTACCTATCATGATCTAAGACTAGGGTGACCCTATTACCAATATTTACTTGGTCCTATGCCACTCCATCAAATGTCATATTTAAGATCATTTTTATTGAACTTGATTGCATTAAAAGGTAAAATTGAAGTGCTTATGGATACTTGAATCCAAATTGAATATAACTTGGTGAAATATGTTGTTTATATCATAATCCATTAATTAATGCATTTTAATAAAACATAATTGTGGAAATAAAGAATGTGTAAGGAAACTTGAGATGAAATCAAAACACATGAAAAAAGATCACCATTGTTAATGAAGTTCACCAATATGAATACATCTTCGGATTCACTGGAATATGAATCGATTCATTGCTTCTCCCAATGTGGGGTTAATTCTCCTTTACAGGAAAGGGCTACATCTTCTCCCAAATGAAGGGGAAACACGGCTCTCCCAATGTGGGGCATAATTCTCTCAATGTAGGGGCCTCACATACTCTCCCAATAAGGGGCTCAATTCTCCCAATTAAGGGGCTTACAAATTGCAAGCATGATTGCTTGATTCTCTCCAAAAATCCTTCCTCTTCAATCTCTCCCAATAAAGGGATTTAAATATTTTTTCCTAGCTACATAATCCAAAAACACAAGATCCATGAATTTAGGATCTAGTACCTATCCAAGGACAAAAATGAGAAAGACCCTTAACTTCCTCCTTGAGACTAGGAATGCATTTGTAATAAAGTGAGGAAGAGTCCAAACCAACTCATGAGACCCTTAACTTCCTCAAGACTAGGAAACTAATTTCCTCTTAAAATTAGGAAACTAATTTGTGAGTTGGATTCTCACATAAAACAAATTTCCCATTTTTACAAATAATACCTAAGATTTCCACTCACTCCAAGTATTCCTCTTTTTTCCCCTTAAAATTAGGAAACTAATTTGTGAGTTGGATTCTCACAACTCATTTCCCATTTTTACAATTAAATGAATAATACATGGTATTTTCCAACTCATTTCAAGTATTAATCATTTTTCCAATGTGTGTAACTAATACATGAGTTTATCATACTCATTTTAGGTATTCATATTTTTTACAATTCAATTAATTCATTCATGGGAATTAATTATTCGTTTCCATATTTTAATGATCTTCTCCATGGTATGCAAAAATAATAATTCCTTGTGGGGAGATCCTCCTAGATCATAATGGCTACCACGCCATC
>JZKD02S1027510.1:96646-143116 GCA_000966675.3 Picea glauca
CTTGTGGGTTAATTGGTCCCACAAATTCTATTGCCCATTTTTTGAATACCTGCAAGGTTACTTGTGGCCTTAGGGGCATCTCATCCCGTCTATTAGGTTTACCAACCCTTTGACATACATCACATCTCTGGCAGTATTCCTTTGAATCTCTGTGAACAGTTAGCCACCATATTCATGTGCACAATACCTTCTGCGTGGTATATTTTCCTGCATAATGTCCTACTTCTATTCCCTCATGGGCCACTACTAAAATCCGAGATCTTTCATGTTCTAGTACACATCTTCTCAAGATGTTGTCTGCACCCATATTGTATAAGTGTCCTGCAATCATTTGATAGTCCGTAGCTATGACTACCAATTTTTTCTTCTACGCAATGTTGGATTCTTGTGGCACAGTCCCTATACTCAAGTATTGAATGATGCCAACAAAATATTCATCAACTACTTGGACTAAAAATAAGTGTGCATCAGGGAATATGTCCTCTAGATTCATAGGTTCCTATCCATTGGTGATCCTTGACAGTTGATCAGGTCTTGCATTCAACTTCCCTGGTTTGACTATCACTTCAAATTCAAATTCTTGGAACAACATTAACCATCTACAAATTATCCCCCCCAACATTGGCTTGTTGACTAGGTATTTGAGAGTTGAATGATCTGTAAACATCTTGAAATTTTTTCCCAGTAAGTAATGTATGAAATTATGAAGTGCATAGACCATATCTAGGCCTTCTCTTTTTGTGGTGTTGTAATTCTTCTCTGACTATGACAGTTTTCTGCTAGCAAATGCTATAGGATGGTCCAATTCCCATGTTCCTGGCTGCGCTAGAATAGATCCAAATGCTATAGTTGATGCATCTACATGCACATGAAATGTATTTTCCCAATATGGGAATACTAATATTGGTGTGGTTACCATATTCTCTTTTAGAGTGTCGAATCCTCATTGACAGTCCTCATTCCAATGAAACTTGTTATCTTTTCTCAACAGTTTCTCCATTGGCATAGTGATTTGTGCATATCCTTTTATGAATTTCCTATAGTATCTTGTGTGTCCCAATGTTTCTCTTGACTAGAGTATTGATTTTGGTGGTGGTAGATTAACAATTACTACAATCTTGGAAGGATCTACTAGCAAGCCTTGTTTTTACACTATATGGCCCAATAGTATCCTAAAAGATGTTCCAAAGATGCACTTATTGATGTTTAGTGATATATGACACTGCCTGAATCTTTCTAACATCAGCCTCAACATCTCTACATGGTATTTAAACAAACTATAGACTGTCCAATCATCTAGATATACCTCTAGAAACTGGTGGATGAATTCTTTGAATGTAGCTATGACTACTCTGGAAAATATTGTTGGTGCATTCTTCATTCCAAAAGGCATGATTGTGTACTAGTAGGACCCCCATTCCATGGAAAAAGTAGTCTTGTACCTATCTTCTGGGGCTATCTTGATCTTATGGTAGCCTGAGGATCCATCGGTGAATGAGTAAGATTCCTGGCCTCCTACATTCTCCAACACCTCATCTATGAAAGGGGTAGGGAAAGTTGCATGTAGGCAAGCATAACTCAACTTCCTCAGGTCCACACATATCCTTACCCCTCCCTCATTCTTCTCCTAAACTACCATAGGACTTACCCATTCATATTCCTCCACTGGTTCTAAGATTCCAGCCTCCAACATCCTGTCAATTTTTGCTTTCATTTTTTGTTTATATATTTGGTTTAGTCTATAGGGTCTCTGTCTGACCGGTCTTGCCTCAGTTATAAGAGGTATCTTCATTTCACCTAGCTCTCTTTCTATTTCTTTCATTTCCATGAACGTTTTTTGGAATACGTCGTTGTACTCACGCAGTAACTCTGTTATTCTTTCTACTATTTTCTCATCCCAGTAGTCTCCAATGATGGCCATTTTGGGATTCTCAGTTGTCCCAATGTTGAATTTCTTCACCTTGGTCGGCACAACAAATACTTATAATTCTATAGGTGGACCTTCCACCTCTCTTTCACCTTCAACTTTTTTTATCTAAATTTTGCACGAGTCATCTTCATCTGGTGCTTCTTCCTGCACATGGTAGCATGACAGTAGTTCTTTTACTGTCTGTCTATTCTATTGTTGATTTTTTGTCATAAGTTCAACTTTTGGTTCCTTAATGAATATCACCCCTCTGATTTGTTTGAGTGTTGATTCTATGTTGGGGTTTTCATGTTCAAATGAGAAAGTGAATGTAAAATTCTCCTGTAATACTTTCCAGCCTGTAGTTCCTTTGCGCAATTCCTGGCCTATATACCAGCTTGTTAGAATCCCTTCTAATGTGTGAATAAAGTGATGAGGCCATTCCTCTGGTGGTTTCATTATCCATAGTGTTCTGCACTTCTTCAAGTGTTCTATTGGTGTCCCTTGTCCATCATATCTCTGCAATTGGTTTCTTCCCTGTTCTGCGCCAAATCTGATGCACAATAATCACTTACATTGGTACCAGTCCTTGACTATCTCTTTGTGCGCACCCCACCATCTTGCAGGATTTGCCTTGAGCGCTATATCCAGAGCTAAGAGCCTCTTATTTTCT
Source organism: Picea glauca (assembly GCA_000966675.3). Taxonomy (NCBI): domain Eukaryota; kingdom Viridiplantae; phylum Streptophyta; class Pinopsida; order Pinales; family Pinaceae; genus Picea; species Picea glauca. Next base: position 99,226 of record JZKD02S1027510.1, read on the forward strand.
AACACTTCATATTTGTATCTTGTTAAGAATTCTTCTAAGTCAGTCACCCCATGGAAGCTGGGAGGTTCTCTTATCTCTGTACCTACCCATCTTTCTACACGGTCTATTCTTGCGCATCTTTTTGTGGAGACTTCATGTAACCTATGCTACCAATTCTCCAAACCTGTATCTGAGTTTGACATGCATGATGTGATACTTCTCCAACTCAGTACCCCATATGTATATATATTCACATAATATTCTTCTCGCGCGGTGGTTCTGTACAACTGGTTAATTTCCTCTAGGTCTAAACAAGTGGGTTCTACAAACCTTTCCCCTTCTGATGGATCTAATGGCACAATGACTTTGTATTCTCCTAACTCAAATGTCATCTTCCTCATCTTTAAGTTGATTATGGCCTGATTATCAAAATACCAATCTAAGCCAAGCAATGTCGGATAAGGTTTTGTGCCATCCACTATCTCTATCACTTCGAAATCGGCTTTAGTGCACACTGCATACAGATCTACTGTCACCCCCTTTAGCCTTCCAATTGGTATAACTCTATGTTGATTTGCTAGTTTCAGTTGAACAAGTGAATATCCTAATGTGGGATCTCCCATGCATTGCCATTTCTTCTTGGGTAACACATGTACTTCGGATCCTAAATCCAGTATAATATCTCCCATGTTGAAATTTCCAATGTTTGCATTCAATCTGAATTCCCTTCTTGTTCTCCTCCTTGTATGCAGATGATTAACTATTTTATGTTCTATATTTCCCTCTACCTCTATGCTACATCTTTCTAACATATTTTGTAACACTTTAACAGATGATGGATCATTTAGTAGTTTAACATAGGATTGCAGAAAATACTTAATCGTACTTACTTGTCTTAGGGGCTATTCTTCATTAGTGTGATCCAATGATGGAAGCATCTCGTACGTTGGTACTTCCTAAGTATGCTACATATTTGACATTGATGCAATGTCTGGCTTCAAGAATTATTGTATGTCCTGCTTGAATATATCCTTTTCGTTTTGCACATCAAACTGCGTTTGCGGTTCAACATTCTTCTTCACCCATTGGTGTTGTGTTGGATCTTGTCTTACTTCGTCTTTCCCTGTCTTAGCTACTCCACGTGTAACTATATTGATATTTCTTCATCCCTTGATTCCGTTGAAATCCACTGAACATTTTGATTGTTCTGATTTATCTTTTCCTGGATCTTCCCCAATAGTGTGGGACAATCTTTTGTGTCATGATCTGATGTGCGACAATACATACATGTCGCAGGTGGAAGTGGATATTATCTTGCATAGTGTCCCGGTTGTTGGTAGTTTTGGAATACCACTAGTCCTCTGCCTCTTCCAAAGCCTCCTCTTCCTCTTACTCCACCTCTGTAGCCAGCTCGATCTCCTCATAGTGCGTTTTACTAGGGCGCTTGGTTATACTGCACGAGATTATAGTGTGGTTGTGTGGTATTTACTGCGGCTACCAAGTGTTATATTTCTACTGCACAATGTTATATTTCTGTTGTGCAGTGTTATATGGGGCTGGTACTTGGTTAAACTATGGTGCAGCTTGCCCAGTCATCATTTATTCCTGCACCTTGTAAGGATCTAATGTTCTTTCCCTCATTATGTCCATGGTCCTGCAATATTTGTCATCATGGCCTACTAACTTGAAAAAGTTGCAATATGAACTATTAGGTACTGTCTGGTATTTTTGCATCATTGGATAGTGATATGGATCATGCCCATGTTTCTTATAGATCTCACACCATAGTCCTCCTATTGGCAAAGGGTTTGGAAATCATGTTTCCATATACTATGCGAATGTTGGGCATTCATTCTTATGGTGTCCTTCTATCCTACATGTGGTACACCAAATGACTTCTCTTTTTTCCTTACCCCTGATCTAATTTAGATGAAATGTTAAGTTCTTTAGATCCTCCTTCAAATCCTCTATGGTTGGATATGTATTCTTATATTGGTTCTCTTCCAGTTGTAGGGATTCCTGCAGAACCTATGCCTGGGTTTGAAAATTTTGTTGTCGCAAGGGGTATTTCAAGTGTGGGAGCATTAAATTGACAAACAAGTGCCTATGCTGCATATCTCTCATGACATACTTTAGCTTTCCCTTCAATTTTTTTAATCTCTGGTCAATCTCCCACACAGATTCTCGTGGTTTCTATCTAATCTCTATCATCTCATTCATGTATCGATCCTCTGAGCTAAGCTTCTGGAATTCATTTATCAATAGATTTTTGATATCTCCAATTGTTATGGTTGTCCCTGGTGGACTGTTTACAGCTAATCTCACGTACCAATACAGTGTGTGATCTCTTAGCATGATGGATAACTATGAAAGTTTAGTGTCCTCATCTGTGATATATTTTGCTTCCCAAATCTTTTCACAAATGAACAAGTGCTTCTTAGGGTCCTTCGACACCTCTCCTTTGAATTCTGGTAACCTGATGGTGGGATCATGTCCTGCCATCTTGAATGTTGAACTACTACCTTTATGCGGTGTAGATACTTGAATAATGCTTCCTAAACTGGATCCCCCAGTTGTTGTTCCCTGTGTATATGTACTTCCTACTGTCTTCATTCTCTGAAAATTCGGTTGTCTAAATGGTGGTGTTCTTATTGGTGTATTAATCACACATGGGTTTATGGGTTCCACACTAACACTGATATGGATAGGAGTGCTACCTTTTGTTCCTGCTCTTGGACCTCTCATCTCCCTTTCATATGTCGCATGCAGGATTCTCTCAATCTACTCCATAGCCCAGAGATCCTCTACCTCTTATTCATCACTTGCCAAGCCCTTGCTCGCGGCTATGGATATCTTCTTGGTGTTCATATTATATTGGTAGGGTACTCCACTGTGCGTTCTTCCAGTTGTTTCCATGATTTACTTGATCTAGTCTCCTTCCATCATGATTCAGTCCAATGCCTCCTCTTTATTTACTTTATCCATTTCTCCCTCCATTTCTTCTTCTCCTGTCAGTGCTTCCCCCCTTCCCCCATGCACGTAGAGAATTTTAGTTGTCTAAGGCCATTGTCATTACACCTTTGTTATATAGTAATATCTTAATGGAAGTATATAGTGATATGATATACCTACCTCGAGGTCCCTTCAAGAACTCTTGCTCTATTGTGTTGTAATACTTCGTCGTATCTACTGCAAATTCTGCGATAAAATCTGCAATAATGTTATCTAACCAGAAATCTACTGCACGCATAAATTTATTGTCAACTTGTTGTAACCGCGTGATCTCTACAGGATTCCACTCTAGATGTCTGATCCGATTTTTAGGATGGTTGTCTTTCAACCTTAATATCCACTCTTGCAACACATGCAGGAAATCACAGAAAAATACTTCATGCAAGTCGTTGAATATGTACTTGTCCAAATATTTGCGCAGTGTTAACTTTGGGTTTCTATTATCTTTCTGCTAAAACTCCAACTCCTTTGTTTTCAACCATATCTCTATCTCTTCCTTCGTTGGGTTCCACGGTCTCAACATCCCCTTTTATATTCTCATTCTCTTAACGTCTTGTCGTCATATCTGACATTCTTTTTACGGTTCTTCATCATATCTCATTCACTCAATCCCATCCTGTTCCAATTGGAAATAGAACCATTTATTGGTTCCTATTCTACTTTATCAGTTATCTACTCTGATCTTACCTTACTGTCATAATTTGACCCAGGTTCATATTTAACTAGCTTCCAACAAAATCTCTTTAAAACTATTGCCCCCCCTAGTAAACCAGAGGGCAACGCAACACACATGGTGTACTGTGCAGTCTCACTCGATATATATCTATGGATGGTTGCAATTCTCAGATGCTTGCAACCTGGGAATGAGTGGAGATATGTGGTTGTACCTTGTGATCTTTATTTATTTATTCTAACCTATTGATTAAAAAAATCATTCTTATTCATGCATGTGGAGTATCAGATATAACTAGTTCCTTCATTCATTCATCTAGCATTTAATCCTTGACAATAATGGAGATGCATACATTCAATCACATAACACAATATTTACCTTGGTTCACCCCCTCCTGGGATACGTCCACAAATATCTGAATCTCAAGGTCTTTATTATGTCTCAACAATATGTCGTGCCACGCGCATTTACAATCTTGGATATTACAATATCAACCGACCTCCTGATCCCTGTGAGGATGACTAGATCACACCAGGCTCCTTAGCCTGCAATCTAACCCTCGGGAACGAGTTTCTCAATTCTTCTCTAGCTCACCATCTTACGAAATGTTTCATTTCTTACAAACCTTACAACTTTCAGAATCTCTACCTCCTAGGTACTACTGATCTCTTTTTGTATCTACCCAACTCAGGTCCCCCTTTCCTTAGACCTCCTAAGTACTACTTATATATATTCTTAGATCATCATCCATTACAATATATTGAAAAAACCCTAACCCTAATGTAGTTAGGTCTCCCTTGCAATCATGTCTCACATTCTCCCCTCGCATGTGATGCTTTTCCTTTCCGTTGTCCTTTCTTCCCTTCGTGCTTCTCTCCCCAAAAATAGCCTTTTCCCCATAATGGGTTTGCGTCCAACAATCCCTGCCTCATGAAAAATATTTTGGATCTCATGATTGACATACTCTCCCCTGTTATCAGTTCAGAGGACTTTGAATTTCTTTCCGGACTATGTCTCAACAAAGGATTTGAAATCTTTGAGGTGTTGAAAGACCTCAGATTTTTTCCTGAGAAAGTAAATCCATGTGAAGCGTGAGAAATCATCAACAAAAATGAGAACAAACCTCGTTTTGTTGATTGATGGATGCGGTAATGGACCCGTGAGGTCACTATGGATCAAATCTAAAGGAGAGAAAGGTCTCTGAGTCTTTCCTTTGTCGAATTTCTCTTGAGGGTTTTCCAAGAACACATCCGTCAAAGATTCCTTTGGAGAAATGGATGTTTGATAGACCATAAACCAATATTTTCTTTCTAAGTTGTTGCATATATCTGAAATTCAAATTCTCTAACCTTTTGTTCCATATCCTACTACTTTCATCAGCATGGGTATAAAGTGAAGCAAAATCTAATTCAATGAATTCATAAAATGTATACAATCTAGATTGATGATTTACCTCACTGGTAGAAACCATGGAATTGGTTTGCATGTCACAGATGTCCACTGCATTTGGTGTGAATATGACTTTATTTCCGGTGCCAAAATTCTTCATCTGATACATGGAGAGAAGATTGACGAAAAGTTTGGGAACGTGCAACACATTCTCGAAGATTCCGTTGGTGAGTTCAATCTTTCCTTTGTCGGTGACCTCGACTGGAGAGTTGTCCCCCATTAGAATAGGAGGACCTTTGCATGCATCCAATGAAGAATAGACTGCTTTTGTGGAAGCCATGTGATGTGATGCTCTTGAATCTACGATCCAATCATCGGGAGCGGAGTTGATGACAATCAAGGCATGGCTAGAATTGCCTTTCTTGGGATTCTGATCTTTTGGATTCTTATTCTTGGCGCCCTCAGGGATGTGATCTCCAAGGTTGTTTTTATGAAGTATTTGAGTCATTAGATCTATTTTTTCTGCATGCATGTGGATTCTAGATGGAATCCTTTATGGCAGTATGTGCATTTCTCCCCTTTTCTTCCCTTTCCACCTTTGGATCCGGAGGCATCGGTGAAGGGTTTTGAGTACCCTTCCTTCTTCATATTTGCATGAGATTTCCTTCTGTCTTTATCTTTAGATTTTTTATATTGATGGCTTCCATCTTGCACAATAAGTGCATGCACCTTTGGGCCTTTAATTTTTCCTATGTTGATGAGCTTGGTTTTCTCTTGTGTCAGGGATTCGATAAATTCCTCAATAGAAGGAATCTTCTAGGTGGCTCCAGAGGCGAATTTGAATGAATGGAATGTGTATACGAACACAAAGAATTCAGGACCAAGTGTCGAGAGAATGGTGAGAACCATTTGTTTCTTGTCCTTAGATTTATCAACCCCGCAATCTTTGAGTTGCGACAATAAATCCTTGAATTTTGTAAAGAAATCTTAGAGATTATCGAAGTTTTTTGGATCCAATGTGAGAAATTCCACCTCGGGCATGTGTCCCCTTATCTCATCATATTTTCCAAAGAACCCTTCCAAGGTGGTTCAGGCTTCATTGGGGGTTTTATAGGAAGATATGTGAAAAAGGAGATCGAGAGAGATGAGACTGCAAATTATTCTAAATGCTTCATCCATTCGATTTAGATGCTTGGATTTTTCTATGGATGATGTTGATTCTGTGTATGTATTCAAGGTTAACCTGTACAATCCTCTAGTTCAAAGATGTATGATTATTCTCTCCTTTCATGCAAAGTAATTGTAAGGTGTAAGAATGAATTCTTTTGGGAATTCCATCTTTCCGATGTCTTCAATCTTTGGCACCTGCAAAAAGATAATTTGGTGTAGCTTTGCTTAGCAATATATCAACTCTGATACTATGTAAATGTGTTGAACCTGCATAGAATATATCTATATATAAAATACCACACATTTGCAGAGAGAAATTGAGAAAGAAGAAGCAAGAGAGAAAGAATAGAAGAATTATCATTAATCGTAATGAATAATGAATAATTTACACATGATATACTTTGTATAACTCAACCAATGTGCATTGGAGGAGAATCCAATGCCCCATAGTCATGTTCTAGAGTGATCTAGACACACACCAATAGTTACGGGAGTGAACTACCACTTATTCTAGTCTCTCAGACAGTTGTGAGAGTGAATTTCCACCTGGCTGAGTTAACTAGTCTACCAATCTTCAGTTAACTGACTGAAACAAAGTGAAATGAGGAGGATATTAGGGAATCATGGGTAATGCACCAGTCTGGTGATGATACCAAGTCTAATTTGCATTAGATGGTGATTATCCCAATGTTGCATGGTAACAAAACCAATGCAACATCTAAACTCCACTCAACTAGTCAAACTGAAGAGAATATTCTCCCTAGAGGAATATTCTTCCTAAAATATAGGAGACTGGATAATGACTAATAAACAAGGAAAAAACTTAGGAAAAAGAAATCCTAGGTGTGTGTGAAGTAACTCCAACAATAATAGGCCAATTGAGATATTGGATGGGATAGGGCTCGTTTCATGAATTCTTTCATTCCATGCCTCCATGAATGTACATAATGTATTTCATGTATCTTTATTGAAAAAGTATGTACATGACCCTAACCATGTCATTGATTGGAATTTTATTTAGGTGGATCTTGAAGGGGAATTTCAAGTGGATTCGATGTGCATCCTAGATTGGAAAGTCAAGGTTCTTTGGAACAAATCCATGGGGTAGGTAAAGGTCCAATGGACATCTTACATCCCTAACGACATGACATGGGAGCTAGAAGATTCCATGTGGGAGGCATATACGCATATATTTTGATGTAAAAATTGTATATATGGACACTTGTATGGTGATGTGCATTGAGGACAGTAAAAAAATAAGGGGGAGGAGAATGTAACACCATAGTTTTAATCGTTAGGAATTTTAATGTAATTGTACATATGTGACTTAGGTTGTGAACCAAACAATATGAATAAGGACCAAGCTATGTATATTGTACATCGAAGTTATTAATCATAATATATCGTTGGTTGTGATACGAGAGGGATGATAACATTGGGGGGATATGATTCTATAAGAGATAAATGTGACAGGGGCTTAAGGGGGCCCATAGGGGACAAAGCCAAAAATATAATATTTTATTGTAACCAAAGTCCTCTTATGTTAAAGTATGCTAAAGGACAAATCAACTTTAGGAAAAGTGTCAAGGAGCTAGGTGGAGTTGCTTGGGTGTCAAGTGGCAAGTTTAGAACATCTATTCTTATTCTCTAATTTTTGGGGTCCATGGGGGATTGAACCATTGTTCACCAATTATCCTTCATTATGGACTATCAGTGGGTGTCACCATGTTTTATATCCATCGCTCTGCATTACTAAATAGGATTTTGCATCATTATAGGAAATTCACATTGTGAATTAGGTTAGGAAGCCTATGAGTGAAATTTGGGGGTACATGTGATGAAAATTGGTTATGAAATTACCCATCGGCATGAGCATGGGATTGCTATGATTAAGAATCCACAAAAACTAGTTTTCATAGATCCATTAGCATTGAGAGTCCTAGATAGTCTATACTGGAGCCTTGGAGGGGATGAGGATTGCCTAAGGAACTGCAAGGAAGAGAAGGGGATTCTATCCCTTGGGTTGTGCAGGTTGGGGAAGAGATATGGGTGGTTGGAAAGGTTGTAGGAGTCTGTATGCTATTAATTGTTAGATATTGAACCATGTGAGGGAGATTAGCCAACCATAGGAGCCATTAGTCCTTGTGGACTCATAGCCCCATCTTGGGGGTGGTTTTCTACTCAAAGAAATGGAACAACTAAGACTATAGTCAGGTGGAACATCCCTCGTACACAACTATTTGGTGATGTTTCTTCATAAGATAAGTGTTACGGTTTTTGTGTTGTTATTTGTGTTATATCTATGTACTTTACAGTTTAAAATGTTGTGAATGCAGATAAATTGTATGTTGTTATATTTTTGTATTGTTTACCTATAAAATTGCATGAGTTTGCATGTCATATTGCATACATATATCCATGTATAACATAACAGAAAATATTACGGTATCAACGTTGCACTAAATTTGTAATTATGGTGGAGTTTATGGAAAATTGGAAGAAATTTATAGTGCCCTACCATCCCAATGGGAAAATAAGTAGTTGAGTACATTACAATGTGAGTGTGTAAGTGTAGTTTATCTCCATTTACATATTTTCCATAGATTCCACATTTTATGGTCTCGTAGCCTTACTCTAGTTCATGTTTTTTCTCTTGTTTCTATGTTTTATATCAAGTGAGGAAATGAAATGATAGCTTCTAGCTTATTGAGATCCATAATGAGTTTCTCTCCAATTTTAGTTTAATGGCCTATATGTTGAGATTCGAGTTAAGAATAATGGAGAAGCCATTGTGAGTTGTAGAGTATAGACCCTTCCACGTTCCCCTTAACCCTCTTCTAGTATTATTATTAATACTTTGTCCTTCAAGTGTAGTTAGGTTGCACGTAGATGGTTAAAAATAATTTTTATCATATAAAACTTCATGTTGTTCAATATGTTATTTTACATCCATTGAAAAATTAATGAAATATCATAGTGGGGTAATTTACTTACTATTACAACTTACATAGTGTTGGAATTGTGCATCACTAAGAGCTCAACTAGGAAAATGAGTAAAAAGGGACTAAACATGACATGGCATAACTAATGCAATAATGTGGAACTTTGTTCAAATATAGGAATTCCATAAGTTTGCATATTGGTCAACCATCGCTTCCTAATAGTTGGGCAATTACCTTATATTGCACCTTCCATAGTAATGAAATTGTACACCACTAGGAGCTCAAATAGAAAAATGAGGTAGAAAGGACTTGATATCCTTCCATAATAATGAAATTGTACACAACTAGGAGCTCAACTAGAAAAATGAGGTAGAAAGGACTTGATATGACATAACGAATGTAATAATATAGAATTTTGTCTTTATCTTCATTGCTTTTTGAGATAGTATATTGTGATAATATCTAAACTAGAAAAATGAGTTACAAAGAACTTGACATGACCTAACGAATACTACAATGTGGAATCTTATATTTATTTTAGTTAAAGAACTTGACATGACCTAACGAATGCAACAATGTGGAATCGTATCTTTATTTTAGTTGTTTAATAGAATAGGCTGAAATACATGAATTGTTATAGAAAAAATTAATAATAGAAAGAGAAATTAAAATTTCTATTTAAAATATAGTTACATTTATTTTAAATTGACAAGTCTCCATTTATGTTAATATTGTATAATTTTTTTAATAAAAATATTTAAAGATGTTAAATTTATTTTTTATATTAAAAATAACAATTTTATTAATTTAAAATTAAAATTTTAATAAAAATTATTTAATTATTTTTAATGATAAAAAATCAAACAAAAGAAAAAATATAGAATATTTATTTTTTCTCATTCAATTAATTAACAAACATTAAATATTTAATGAGGTGGAATGTTGATTTTTGTAGTTTTGGGTAGATATTCTTACATGACCCTAGGTGTTGGGCATGTGGGAATCATTGTGGGCACTACATCATATTTTCGGTTTGGTGAAAACCCCATTGGATTTGAATGGAGGCTTCATGGGTTTGGTGATGGGCTTTGTGGGCTTGTGTTGGGGCTTCACACCCATAAGGAAAGCCTAATTTGATGTTGAATTGTGGAGAGGATTCTATGCTGACCCCTAAGGATTGTATATAAAGGAGAGAGGTCATTATGACATTACATCATCATGTAGAGTGTGGAGACATGATGGAGCTAGCATAAATGAGTTTGCACTTGTGCTAGGAGGATTGGTGATTTCAGTAGAGGGAAATTCTGCTAGGGTGAAAAATATGGCCTAGGGTTGAGGACTCTCTATCTTTTGTTCTTGGAAGGGAAAACCACACTGCACATGTGGGAGAGAGGCAACCACCGAAGGAAGAAGTTGTACGACTGGAGTGAGTTGTATGAAGTGTTCGTACAGGCTTTTGTACATGTACATGGGTTGCAGTGGAAATAATCGTTTACATACATGGGTTGTTATGAGAACATTCACATGCATTCGTACAAGTTCTTCTGGGTAGGAGGAAGTCCATATAAGCTGACGTCAGCAGTTCATATAGGTGGTCTGTAGCAGATTTGTGGGAAAAGGAGATTTCTAGAATATTGTTGAGGTTTGGTTTTTCTTGTTTGTATATTGGAGGACAAGGTTGTCCTCAATTTGGTGATTTTGAGAGGACTAGTTCTATCCTCAGATTTGGTAACTTTGAGAGGACTGGTTTTGGTCAGATTTGGAGAATTGGATAAAGTTACAAAACAAAAATATTGTGTCTCTTGTGTATTGATGATTCATCTTTGATCTTGTTGTTTCTGTTGCATATGTTTTCAGTCAATAATTTCAGTGTAAAGTTTTTCAATGATAGTTAGATCACTAGGAAGTAATTTTCATATATGAAATAAGTCACATAGAGTTGCATGTGAAAATTGACATGGTATCAGAGCTTGGGATCTAAAGAGAAGGGGATCATCTTGAGACACATTTTTTGCTACAAAACTAGAGGAGTGTTGTTCTTGTTCTAGGTTGGTCATAGGTGACATCTCTGAGGGAACTGAGGAGTTAGCTCTGAGAAGGAGCTACAGTGACGGTTGCAGGTGGAAACAGGTTAAATGGTCTCTATTTTGAGACATGGAGTAGATTGTATAGACAATGATTTGTGGACTATTTCAACTCAGTGGTGTGGTAGGTTGGGAGTTATGGTGGATTGGCGGAGAGATTGAATCACAAAAGTATGTTATGTGACAGATTTCCAACCTTGTGGATGGACTTTTAGTGACTTGTCATAGTGATTTTTGATGGGTGCAGCTCGGATGCTTTGGCACATATGAGATTGATTCCTGTGTATCACAAGTTGATGAGATAGAGTCTTCATTGGGATAGAGAGTTGCACATTGTCGAGGTATGACAATGTATGAGGTATTTTACCCAGGAGGATGAGAACACTTCCATAGATGAGTTGCAAAGGTATAGAGTGGACTAGACTGAGTGTCCAACCGTAGCTCGAGATTGTTCAGATGAGAACATAGGATCAATGGTAGCATGTGAAAACACAGAGAGTTTTTGGTGACTCAGATGATGAACTTGGGGAAAAGTTCATTGAATGGTCGTGACTTAGGAAAGCAAGATCTGTGCCTTGGAGGATTTCATGGTTCTTATCTAGTGAGAGCCACCGACACATGACAAGGACACAATATTTGCTCGTGAGTTTCACTGGGTTTAACTCGGGTATGTATGAGGAGCTTGGTAGGAGGACCAAACATGTAATACATGGATCTTGGGTATTCCAGATGGATTAAGGGGGTGTGTTGTGAGCGGAAAATGTGATATGGGTTCCATGAGTATGTTCTCAACCTTAAGGATTAAGGAGTAGGAATATGTAGTGTTGTTCCGGGATGGACATGTGTTATTAGATGTTGATTTAGTTGGTATTCCCAGGTTTTGGGAACCTTTTGCGTAGGGGATTTGTGCATGACAGATGTTTCCAGGGTTTGGACTGATTATATTCAAGAAGAGACTCGGTTGGTGTCCAGGGATGATACAAATGGTTTTAGTTTCATGATTATGGTCATTTTTCTTCATAGTGTCCACACATGATGGGAAGGGGAAGAAGGCATCAGGCATCAACAATAGAGTTTGATGAGGTTGTGGACAGGTTCCAAAGGGATATCTTGTTGGTCTCCACCCTTTCAGGTACAATATCTAGTAGGGGGATTTAGTTGGTAGATAGCATAACATCTTGCCATATGACAATTGCTATAGAGTTGTTTGACAATTTCACAAAGACTGGTTCAAACTTTTGTGTGGAGCTTAGCACGGGAGTCAAGCATGCAATACAAGGATCTGGTAAATTGTTGTTCTGATTGGATTCAAGAGATGTGTTGAGGATGTCAAATGTGTTATGGGTACCAGAACTCAGGAGGAGTGTTCTCTCAGTCTTGGAGATTGAGAGAAAGTGGTACCACATATTATTTTGAGTTAGACAGGTGTTGTTTATGCCTCGAGGATCTAGCTTCAGATCAACATTGGTTCTTGGAGTTAGAAAGGGCCAGTATATGCATGATATGACTAGTAGGAGCAGAGAGACAGATGAGAAGGAGCAGGTAGCTCCACTAGTGGTGTGGTAGGTGTCCCACCAGCCGCACAAATAAATATGGAGTAGGTATCTCCATGCGTGATGAGGCAGGTGGCCCCATTGTTAGTACCGACTTAGAGGGAGCCATAGTTGAGAGTGATTCATCCCTCATGATCTAGTAGGGAGGAGAAGCCTCCTAGGAGTGTGTAGAGGAAAATTGACATGGAATACTTCTTTATTTTTCTTAAAAATATTGTTGAAGTTAAATTTGAACATTGACATGGATCACCATTAACATATGTCATAGAACAAGGTGAAACTTATGTTTATCTTAATTGTTTAATTAACTAGTAATCTGAAATGTTTAATGGTAATAATATTTATGGTCAAAATACTTTTTTAGGGATGGAATTTCACTAACTGGCTATTTTTTGGCCATTTTCTAGAAAAAAAATATATTCGTCAATTTAGTTAAAAAGTTTCCTCTTTTTAAATAATATGATTAAATTGATAACAATCACCAAAAAAATTGAAGTTTTAATAGTAAATTGTATGTTTTTTTATTTAATATTGACCTACATATCTAAATGTGTGATTTTTCAAACTAAAATAGTCTCCTAGAATACTATACATAGGTATAATATTTGAATCTTTAAAAAAAACCGTGGAACTTCTTTCATTGGCATAGATCAACATTAACATCATATGTCAAGGATGAGTATAATAAGACATTTATAAGACATGATTGTTTTCAAATATTTTGGATGTAATTTCTTGATATTATTGGAATTAATGAATTTATGAAATAGAGGTGCCTTTTTATTATTTTTTATTGTATAATATGCATATTTAATATTAATTAGTTTTGATTGGCCTCTAATTTAGATACAAATATCTAAAGGAAACCTATAATACACCCTTAACCCAAATTTTGGTCCTCTCAAATCAAGTCGTTATTCAAATAAGGTTTAATTTAGATATTAAGGTTCTAAGGAAGTGACATGGTAAAAAGAGGATGCTATGAAGAGGAATATTTGTAATGGAATAAAGAGTAAGGTTKCATATAAATCATTATTGTTASTAAAAAGTCCAAAACCCTAAAGGGAGGACACTAGTGTCCAAAACCCTAACCCTGATCAAGAGTTAAGACATGAAAAGCCKCTAATCCTTATCATAGATGGTTGCGAGGGMATTATTAAATAGTAGGCCACTAGAATAGAAAGGGGTTTCATTCTTATTGTGTTGTTTATTGTTCCATAGTTGAGCAAAACAATTGGTGGGATATTGAAGAAAAACAAAGGAAGTAGAAGATCATATAGTAACCATACAAGCCATAGTGTCGATGGAAACTTCATAGTGAGTGCACTTTATTTGTATTTTCATTTCATTATTGAGAAAAAAAGAGAGYGAGACATAGGCCTCACCTTCTAGCTAGGTTTTTTCCATATYAATTTTTCCTAKGGTACATCTTGTGTTCATTATGTGGATGGYGTGTTATTTTCTTAATTTCTTTCATTTCCATTTCAATTTATTCAAGTATTTTTTATGTTAATCTAGTAATATTAAATATGAAATTTAAAGTAAAACATTGCATAATAAGAGATAGGTAATACTATAAGATCAGTTGTGACAAACTATTCTAGTGGAATATCCATGATAGTTTACATATTAGGGCATGTGAAATGGCCACAAGCATTGATCAAATTTGAAAGGTTGATCGTACTTTCAATTTGAAGGGTATATATTCATCAAACCCTTCCATAATGAATGAAAGTAGAAAAATATTATGCTTTAATTGAAAATACTAAACTAAGTGCACACTTAATAAAAAAAATGCTAAAGAAAATATTCCCTTCCAAATTTTTACACTATTTAAAATTTTGAAACTACTAATTAAATAAATTGTAAATCCAATAAAAAATTATAATAATCATACCTTTTTAATTTTAAATGTGGCCTTTAGATCGGATATAATTAAATAAATTTCCATAAAAACATAACATTTCTTTCTAGGAAATTCCAAAAGTTAAAAAATCATAAAATAAATCTTTTGACACAATGATCATTTTTGTTGACACCCATATAAAAGAGGATTTCTTCTTTGTATCTATGTGATGGGTGAACACCACATTTTGTATTCATATCAAGTTCAACTATGACAATCAATTCCCTTTAAACTCCTAATTAGCACATTTGGTAGGTTAATGTTAGATATCATTAGGAAAGAGGAAATTGTATCAAATATTGAGGCATTTACCAAAGGGTGAAAATTGTATCAAAACAATATAAAATCCTAGACGAGGTCCTACTTTCTTTACAACCCTCTAGGAATATGAAAATGAAACACGATCGCATCCATGGTTGATTCTTTAGACTAATATGTCTATAATTTAGATATTCTTGAGATCCATACAAACAAGAGATAAATAAAATTGTTTATCAAGTCCACCAAGTCTATTGTTATTATTAAGGAAACTTATTCTTCACTTCATCTCTCAATCCATGAAAACAATGCATGCTAGAGTGGATGTTAGAGCATGATCCATAATGCACAAATATGATGATAGAAACAAATCTATTTGATCCATATTTGATCATCATATTATTTTCCATTATCTCAATGCTTTCATAGTGGAAAAATTGGAGGAATCAACTTGCAGATTCATTTTAGTGCCGGGTCTCAGTTTGGAAAATTGGGGTCTAAAACCTTCCAGAGCCATTTTGAGGAACTAAACGACATTTTTGGGGGTTTCAATATCCAAAACCTATGCAAACATCCTTGATGGTGTTCTACACTCTGGAACCTTTCCAATAGTGCAAACCATTCCTCAATCGGAGCTCGTATGCGGAAGTTATGCCTCCCGCAAGTTGACCTACCTTGTTGACCACCATGGTACGACTAGATGCCACATCATCCCCTCTTAATCAAACATATGGGGCTAACCACATGTGAAATTTAGAGAATATTATAGAAGGTCCAAACCTTATCACTAACTGAGGGGTGAGGAAGTCAAAACCCTACCCTTATATGGCTATTGGGCTATGTTAAATACTAGGCCACTAGGAGAAGGGGTTCCATTATTTAGCATTGTGTGTGTTCCATACTTGATAAAAACACCTAGGAATGGTATTTTTGAGAGAATAACGGAGGAGGAGAGACTTTGTAGAATCCATACAAGCCATAGTGTCAAAGGAAACTTCAAAAAGAGAGCCTATTTCTTTGTACTTTCATTTGAAGAAAAGAGAGTAGAATGACCTCACCTTCTAGCTGGGTTTTCTCCAATATTGGGTTTATTAGGTTATATCTTGTGTTTATTTGTGGCTGGTGTGTGAGTATTTGTTTATGTTCTCTATTTTTCATATTTAAACTATTCCATACATTTTAAGAAGAAAACCAATAATTAAAGAATATGAGATCTAAAGGAAATTAACCTTCATATTAAAGATTTTAGTATTTTTTTAGATTTGTTGTGATGAATTGTATAGTGGAATATCCATGGTAGTTTACATATCTGTATTACTATTAGGAGTTCAATAAGTTTTCATTAAGGTGAGATAGGTTATAATGCCTCTTTCCTTCTCCTATTTCATCACCTTCGTAAATCCTTCAGTCTTATCCCAAGTTGTTCTTAAGGGGGTTTTAGGATATTTAGACACTTAGGAGTTAGTTAAGTTCAACTTTGTCTATTTTATCTTTAGCTAAAGTATGTTTTTTAGTGTGCCTTTTGGAATGTGCTTTTGTAGCTAACTAATCCAATGGTCACAATTATGTTCTAGACATAATATGATTCAACAGTTCATCTTCTCATCGATATTAACAAAATTTGATTTGTAGCTTCACACTCAATTAGTCCATGATCTCTATTTAAAGAGAATGGATGGTCATTTTCTTATGATCAAACGTTGATAAATGTTCATGTAATCTATTTTCTTTTTGCATTAATATATTTCCTCAAGGGGTTGTGTTCGCTTGGGTTGTGGAGTAGTGTTTCCCTTTTTTAGGGGTTTAACCACATAAAGATTGGTGTATTGATATTTGATCCGCATGTGTGAGAAGTTGCATTAATATGTTCAACCTATGTGGATGTAAAAAAAAATTTAGTAATTACCTTCTCCATAGATTACTTTAAAATCCCACCCAACAATAAAAAAATGTTGCTTCAATTATTTAAGGTTGCAAAGGATACATGTCATGGATCTTTGGCCTGGGATGAGGCATAAGAAAATAGATCTCTAGGATAATTATAAAAAGACTTAATAAGGAAAAGTATCATTAGATAGATGTCAATGTTGCTAGAAAAATCAAGAAGAAAGTGAAAAGTGTGATAGATAAAGATGCATAAAATCAAGAAAAGGTGGATGATCGATCTGGAGAACATTGTTGGATATGTGTTATATTCTTTGCACGAATAGAATTAGTGTCTATGTTGCGTTAGGCGTGAATGGGGGTAAGAGGGGGTGTTGCAGGGGGGCAGAGCCCCCCAAAACAAAATTCCTCGATTTTTCATGTCCATTTTTGGGTAGTTTTTCAGCACATGGTTTTTCGTTGATGGTTTTCTATTTCTGGTTAAGGAATTAGGGTTGTTGACTAATCCAGGTCATTGAATTAGGGTTTTGGGTGTCGCTGGCTCCTATATGTATATTTTATTGTAAACAATGTATGTGTGAATGAATATAGAAGATGTTGGTTTTCCCAATTTGGGTTTCCAGGGGAAAACTATCTGTGTAATGTGTGTATTTTCCTTTGCATATTTTCTATTCTTTTATTGAAAATGTGTTTGTAATAAATCATTGTAGAAGGTTAAAATATACATTTGGTATCAGAGCAATTATTGGCTTCAGGGGGACACCTTTGTGGTCAGGGGTTTGGCTCGAGATTGTGATAATCCTTGTTACAGTGGGAGATATGTGGTATTGATTCTTCAAGTGAAAAAAAATGGTGACCAATTCGAAAATAGAGATAGAGAAATTTAATGGAAAAAGTTCTGAGTTGTGGAAGCTCAATATGAAATATTTGTTGGTAGACAGAGATCAGTGGATCACGGTGGATCTAGGTACTGCACCTACATGAACGTTAGCAAATGACTGCAAAACCTTGGATCAAAAGGCAAAGAGAACAATCTAATTATGTCTCTTATATTCAGTATTATTGAATGTGTCAGGGGAAGCTACAACCAAGGAGTTATGGAATAAGTTGGGGAACTTGTATCAGTCTAAGTCCCTGGTAAATAAACTATTCTTGTGGAAAAATATGTATAAACTGAGGATGAGAGATAGAGACTCGATGACAGAGCATCTGAACACCTTCAATATTGTGGTAAGTTAGTTTTATTTGTTGAGATTAAAATTTCATATGAAGATAAGTGTATTAGTTTATTGTTCTCTTTACCAGACTCATGGGATAGTTTTGTTGTGGCCATAGGTAGTAATAGAACTACCTTGAGTTTCGATGATGTGGTCTCATCCTTATTGTCAGAGGAGATGAGACGAAAGAACATGGAAGGATAGAGCACAAATGCATTATTTGGAAGAGGACGGTCCTAGGAAATAAATAGATCTAAGTCCTCAAGTTGGAGATCTAAGTCTAAGGGTAGATCTAAATCTCCCAAAAATTTTGTAAAGTTATGTTCGAGATGTGGGAAAGAAGGGAACTTCAAGAAGCATTGTAGATCCAAAAGCATTGAGAAAGTGAAGGGATCTGAAGGTGCTCCCTCTACAGAAGAAAATAATTCCAAGGACGAAGTAGGGGATGTGTACTTGGATTCTTCAAGCACAAATGAAGATCATGAGGCATGGTTGGTTGACTCAGGTGCATCCTTTCATATGAATCCCCATAGGGAGTGGTTCTGTGAATATGAAAGTTATGATGGAGATAATGTTTTCCTAGGTGATGAATCGACATCCATAATCATAGGAAGAGGAAAAGTCAAGTTGAGGCTCATATATGGAAGGATTAGAACACTTTCTGGTGTTCTTCACATCCTAGGATTAATGGATTAATTCAATAATATATTCTAGTGGAAAGTTAGCAAACCTTAATTCACCACATCATAGGGGAAGGTCAAAAGATATATAAACACATTTGTAAAAAATGTTGGACATAGTGTCATTGATGTCAACAGTTGATGTCATTGATGTGATGATGAGTTGGCATGACGAATTGTCATTGATATCAATAGTACTCTATTAGCATATAATGGTTGGTGTCAAACAGTTGGACGATATGCAGAGATTAAAGCTCAGAAGAGATGGCGCGATGAAACTCAGTAGGTATGGTGCAATGAAATTCAGATCAAATCAAGACCATTGATATGCATGCTCTAGATCAACGGCATGGATGAATTGCGGAAAGCGAAAGAAGAATTAAACGACTCGCTAGTTACAATTCCACAATCGATCTAGATCGTCAGATCTCATAAACTCAAATATCGACAATTGTGTTTGACTCACTGACAACGCACAACTTCAAACTGCGGAGTTTGGGTGATGGGATAAACCACACGCAATTTATGGTTCCACAATCCACATCAACCATTGGATCACTTTAAGTGGAAGGATACGATAAACAAAGAAGAAGAGTCGTTGGATTTAAACCTAGGCAAAGCAACATCGTAGATAGATCAAGTTGTCGATCTAAGATCATTATCAATGAACAACATTCATTTTGGGTTAAAAGTTGTGAGGAGGTTACACTTTGGGGAATCTCACTATGGAAGAATTGTGAAGTGGAGAAATCGAATTACCCAAAGTCTCGAAGGCCAAAATTCCGAAGTCACTCTCAATCGTTGATCTGAGATACATTTCGGATAGTATTCTGACCATTAGATCAAGGAGATGAATATGTGTCACATTGGGAGATCTACATCAACAAGGACACGTGGCATAGTCAAATAATGACAAGTGTCAAGATGAAATTGACATTTCATGTACGTATAAATCATGAATCTAAGTAACATGTGGCAGCCACTCGGCCTGTGCCATGTCAACAAGTGACGTCACTCTGGGAGATTTACTTCGGGAGTTTCACCACCAATAAATGACCTATGTCCTGAAGTCGCGAAGCACGAAGTTGCGAAGCACTCAGGATTTGAGCCCCGAGTCATAGACCGAGGTCACAAGTGAGACGGGCCTAGGAAGAGGAGCTAGCACCCATTTCCTGGAATTCGTCGATTTGGAGGGAAGATTGGTCTCCGCATACAGTGAAAACACCCGAAGCCCGCATCTCCAAAGCCCCCTTTTGGATGGGCGCCTGATCACAGTCGGAGGTCATATGAATATCTACAGAGACTGAAAGACGTGAAGTACGAAGTCATGGAGTAAATAGTGGCCATCCATCTCAATGCTTGATTAAGTCCTAGTCGTTGGATTAAGTAGTGAAAGGTTAAGTGTAAGGATCAAATCTGACCATTGATCTAGTTCCGCAAAATAAATATGAATTGTCTGATTTGTTCGGCGAAATATGATTCTGAAGATTTGAAAGGCGAAGTCTCGAATTCCCAACTATCGTCCATCTTATCAGGAGATTAAATTGTGACCATTGATTCTGATAAGCGTACAAGCGCTCGTTTGGCCTAACGTCTGGTCACCGTCGTTGGTCATATGGAATAAGAGATATAAAGGCAAAAGATAAAGCGTCACTTAAGTTGATAAGCTCATGGTTTTGTGTTATCGGTCACATGTAATGGTTTAAAGGAAGTGCCTCTGATGATCTCAGTTTATGAAATAATTGCAGAGATTCGGGATCAAGTTAGAAGATGAAATTGATCCATATCTGTGATCAATTTATGAAATGCCTCCATGATAAGAATGATAAAACTGTGATTATGGTTGAGTTAAACGAAGAGGTACGATGGTTCAAAACAAAGGGACACAGTGTATCACTCTCACACTGTTTTGAAGATTATATAAACGAGGAAGAGTGTTGAGAATAAAGTGTCTCTACGGTCTGAATCAAAAGATATATATATCACAGAAGCAGAGAGAGATGCAGTAAAGACTTGATACAAAAGTTTCTCCAGATTCAGAAAATAAGGGTGGTTGGATGGTGCAAGGGCAGGTTGGTGCCTACAGAGGGAGTTGGTGTTTCCTTGTCAGTTGTAGCTGACTAAACAAGGGTTCGAAGCCTCATACCAGTTGGTGTTGGTGAACAAAGGTTGTGGGTGCATCCTGATCAGTTGGTGTTGATCGAAAAGGAAGAATATCTTCCTTCTATGTAACATGTAAAACAAATTTTGCAGTTAATAGAAAAGAGTTGGTGGTTTTCCCATTTGGGTTCCACGATAAATATTGTGTTAAAATTATGTTTTCATTAAAAAAAGGAAAATTGATATAATAATTGTGTCATTGATTCACCCCCCCCTCTCAGTGATAGGATCTGATCCTTCAAAAAAGGTGATGAAATTATATAATTAACCAAAAAAAAAATGTTGAAAGGAGGTGTTTAGTGGATATCATCTTCCATGTCGTTAGTAATACATGGTAATATCATTGTCCAAAAAACTTGTAGGGAGACAAGATTGGGCCCAATGAGATGGAAAATTCCCTAAAACATGAGAAAAATTATAATTACTTATTTTTAATATTTAACAAAATAGACACATAAGGGCTTCTTTATTTGCTTATATCAAGAGAAAACTTCTAAATTTTTTTGTGGTAATTAGGGAATGACCAACATAAAAAAAAACATAAATATCGGAAATGAGATGGAGCTTTGATTAGCATTTCTCTGTTGGAATTATTTAGTAAATAGAAATAGAGGGTTCTTTAAGGAGCATAATTTGATTTCGGCCAATTGTAGAAGAGATTGAAGAATGACTTAAGAAGAATGAATTTTAAAAAAACAACAAGGGAGATTAAATGTGAAGGTATGGGAGAATCACAAAAGAGGGGGAAGATCGTTTTTAGAAGACAAAAACTAGAAACATTCACAAGGGCTACTAAAAGTCTAATTGGTAAAAGTTTGATCAATAAAGGCCACAAGCATGGAAGCCAATGGAAGTGACCAAGGGAAGGATGTTAGAAGTTAAATTTAATTTGACGGAGCCTCCAAATATTGTGGTATAATTGGATGTGGGGGAATGATAGAAACCAAAATGGCTAATGTTTAATAATATTGATAAAAAATTTTGACAAAATGTTCTAATCTATTCAAGATAAATAACTCTTTATTTTATTTAATAATAGGTCATCGCCACCAACTTTGGAGTTTAGAAGGGTCTTAAAAAACAATTAAAATTTTAATTACAAGAAAAATATATTAGGAACCTAAGTATTTTGTTCCAAAAGCTAAAAGAAGATGACTAAAATGTTTCCAAAAATAAAGTTTTGACATCCTTTGGAAACAAATTGCAAATATACCTGCAAATTTAACATAAATATTGCTTCCAAGTTTAAACATATTTATAAATGAGGAAAACAATGAATGAGAAGCTCTCCTTCAATTTGTAAAAAAGGACGATTTTGCGAAAAAGAGATTTGAACGAGGCATACAAAATCAAGATGGGTTCATTAACAACATTAGTGGTCCTTATGAGTTAAGTCATATGTGAGTAGTGAAGCAACATGAGGCATGGTGGTGGGAAAAGGACACTAAAAATAAGAATAGGTGACTTAATATATCAAGGGTAGTTACAATGGAGTTTATGGTCATAGTAGAGGAAGCTTAAGGTTGGGTATTGAAGAATAATAATCATCAATACACCTATCTATGGCATCTTGTAATAACTTCTTTGAATATAAAATTGTAATGTCCCACGCCTCTTGATAAGAGGATTACAAAGACTTAGTAGTCTATATGTCCCCACTAGACTATAGTCTAATGGTAAATGGGACTAAAGAGGCTCCAAAGTGTTCACTTAAGAATAATGTTATAATTTAAAAGTGACATTGGGAAAAAAGTGAAATAAGGGGGAAAAGGACACATGAAGAAAAGAAAGGAGATAACCTTAGAAGGTAGTCAATTAACTCAAGTGAGAATTAGATCATAGGTATAAAGGAAAAAGAGGGTGCCTCACTCTTCATTCTTGTAATTTTCACTTTTGCATCTTGAGCTCTTGAGCTAAGGACATTTTGAGGGTTTTGGGAGAAAAAACCCTAGAGATCAATTCGGTGGTGAACAATTCCACCTTTCCTGGTCCAAGATTGGTCATGGAGGTGGAAAATCCCTCCCTCACCATTATATTCAGCTACAGGTTGGTTCTACAGGGCAGGAGAAGGATAATGCGCATCAGTGGGGGTTTTCCAATAGGAGGGCACACTTGTTGAGGAAGATCTATTCGATTTGGAAAAAGGAGGAAGTTATGGAGGATAAAACCTATTGGGATTTGGTTGTTGGGCCTAGGGAGAATTTCCTAGCTTATTTTGGAGGAGGTTTCCTTGATAGATATTTTATTGGGATCTTGGCATGATTTCTAGAGGAGGAGGGTGCATTACAGAAAGAGGATATGTTCATTTGAGGCATCAAAACACCTCCATTCAACAAAAGACTCAGCCAAGGGGTTTATCTTCCCCTGATCTACTATTCTAGTGCTTTTGGAGTGGTTTGGATGCCTAGAGGAGGAGGGTCAAAATATTGGTGAACTATGACCTACAGGAAAGTCATCTAGACTACAAAGTATTTGTAATCCTCTTATCAAGAGGCGTGGGACATTACAATTTTATATTCAAAGAAGTTATTACAAGATGCCATAGATAGGTGTATTGATGATTATTATTCTTCAATACCCAACCTTAAGCTTCCTCTACTATGACCATAAACTCCAAACTCCATTGTAACTACACTTGATATATTAAGTCACCTATTCTTATTTTTAGTGTCCTTTTCCCACCACCATGCCTCATGTTGCTTCACTACTCACATATCACTTAGTAGTCTAGATGTCCCCGCTAGACTATAGTCTAATGGGAAATGGGACTAAAGAGGCTCCAAAGTGTTCACTTAAGCATAATGTTCTAATTTAAAAGTGACATTGGGAAAAAGGTGAAATAAGTAGAAAAATGACACATGAAGAAAAGAAAGGAGATAACCTTAGAAGGTAGTCAATTAACTCAAGTGAGAATTAGATCATAGGTATAAAGGAAAATGAGGGCGCCTCACTCTTCATTCTTGTAATTTTCACTTTTGCATCTTGAGCTCTTGAGCTAAGGACATTTTGAGGGTTTTGGGAGAACAAACACTAGAGATCAACTTGGTGGTGAAAGATTCCACCTTTCCTGGTCCAAGCTTGGTCACGGAGGTTTCCTTGATAGATATTTTATTGGGAGCTTGGCATGATTTCTAGAGGAGGAGGGCGCATTACAAAAAGAGGATATGTTCATTTGAGGCATCAAAACACCTCCATTCGACAAAAGACTTAGCCAAGGGGTTTATCTTCCCCTGATCTACTATTATAATGCTTTTGGAGTGGTTTGGATTCCTAGAGGAGGAGGGTCGAAATATTGGTGAAATACGACCTAAAGGAAAGTATGCAACTCAGCCAGGGAGAGGAGATCCAGCTATTGAAGGGAAAGAAATTGATCTTGTTCCCTTCTTCATGAGTTTTTGATTCCTTTGGAGGCTATTCTCTTCAGTGTTTGAGCTTGTTGGAGAAACATTCATTCCATCTTGGTTATTCTTCTTGTATCTATCCAGATCTGTAGATATATTGTATCAGGATCTTCTTATTATCTAAATAAAGGTAAGATCTGCAGTTTTGTCTATTTCATTGTGTTATATCTCTTGTATTTTTCTATTGGATGTGAATGTTGTCATACTTTTATCATTTACACACCATAAAACTTCACCAAACCCTTCTAGCGCAAATCTGGAAGGTAGACCTGCAAAACAAATAAATAACAAGCAAGAAACTCAGTGAAAAACCTAAGTTTCCAAGCAAGAAACA
This sequence comes from Picea glauca, assembly GCA_000966675.3. NCBI lineage: Eukaryota > Viridiplantae > Streptophyta > Pinopsida > Pinales > Pinaceae > Picea > Picea glauca. The sequence goes on from JZKD02S1027510.1 coordinate 123,868, forward strand.
GTTTGGGAACATTACAAAAATATCATTTTACCCCTATCCCATATTGGTTGTCGGGATTGTTCTGCGACAATATGTGAGCCTCAATATACCATGATCATTATGCCAATGTGGGTGTCTATAGAGGTAGTGTCCCCTTTAATAACATAAGGGTTGATTGGTTGTAGGTTGATTATGTTTTCTTTCTCAACCTTCCCATTCCTCTTATCTGTAGCCTATGTGTGCACGCGTATGAATAAAAGAAAAAGAAAAATAACATGAATAATAACAATGGGATATGTTTATCTTGTGAAATCTTGGGATACATTTTATGACTATAAAATCTCCTTTGGATGTGAATGTTGTCATACTTTTATCATTTACACACTATAAAACTTCACCAAACCCTTCTAGCACAAATATGGAAGCTAGACCTACAAAACAAATAAACAAGAAGCAAAAAACTCAGTGAAAAACCTAAGTTTTCAAGCAAGAAACAACTTGGGAACATTATAATGGTATCAGAGTGTTAAATCCTATCTTGTGGGGATTTTCGCATGCAAAAGTTTAGTGGTATCTATATGGGAAGGCGCAAGAGATGGAAAGGGGAACCAGAGGCAGAAATGGAAGGATCAGGTGATGATAGTGAGACACATGTGTCAGCAAGTATAACAAAGGAGTTGAAGAACTCCATAGACAACACACAATTCACCCTTCAACACCATTTACAAGAGACCCATGAGACAATGCACAGGGGACCAGGTTGAGATGAGAGAGACCTTGGAGACGCTGAATGCTAGCTAGGAGAAGATTGCACTTCTCCTTATGCAAATGAACCATGGTAGTGATCGACCAAACAATAATGTCAACATGGAAGCTAGTATTTCTCAAGGGGGAACTAGACATCACCATGAACAAGATCCTCATTACAATATAGAGGGACGGAGCTTTGGAGGAGGACCTTCCAGAGTGCCATCACACGGTAGAGCTACTCCTGGACCTTATATGCCCACTTTCCTGGAAACTCAACAACATGACAACTTCCTTCCAGAAGTTGAAGACAACTTTGAGGAGTATTCTAGGGAGTATGCAACTTTGAGTGCAGGCTTCAAGAGACAGGTTACATTGAATCATTATTGTGGCATCAAATATAGGGGTATGCCTAGAAAATATCAGAGGAGAAATTATGAGTGGGAGCACAAGGCAGGGACGATGGAGATACCAACCTTGGATGGGTTAGCTAGATCTACTGCACAGGCTTGGGTGCAAAAATTGGATGCTTATCTATAGCTTAACCCCATGAGGGAAATGGATGCTATAAAATTTACCATTATCTATTTGGAGGGAAAATCACATGACTGGTGGTATCATGGCATGAACATATTGGGGCACAACCAAATCACATCTTATCTAGAGTTCACCCAGAGGCTTATTGACAAGTTTTATCGGGGAGATCGTGAGATACACTTCAAGCAGCTCACGGAACTCAAGAAAATAGGGTCACTAGAGAGTTATATTAAAGAGCTCCAGAGGGTAGCCGTAATGGTACTTGATATCTCACCAGCTAGATTGTTGATGTTTTTCGCTAAAGGGTTGTTGGAACCCTTGCGTGGTTGGGTTAAGGCTTTTAAGCCCCCCAACTTACAGGATGCCATATGGAGGACAAGGGACTTGATGGAATCAACAACTAAAGCCAAATTCACTCCAAGACCTCCAATAAATCAAGAGGAAAAGGATCAAAGGGGAATGGATAGAGGCAAGGGGAGGATGGATGAGGTTGCTAGGAGAGAATTGAGGAGGAAGAAACTATGCTTCACATGTAAGGGGTCGAATTCTTCATTATAGGAGCAAATCACAAGAAAAACTCCAACTAAACTGAAGACTAGGAAGTCAAAAACTGTTTTCCCCTTTTTACTCTAACTGTTTGACTGACTTTGATGACCCTTTAATTACATTCAAATATTCATGAACAGTTCATATACATTTGATTACAGCATATAGACACCTCATAAGGTCAACCACATCTTTGGAATTCGAATTGGACCAAGGAAATTGAAAATTCATCCTGCTGGTAAAATTTCCTGGTAAAAACACAACGAATTTTACAGAAACGTAGCGTGATCTTTGAGGGTACTTTTGGAGGCCTTCCCTTGATCATTCTGCAAAATGGATGAGTGTTGCGGATAGATGAGGATGTCCACTATCCTCCTGAACCCTTAAACAAGAATAATAGTCACTCCAAGTCATCACAAAACTGATTTTTTCACAACTGGTCTAGAAGCACAGCGCCTGGGTGAAAACAGGGGCAGAAAGTAATTTTTCGCCACGTTTTTTACTTTTTGCTACAAAATTGATACTGACCTGGACCGCCAGTGATATATTTGAGATGTACACTTCATAATATATTCATTCATGCTGAGAAAAGTGAATTTGGAGCCTCTAGAAAAAAGCGTAGCGTGGGCTCGTTGTGCTTCTGTAGATGACATTGTCACCAAAACTTGCAAACATTTCTCTGAAAACTAGGGGTCAAAGACGAGATTATATCTCTTCAACCATAAGTAATTTTGCAAAACTGAGAGCATTTTTTGTTCTTTGGTATGTTTGGAACAAAAACCTCAAATTTTCAAAAATAATTTCTCATTTGTTCACATTTCAATTTTGAATTTGGTCACTAAAAACTACAGAAGTGTAGCGACCATACAACAGAAACGTAGCGTCATTTCAAAAGGATGTTTGGAGGCTTTCCCAGAGGATTTTTTGGATGAAATTGGTATGGTTGGAAAAATGGATATGTCTACTACACAATAGAGTCATCAAGAATTGAAAACCCTTGCTCCAAACCCCTGAAAAACTGAATTGAAGTAAAGTTGTCCAAACATGCAGTAACCCACCTGTAGCAACTATATTTTGGGAATTTATCCTCAATCATAATACCTGTGTATAAACTGAAGGAGGTTTTTGTTCCTTTGTTTATTATTGACAAAAACCTCTTTCACTTTGTTCAAATTCATCTTCATTTGGTCATAAACTTATTTTGAAGCAAAATTGTCCCTATGTAGAACAAATGACCACAAAACCCTAAAAATCATGCCAATCACCTCCTTATCTTTGATCTTTGATGCTTGGTTCCTATGGTTTCCTTCCTCATGACCTTCCCCAAGTTCCCATGATTTCAGTTTGCATGATAGAAAACCTTGTTCTGATAAGGGGGAAAGGGATAGGGTAAACTTTGGGAAAACAAGGGGAACAAGATTATGAATTTAATGACGACCCACTAACTCAATTGATGACTCATGACATGATGAAAATGACCATGAATGATAAATACCATAAGAATATGGAGGTAGAAGAGAAATAAACTGAGCAAGCAAGCCATGTGTCTTCATCACAAGAGCAATGCCAAATAGATAGTTGAAGAATCAAGTCACATGTGATTATAGAACCCTAACATAGGCTCCACCTGCGGATGGCAACTCTTTCGAGATGTGACAAGAACCATAGAACTCTGAACACGTAGACCAATGTCTTATCCATTGGGAGATGAATCCAAAACACTTGACACTCAAATGACTGACAAACTAGACTGAAAACTGAACTGTACACCGACAACTTGAAACTTTGTTGGAAACTAACAGTTGAAATAAAAATACAACCAACACACTACTTTCAACTCTAATAATTGAGTACACAACCAAATCAAGTGATATCGAAAATTCAATGTAACCATGTTAACATTTTTTTTGTCAATTGAATCCTCTGCAAATGCTTACTCATGAGCAAAAAAGAAACTCTGGATGACGACAAGTCCAATAAAAACTTGCAAACAGATTGAATTTCAATGAAATTGAAAAGCATGAACCCACCAGTTGACCTCAAGAATGTTGCAAAAGGATAATCATAGGAATACATATTGATTTCCGGTCCATTTAACACATTACTGCTCTGCTCTAGGTGGTTTCCATATCTTGATTTTAAAACTTTCCCAACATTCGTGCTTTCTTGAAATTCCAACCTAAAAATATCATGATAAGGCTACAAGATTTCCTGTGACCTTCATGATGAATGTAATGAGACTGTTGAAGGGATAGACATTAAAAATGTATGCCAAACTAAATCCTTATCAATCCTATCTTCAAACTGACAACCGGCCAAAAGATGAGAATTTTGAACACAAAAATCATCCATATAATCGCATACTGGATCATTGCAAATAACAGAGAGCTTTTGTAACCTGTTATGGATCAGTTCTGATGAAATTGCATGATCTTGCATAAATTCTTCGTGTTCCACGCTTCTGGTTTCATTTTCAAACTTAATGTTGCTTGGTAACTATGATTTTGGACTGAAAAAAGGTTTTGTATTACAGACAACACTTTCCACAACTTCAGGAGATGGTTGCCAACTGTTGTCAACTTTCTTATTTGCTTCCTTGGCAACCTTATAATTTTCTCTTATCATTTCGAATGAAGAGAAACACAAAGGTAAGGAACCCCAATCAAGAAATTAATTGTCTTCTTCGTGCTCAATATCAAAACTGAAAGACTGTTGAATTAAAACTCCCTCGCCCTTGTTTTTAGGCTCACAAACAACTAAAGGGGGACCACTAGGACTGCAGAACCCATCCAAATAATCAGATATTGAATCATTCAAAATCAATGAAGGTTGTAGCCATTTTAAACTAGCTTCAGACTGCTTATCTTCTTTGGTGAGTTTGTAATTTTCCTTTATCAATCCAAATGTAGCATAACATAAAGGTAAAGATTTATCGTCAACGAATTCCTCACTCTCTTTGTGTTCGTTGTCAGGTCTGCAAGATTTCTCACTTGATTCATAACTTTCATTAATTTTTTCCTCTCGATCATAAAACCCATTTGCATTTCCTTAGATTGCTGAAAACATGTTGCAAGTTGCTCTAAAAAATTAACAGCGAAATCACCATCATATTCATCGTACTTAGTCAAATCAACTTCACAAGAAACGTCATCAACCATGAACATTGAGAAAGAAAATTGTGTGTCTTTATGTTGATCTATAAATCCAGTTTTAGGACTGTCCACAAAAGAATATATAAAATCATCAGCTTCTAACTCAAAACAACATGAATCATCTACGGGACAATTTGGACCAACAACTTCTTCTTGTTCTATAAAATTTGGATGAGCATGAGATCTTATTGGCTGCTTTGTACCTGTGAGTTCATCTTGCAACATTAACTTTTCTATCAGTCTTCCCACGGTTTTCATCACTATCTCCAGCTTATGGTCCGACAATGGGGGACTATCCTCTTTCATTGCTTCCTTTCTTTCGGCTTCCATCCTAGCCCTTTTTATCAGCAAATTGGCTTCCACATCAACCACGACTTTCTGCATGTCATCCAAAGTGGCAAGGTTCCCCTCTCTGAGTTGATAAGCGATCGCAACCTCAAAACCATCTGAAAAATCGAGCATAACCAAATCGGGAGGAGGTTTTATATCTGCAGGCATGGAATTATAAACTTTATTAAACCTGGTTGAGAACCCTTGCACTGTTTCACCAGACTGCCTCTTTAAGTTTCGATATTCATCTATAACCTGAAAAGGGTTTATTTTGACCTCCCATCTGTCAATGAAAACATATTCAAACTGTTGGAATGAAGGAATACTTCCAGCTACTAGACCTTTATACCACCCCCTGACTTCTCTTGCAATTCTTTGAGCAAACAGCCTCAATTTCAAATCCTCGTAATCAACCTCCTCTAAATCCATAAAATCAATAATTCTACTGACATGTTGCATGGCTGTAATCTTACCTGTGTAATCAAACTTAGGTATCCTTTGCCCATAATTCTATGGTAAATCATGCAAAGGGGCTAACAATTTTAATGGAGCATACCGGGCAGCAGACATGACTGTTTTTTGAGAGAAAACTATATCAACTGGGCTATTTTTGTCATTTGAATCTTCTTTAGGGATACTATTACAACCAAGAAATGTACTTGCAGTCTCACTAGGATGACAAAAAAATGTCAAAGGGGGCTCATGTATTGTTTTGCGGTCCAGATTGGAATAAAATAAATTGGAAAAAGTCTCTTTGATGTACTCAGGAAAAAATAAGAGGCACTTGATACAACATAAAATCATATTTTGCAAAGATTTCAGGTTTAAGTACCTAAATCTCACACGCTTTTTTCCCATCCTTCTTTAAGAGATTTTTCCTTCTGTAAATCTGTTCTGAAGATTTGGAGTCGCCCATGAAAATTTGGAATCTCGATTCTTCGAAGTTGGAGTCGCCAATGAAGCTTTGGAATCTGGATTCTTCAAAGTTCGAGTCGCCAGGTGAATAATACACAGCCTTCTTAGTGTCTCACTACTGTTCACCATCAGTAGTCAGATCTAGAACCTGATGCACTTTTCTGAGGATGGTTCCCCAGTATGGTCGCCATTATGTTATCACCCTGTAATTTCCCAGGCTGAGGAGAAAATCGACAGGGGTAACCACAAAACCACTTGAAGTAAAGGATCTAGCCCTCTATGACTCAGAGAGGGATCTCTCTGTATGATTTAACTTTGTTTGGGTTGGATAATAGGCTAGCTATCTAGATCAGGGTTTGTTTTTAAAGTTTTTGGTTGAGACAACAAAAGAGGGCCATTGGGAAAAATGGAGTCAACGGGTCAAAGATGATTAAATGAATGAATCACGGAGACAAGGTGTAACAAGGTGAGGTAATCATGTCAGTGGATCCTTTGAGTTTGTAAGATGGGAAAAGAAGAAAAGATGAGGGTTCACTTCAAATGCAGAGAAGAGCTTATCTGAATTCTACATCCAACTTTCAGAACAAAACATAAATATTGTTTTAAGCCAGAGCAGGGTGTCTGAGACAAATCCTGAGCATAATCTTCTTATGAACAATAAGGAAACAAAACAATATGCGAAACAAGAGAAAAACAATTTACATCAAGAAAAACTTCACCACATAATCATGACACAAGAATCTGGAAACAACATGCCTTTGTATTCATCCAAAAAAATCACTTACAGCCTGTTGAACATCTTTACAACAGATGGTGATATTTCCAAACCATCCTTCCTTTCAATTCTAACCATTTGCTTGAATTGCTTGGGTCTACATATAGATACAAAACAACTTTCCCCATCTAATGGGATGAATTCTTCATTATAGGAGCAAATCACAAGAAAATCTCCAACTAAACTGAAGACTAGGAAGTCAAAAATTGTTTTCACCTTTTTACTCTAATTGTTTAACTGACTTTGATGATCATTTAATTACATTCAAATCTTCATGAACAGTTCATATACATTTGATTACATCATATAGACACCTCATAAGGTCAACCACATCTTTGGAATTTGAATTGGACCAAGGAAATTGAAAATTCATCCTGCTGGTAAAATTTCCTGGTAAAAACACAACGAATTTTACAGAAACGTAGCGTGATCTTTGAGGGTACTTTTAAAGGCTTTCCCTTGATCATTCTGCAAAACAGATGATTTTTATGGATAGATGAGGATGTCTAATATCCTCCTTAACCCTTAAACAAGAATAATAGCCACTCCAAGACATCACAAAACTGATTTTCTCACAATTGGTCTAGAAGCGCAACGCCTGGGTGAAAATAGGGGCAGAAAGCAATTTTTTGCCATGTTTTTTACTCTTTGCTGCAAAATTGATACTGACCTGTCCCACCAGTAATATATTTGAGATGTACACTTCATAATATATTAATTCATTCTAAGAAAAGTGAATTTGGAGCCTCCAGGAAAAAGCGTAGCGTGGGCTCATTGCGCTTCTGTAGATGACATTGTTGCCAAAACTTGCAAAAAATTCTCTGAAAACTAGGGGTCAAAGACGAGATTATATCTCTTTAAACATAAGGAATTTTAGAAAACTGAGAGATTTTTTTGTTCTTTGGTATGTTTGGAAGAAAAACCTCCTCCAATTTTCAAAAATAATTTCTCATTTGTTCACATTTCAATTTTGAATTTGGTCACTTAAAACTGCAGAAGCGTAGCGACCATACAACATAAACGTAGTGCCATTTCAAAAGGATGTTTGGAGGCTTTCCCAGAGGAGTTTTCGGATGAAATTGGTATGGTTGAAAAAAATGGAGATGTCTACTACACAATAGAGTCATAAAGAACTGAAAACCCTTGCTCCAAACCCCTGAAAAACTGACTTGAAGTAAAGTTGTCCAAAAGTGCAGCAACCCACCTATAGCAACTATATTTTGGGAATTTCTCTTGAATCATAATACATGTGTATAAACTGAAGGAGGTTTTTGTTCCTTTGTTTATTATTGAAAAAAACCTCCTTCACTTTGTTCAAATTCATCTTCATTTGTTCATAAACCTATTTTGAATAAAAATTGTCCTTATGTACAACAAATGACCACAAAACCCTAAAAATCATGCCAATCACCTCCTTCTTTGATCTCTGATGCTTGGTGCCTCTAGTTTCCTTCCTCATGACCTTCTCCAAGTTCCCATGATTTCAGTTTGCATGATAGAAAACCTTGTTCTGATAAGGGGGAAAGGGATAGGGTAAACTTTGGGAAAACAAAGGAAATAGGATTATGAATTTAATGATGACCCACTAACTCAATTGATGACTCATGACATGATGACAATGACCATGAATGATAAATACCATAAGAAGATGGAGGGAGAAGCAAAATAAACTGAGCAAGCAAGCCATGTGTCTTAATCACAAGAGCAATGCCAAATAGATAGTTGAAGAATCAAGTCACCTATGATTATAGGACCCTAACAAGCCGCACATCCTACCCAGTCTGGGTCTGTGTAGCCAACCAAACTGACTCCATCTCCTCTGACATAGTCTAGGCCATAATCAATTGTCCCAGCAATGTACCTCAAAACGTGTTTTTCCCCAACCATGTGAACACTCCTCAACTCAACCATATACTGACTGAGAGTGTTCACGGCAAAACAAATATCTGGTCCGGTGTTAACCAGATACATGAGTGAACCGATCAACTACCTGTAAACGGTGGCATCTACCAACTGGCTATCTGAAGCACTAAGCTTCTTCCAGTTGGTAATCACAGGTGTAGACATGGGTCTTCAGTCCTCCATCTGAAACCTACTCAAAATATATGTTGCATACTTTCCCTGCCCGAGAAATATGTGACCCTCCTCCTGCCATACCTCCATACCCAGAAAGTAGTGCATCAATCCAATATCACTCATCTCAAACTCTGATGCAAGTCCCAGCTTGCACTCAGCTATGAGATCCTCGGCTCCAGTGATGAACAAATCATCCACATATAAGATGAGAATAAGCGTGTCCTCACCTCTAATGATGAAATAGAGGTTAGGATCAGCATCGCTCTTCTCGAATCCCATCTGAAGCAAGTAAGTGTCTGTGAATACCAATCTTGGGGAGCTTGCTTCAGACCATAAAGTGTCTTTCTCAAAAGACACATGTGAGTCTCCCTATCACTCACCTCAAACCCATGTGGTTTCTCTATGTACACCTCCTCATCAATAAAGCCATTCAAAAATGTGGTCTTCACATCCATCTGGTGAATGCTCCAACCCATCTCTGCTGCTATGACAATGATACTCCTGATGGAGGTGTATCTCACAACTGGTGCGAATGTCTCATCATAATCGACTCCCTCAATCTGAGATAAGCCTCGCGCCACAAAACGGGCCTTGTATTTCTCAATGCTGCCATCTACAACAATCTTGGTCTTGTACAACCACCTAGAAGTCACAACTGACTTCCCCACTGGCCTCGAAACCACATCCCAGACATCATTGCGCACAATGGAGTCATACTCCTCTACCATGGCCTCTCTCCAGACCTGTTGGTCCACTGCATGTGCAAATGTTTGTGGCTCTGTATCCCTGATACTCGTCACTAGTGCCAAATATGCTCCCAATCTAACTGGAGGCCTGCTCTCTCTGACTTGGCTCTTAGGCTACCGTACATTCTCTCTAGCCTCCTTTAGGGTCTCCTGAAACCATCTAAGTCTCCTCTTCCCTGAAGTGGTCAACGGAGAAGTAAGGTCTATTTTCCCAAGAGTGATTGCCTCAGGACTCGTCTCAACACTCTGAGATCTTGAAGTTTGTGCCCCATCTGACTGAACATGCTATGTCTGTGACCCTGAAGTTGTTCATGGTGACCCTGTCACCCCCGATACTGGTGTACCTGAGACCTGAGGCTGTTCTCCCTCTGAGACTGCAATCGGTGCCTCTGCATCATCCTTAACTTTGATTCTCAACTCAAGAGATATCTGAAAATCCCTATCCTCCTCAAATTTCACATCTATGCTCACCACCACTCCCCTAAGTGGTGGAATGTAGATGCGATAGGCTTTGGACACCTCTGAGTATCAAACTAGAATCCCCTGTTGGGTTGTGGGGTCTAGCTTTGTCCTCCTCTCTGAGGGGACATGAGAAAAGGTCAAGCACCCAAAGACCTGATGTGCTCGACATCGGGCCTCCTACCAGTGAAGGCCTCATGAGGAGTCATCTTCCCCAATATCTTGTGGGGGCTCCTGTTCTGCAGGTAAATTGTAGTAGCACATGCCTCTGCCCATAAGTACAAAGGAAAACTCTGATCATGCAGCATGGATCTCGTTGCACCGGTAATGGCCTGGTTCTTCCTCTCGGCAACCCCGTTCTGTTGGGGGTTGTATGGTATGGTCATATGTCTTCTAATGCCATGTTGGGCACAAAAGTCTACAAACTATCTCGAGGAATACTCTCCCCCATTATCCGACCGCAAGACTTTGATCCTCTTTCCCAATTGGTTCTCCACAAGAGCTCTGAACTCTTGGAACCGTGTGAAGACCTCACTCTTGGCCTTCATGAAATAGATCCAAGGCTTTCTTGAGTAGTCATCAATAAATGCGAGATAATACTCACAACCACTCAAGGACTTCCGAGTCATCGGCCTACACATGTCCGTGTGTACTAAATCTAGTATCCCAGTTGACCTAGTGTCACTGCTGGGGAATGAGGCCTTGGTGAACTTACCAAGCGCACACCCTCTGCAAACATCATGATGCTCTATACTGATATGTGGCACTCTAGTCACAACCTCTCTCATTGCTCCAAGAGATCCATGATGTAGGTGGGCCAACCTACGATTCCATAACTCACATATCTGTCTGTTATTGTCGTTGCTCGTTGCCAATGCATGAAGAGGCTGAAAAAACAATCTGAACAGTTTCTCATCCCTCACTCCAATCACCTGTCCTGAGGCAAGTGAAGACCCTCGTGGATGAATGAGTACCTCGGTGCCTCTGAATGTCACCTCAAGACCTCTATCCTGGAGGGTGGAAACTGAAATCAAATTCTTCTTCAGCCCAGGGACATAGAGAACGTCCATGAACGATATAAGTGGGAGGCTATCTCTCTGAAAGGTAACTGTGCCAATCCCAGCAACTCTGACCAATGTGTCATCTCCAAGAGCAATCTCTATCATGACCTCAGTGTCTCTGAGATCAGTAAAGTTCTCTCGAACTCCAGTCATATGGCTCGAAGCCCCATTGTCTATATACCAGATACTGGGTGTCGTCTCAACTGAAGTGTAGCATATGAGGAAAGCACACTCTCTCTGAAACTGTCTGAAAATTTTCCTCCTCTGTTGTAGCTACGGAACCACCCCTCTTCTTCTCCCTGTTAGGGAATTGTCTAGCATAGTGCCCGAACTTCTTACAAACAAAGCATTTCACTTTGTTCATATCTCTCCTCTGGCCACTGCTCTGACCACTGCTTCTCTCTCCTCCACTCTCCTGTGGTGGGGCCCCAAACTTGGGACCCTGCCGACCCCCATGACCGACCTTCTTCTTTCCCTTTGTCCAAAGAGCAAGATCCTCATCACCCTGGCTAGACTGTTTTTGTCGTTGTCCAGAAGCCTCGGCTACAAGCCTAATCTCCTCCTGGACAAAGTCATCCCACATCCTCTCCTATGTAGGCATGACCTCCCTGGCAACAATGCCATGGACAAATGGACCCTGCGGTTTGGTGAAGTTATTCATAGCTTACCTCAAGTCATCCCACATCCTCTCCTATGTAGGCATGACCTCCCTGGCAACAATGCCATGGAAAAATGGACCCCGCGGTTTGGTGAAGTTATTCATAGCTTACCTCACCAAAGAGTTAGGGTCCACCACCTCTCTGATGGCTCCAAGCTCGTCTTTGATCTGAGTGTAGCGACCAAGGAATGAAGTTACCGACTCATCATTGAGCATGTGAATGCCCCTGAGTCAGTCATGGAGAACCATCTTTCGGTTCTCATTGGAGCTCTCATACAACTTACATAGAGATCACCACATCTCGTATGCATAAGTCTACCCCGTCAAATGGGGTATGATATGATCACGAACTGCATCACAAATGGTCCTCTTTGCCTTGTTGTTCCTTTTCCTGAACTCTGCCACCAAGACGGGGGCAGTGACAGGAATGACTGGAACAGTTGCCTCGACTATGTCCCATAGCTCAAGGTCCTCTAAGACAAAGACCATCCTCGCCTTTCAATGCGACCAATTGTTAGCCCCATCTAGCCTGTCCTCAACACGCATCTAAGATGTTGACATGTCTGCCAAACTGCACTCCCAACTGATGCTCAAACTACCAAGGAAGCGTTGCCTCACTCATGTCAACACAGGTGTGAAAAGAGACAAGCGTCCTATGACCTCACTCCTAACAGAATAGGTGTGAAAAGAGGTCGAGTCAAGTCAGCCTCACTCCTACTCCGTAGGTGTGAAAAGAGACGGACGACAAACTGCCAAAACTACCCAACTGTCCTATACAAAAATCTGTCCACTAACAACCACTAAATGAGTCAATGGTTGTCCACAAAATTCTTCCAAGAAGATGTATATGACAGCCAACACATGTGTTGTCCAAACTGCTCAAAATTTCAGCCACCTCAGCTCTAATACCATGAAGATTTTCAGGTCCTATCAAGCTTGCCAACTAGGTTTGTCTTTGACCACATATTGGCTCTAAGTTTCAACTATTATATAAATGTTTGGCTAATGTTTTAGGAAAGCCAACAGTTCAGGAACTTCCTGTTGATTTGTTACGGTTGTACTTGCAATTTTAGGTGCTCTAGCATGTAGTTTTAGTAACCAGAAGTTAGCACATGCATACTAAAATAAATACAACACACCTAATGATCTTTACAGCTGAAAATAAGCAGATCTAAAAAACTAACACACATCATTTTGTACACAGGTATTTTTGGTCAACATGACCTTGGATAAAATCCCCCCGGGGAAAACCAGTTTGGGATATATGTCTATATAGGAGGAAAGTAGATGGTGGAATCCAACAAATACAAAATATAGATGAACCCGATACAATAACAGCTTGATCCAATCTGGAATACAGGTCCAAAAGAACCAGGTGTGCCCTAGGAAGGTGTGCCCCTCATAAATTCTCTCAAAACCACTGAATCTGTTCCAGATGCAAGTTGTGAGCTCAGAATAGAAAACCCCTCCACATGAATGAAGCTCTGTTGTGTGGCCTCCCTCTGCAATTGATCCCACTGCAATCTGAAGGGTAGAAGTCCTCCCCACTACTGAAGCACCCTCCGCAACAAGTGTGCCCCCTACAGTGATGAACACTCCTCAGTAAATGAACCAAGCCATAAGTTGAATGCCTCCCTCCATGAAAGCATGCACCCAAGCTCAAGCTACCTCGTGCAACAAACCTCATAGCAAAGCTCCCTCTCTTCCTCTCCAAGCGATCAAATGAAGTTATGAGCTCCCTTTCACCCTTTGCGCCCCTCTTAAACCTCCATAAGGAAACCTAAAAAATCAATGGATGAGATCATCACATCTCCCATCTAATCAAAGGTTGAGATCACCCAAAAAGAATCTCACTCAATAACCCACTTTGGGTTAAGTTCCCTAAGTTCACTTTATGTCTATAATTCACCCACAAACTGAATTAATAATCAGTTTAGGCATAAATGAAAAAATTTCACTTTTGACTTAAAACTCCTAAGTCAAAGTGAAATTAGACACAAAGTACAAGGCACAAAGTGTATAGTCCATCCCACATGTGTCTAGGAGAGCAGAAGCACATGGGGAACACCTCCCAAGGTACAAAAATCAACATCAAGTCCATTGTCCTACAATCTTTGTCATCATGACCCACTGATTTGCAAAAGTTGCAATCTGAACTCTTGGGTATTGTCTGATACTTTTGCATCATTGGACAATGATATGGATCATGTCCATGTGTTTTAAAGATCTCGCACCATGGTCCTCCTGTTGGAAAAGGGTTTGGTAGCCATGTTGCCATGTACTGCGCGAAAGTTGGGCACTCATTATTGTGATGTCCTTTTGTTTTGCATGTGGTACACCAAACAAATCCTCTTTTCTCTTTACTCTTATTCTGGTTTAGTTGAAATGTGAGGTTCTTCAGATCCTCCTTCAGCTCCTCTATTGTTGGATTTGTCTTTTGATATTGGTTCTCTTCCATTTGTAGGGTTTTCTGTAGAGCCTCTGCCTGAGTTTGAAACTTTTGTTGCCTCAAAGGGTATTTCAGATGTGGTAATAGTGAGTTCACAAAGAGATGTATATGTTTCATATCAGTCATGACATACTTCGTTTTACCTTTAAGACGTTTAAACCTCTGATCAATCTCCCAAACAGAATCACTTGGTTTCTGCCTAAATCATCTCATTCATATATTGATCCTCTGAGCTAGGCTTATGAAATCATTTATCTATAGCTTCTTGACATCTGCAATAGTCCTTGTAGTTCCAGGTGGACTATTTACAGCTAAGCTCATGTACCAATCTAGTGTGCGGTCTCTTAGCGTGATAGTTAACTGCGCAAGTTTTGTATGCTCATCTGTGATATGCTTCGCTTCTCAAATATTCTCACAGATAAACAAGTGTTTTTCAGGATCCTTTGATGCCTCTCCCTTGAATTTGGGTAACCTGATGGTGGGATCATGTCATGCCATTTTGAACGGTGATGAACTACAACCTCTGCGTTGTGTAGATACTTGCTACTACTTCCTGAACTGGCTCCTCCAAACGCTGCTCCTTGATTGCGTGCACTTCTTGTTGTCTTTCTTCTACTAAAATTTGGTTGTCTAAACGATAGTGTTCTTTCTGGTGTATTAGTCGCACATGGGGTTATGGGTTCCACACTGACACTAATATGGATAGGAGTACTGCCTTTTGTTCCTGCCCTAGGACATCTTGTCTTCCTTTCATATGTTGCGTGCAGGATTTCCTCAATCTGCTCCACAACCCGAAGATCATCTACCTCTTCTTCATCACTGCCAAGTCCTCTCTATTTGTTATGTCTCTCTTCTTATTATTCATCTTATATTGGTAGGGTACTCCACTGCGCGTTTTTCCAGTTGTTGCCATGATCTGCTTGATCTCATCTTCCTCCATCATGATTGGTCCAAGGCCTCCTCCTCCTTCTTTCCCTTATCCATCTCTTCCTCCATTCTCCAACTCTTGGCAGTGCTTCACCCCTTTCCCCATGCACACGGGGAAGTTTAGTTGTCTGCTTCCATAGTCATCACACATTTGTTATACAGTAAGATCTTGATTGAAGTATAGAGCGATCGCATATGGCTACCTATAGGTCCTTTTAGGAACTCTTGATATGCTTCACTGTAAGACTTCGCAGTGTCTACTGTAAATTCTGTGATAAATCCTGCAACAACATTGTCTAACCAAAAATCTACTGCGCGCGTGAATTTGTTGTTAACATGTTGTAACTGTGCGATCTCCACAGGATTCCACTCGAGCTGTCTGATTTGATTTGTAGGGTGGTTGTCTTTCAACCTCAATAGCCACTCCTGCAACACATGTGGAAAATCACAGAAAAAGACCTCATGCAGGTCGCCAAACATGTACTTGTCCAGATATTTGTGCGGTGTTAACTTAGGGTTTTTGTTATCCTTCTGCGCAAACTCAAACTCCTTTGTTTTCAACCAACTTTCAATCTCTGCCTTCGTTGGATTCCATGGTCTGAACATTCTTTTTTATACCTTCATTCTTTTCGCAATTCATTCACGGATCCCACTCACTCAGTCCCATGCAGTTCCAGTCGGCAACAGAACCATTTGTTGGTTGTTACTCCTTCTCTAACTACTTCTTGGGTTGACCTAGGTTCAGATTTGAATAGCTTCCAACAAAGCCCTCTAAAACTATTGGCCCTCCCGGTAAACCAAAAGGCAACACAACACATAGAGTGTACTACGGAGTCTCACCCAAGATAGTTCTATGGGTGACTGCAGTGTTCAGATGCTTGCAGTCTAGGAAAGAGTGGGGATATGAGAT
Source organism: Picea glauca (assembly GCA_000966675.3). Classification (NCBI taxonomy): domain Eukaryota; kingdom Viridiplantae; phylum Streptophyta; class Pinopsida; order Pinales; family Pinaceae; genus Picea; species Picea glauca. The sequence continues at coordinate 140,135 of JZKD02S1027510.1, forward strand.
TGCATTTCATCCTCTTAGGCCTTGATCTAGTTGTTCTTTCTATTCTTCTTATTATTCATTCACCTGTTAAGTCTATGCATGCATTCTAACATATAACATATCTCAAAGAATTATCCATTCATTCATTCATAGTCTAACTACTTATAGAAGGTAAACATGCAATCAATCACAACATATAACCTAGGTGTTATTGTGGTTCACCCCCTCCTGGGCTACGTCCATAAAGATCTGGCTCTTAAGGTCTTTTATTATGGTTATGTAATATATGGCACCGCACGCACTATAGTTTATGATCATTCAATCGCAAAACAGGTTCCACAACCCTTGTGAGGTTGACTAGATCGCACCAGGCTCATCGGCCTGCGATCTAACCCTTGGGATCTAGTTACGTGGCTCTCCTAAAACTCAACAACTTACACAAAGGCCTCAAATCTTACAGTCATTCTCTTGACCAAGCAAAATAATGTTCTCTCACATTCTGGAACCCCTAACCTAGACCTCCTAGGTACTTATTTATACTTATTTTTGGCTTATCAGCCATTAAAATCTCTTACAAAAACCCTATCCCTAATGTGGTTAGGTTTTCCCGCATGCACGTCTTGCATGCTTTCCTCCTTTGCATGTGGATTTCTCTCGCATGTGTTGTGTTTCCTTCCAGCTGTACTTTTCTAATTTAAGCTTTACTTTCCAAAATTGGATTCTTCCTCAAAATCGGCATGCGCCCAACAATTTGGTTGGAGCGAAATTTGTTGTCAGGACCGATCACAACAGCCTCAAGTACTTCCTAGACCAAAAGGACCTTAATGAGAGGCAGCAAAAGTGGGTTAGCAAGATCCAAGCTTATGACTTTGACATTGAATTTGTCAAAGGGAAGAACAATGTGGCGGACGATGCTTTATCCTGGAGACCTTCAGTATATGCCATGACATATATTTCATTTGATTGGAAGGAACATCTTTTGGTGGAGTATTCTAAAAACAGATTTGCTTGTGAGTTGATGGATGGGCAGGTACAGGATGATAACTTCAGGATCATGGATGACATAATATACTACAAGGGTCGAATTTTCTTGGTTCCTAAGTCGGAGTTCAAAAAGAGAGTGTTGCAGGCATGCCATGATTCACCATTGGTTGGGCATCAAAGATTTGTCAAAACATACAGGCAGGTAAGGGAAATATTCGCATGGAAGGGCATGAAAGAGGATGTAATGCACCATATAAGCGAATGTTCCACTTGTCATGAGAACAAGGAGGAGCACACTCACCCAACAAGTTTATTGCAACCATTCCCTATTCCATAGGATAAATGGGAGAGTATCTCTATGGACTTCATCACAGGGTTGCCCAAGGTTCAGGGCAAGGATTGCATATTTGTGGTAGTGGACAGGTTAACTATGTTTGCCCATTTCCTTTCCATTTCCACGGATTACAATGCTTCATAGGTTGCAGAACTGTTCTTCAGAGAGATATTCAGGTTGCATGGGTTGCCCAAAACCATTGTGAGTGAAAGGGATAGCAGGTTCATGAGCACCTTTTGGCAGGAGTTATTCAGGTTGGTAGGTATAGTCTTGACTCCCAGCACTAGCTATCATCCACAAACTGATGGCCAAACAAAAATAGTCAACAAGTGGGTGGAAGGGTACCTCTAGAATTATGTATCAAGGCAACAAAAGGCATGGGTTGAGTGGTTACACTTGGGTGAGTATTGCTACAACACCACCTACCACATGTCTATTGGTATGTCTCCTTTCAGGGCCTTATACACTTATGATCCTCTCACATTTGTGGAGATTGTATTCGGGGACAATAGAGCACCTATGGTACAAGATTGGATTCAAAAGAGCCAAGATATACTCAGAGAGCTCAAATATCACTTGCACATGGCATAAAATCAGCAAAAGACACAAGAAAACAAGCACAAGGTGGAGTGCACTTTTGAGGTTGGTGATCTTATGTACTTAAGAGTCCAACCTTACAGATAGGCATCTATAAAAAGGAATGGGATAGAAAAGCTTTAATTTTGCTTCTTTGGGTCGTACAGGGTGAGAAGAAAGGTAGGGGTCATGGCATATGAGCTTGATCTACCCCCAGGAAGCAAGATACACAATGTTTTTCATGTGTCATGTTTGAAAAGAGCCATAGGACAACACATCACCCCCATTGAGGAACTACCTCCCTTGGATGAGGAAGGACAGTTGATATTGATACCTGAACCAGTGTTGGAAATGAGGGAGAAGAGTCTAAGGAAGAGGAACATCAGGGAATACTTAATCAAATGGAAGGATTTGCCTATAGAGTATGTTACTTGGGAGAATGGACAGGTTCTGCTAAAATCGGGATCGGAATTGCTTGTGGGCAAGCAATTCCTAGTAGGGGAGATTGTAATGTCCCCCACATCTTGATAAGAGGATTACAGAGACTTAGTAGTCTAGATGTCCCCACTAGACTATAGTCTCATGAGAAATGGTGACTAAAGAGGCTCCAAAGTGTTCACTTAAGCATAATGTTATAATTTAAAAGTGACATTGGGAAAAAGGTGAAATAAGTGGGAAAAGGACACATGAAGAAAAGAAAGAAGATAACCTTAGAAGGTAGTCAATTAACTCAAGTGAGAATTAGATCAGAGGTATGAAGGAAAAAGGAGGGCGACTCACTCTTCATTCTTGTAATTTCACTTTTACATCTTGAGCTCTTGAGCTAAGAACGTTTTGAGGGTTTTGGGAGAACAAACCCTAGAGATCAGCTCGATGGTGAAAGATTCCACCTTTCCTGGTCCAAGCTTGGTCACGAAGGTGGAAAATCCCTCCCTTGTTGATATTATGGTAGCTGTGAGGGGTATTTACCTCCACGTATAAACCTGACGAGGATAGAATACTCCGGGAAGCAAGAAGAAACCCTAATGAATTGGCTAATAACCCTAGAAGACTGGTTGGCTCAAGAAGATAATTTATATTAGGTTATTAGCCTCCACGAGAAGTCGTCG
>JZKD02S1027510.1:159192-181956 GCA_000966675.3 Picea glauca
TCATCCTAGTGAGACTGCAAGTACATTTCTTGGTTGTAATAGTATCCCTAAAGAAGATTCAAATGACAAAAATAGCCCAGTTGATATAGTTTTCTCTCAAAAAACAGTCATGTCTACTGCCCGGTATGCTCCATTAAAATCGTTAGCCCCTCTACATGATTTACCACAGAATTATGGGCAAAGGATACCTAAGTTTGATTACACAGGTAGGATTACAGCCAGGCAACATGTCAGTAGAATTATTGATTTTATGGATTTAGAGGAGGTTGATTATGAGGATTTGAAATTGAGGCTATTTTCTCAAAGGATTGCAGGAGAAGTCAAGGGGTGGTATAAAGGTCTAGCAGCTGGAAGTATTCCTTCATTCCAACAGTTTGAATATGTTTTCATTGACAGATGGGAGGTCAAAATAAACCCTTTTCAGATTATAGATGAATATCGAAACTTAAAGAGGCAGTATGGTGAAACAGTGCAAGGGTTGTCAACCAGGTTTAATAAAGTTTATAATTCCATGCCTGTAGATATAAAACCTCCTCCCGATTTGGTTATTCTCGATTTTTCAGATGGTTTTGAGGTTGAGATCGCTTATCAACTCAGAAAGGGGAACCTTGCCACTTTGGATGACATGCAGAAAGTCGTGGTTGATGTGGAAGCCAATTTGCTGATAAAAAGGGCTAAGATGGAAGCCGAAAGAAAGGAAGCAATGAAAGAGGATAGTCCCCCATTGTCAGACCATAAGCTGGAGATAGTGATGAAAACCGTGGGAAGACTGATAGAAAAGTTAACGTTGCAAGATGAACTCACAGCTACAAAGCAACCAATAAGATCTCCTGCTCATCCAAATTTTATAGAACAAGAAGAATTTGTTGGTCCAAATTGTCCCGTAGATGATTCATGTTGTTTTGAGTTAGAAGCTGATGATTTTATATATTCTTTTGTGGACATTCCTAAAACTGGATTTATAGATCAACATAAAGACAAACAATTTTCTTTCTCAATGTTCATGGTTGATGACGTTTCTTGTGAATTTGATTTGACTAAGTACGATGAATATGATGGTGATTTCGCTGTTAATTTTTTAGAGCAACTTGCAACATGTTTTCAACAATCTAAGGAAGGTAGTTAGCTTGCACATGGGTTTTATGATCGAGAGGAAAAAAATAATGAAAGTTATGAATCGAGTGAGCAATCTTGCAGACCTGATAGCGAACGCAAAGAGAGTGATGAATTCATTGACGAAAACGCTTTACCTTTATGTTATGCTACATTTGGATTGATAAAGGAAAATTACAAACTCACCAACGAAGATAAGCAGTCTGAAGCTAGTTTAAAATGGCTACAACCTTCATTGATTTTGAATGATTCAATATATGATTATTTGGATGGGTTCTGCAGTCCTAGTGGTCCCCCTTTAGTTGTTTGTGAGCCTAAAAACAAGGGTGAGGGAGTTTTAATTCAACAATATTTCAGTTTTGATATTGAGCACGGAGAAGACAATTAATTTCTTGATTGGGGTTCCTTACCTTTGTGTTTCTCTTCATTCGAAATAATAAGAGAAAATTATAAGGTTGCCAAGGAAGCAAATAAGAAAGTTGACAACAGTTGGCAACCATCTCTTGAAGTTGTGGAAAGTGTTGTCTGTAATACAAAACCTTTTTTCAGTCCAAAATCATAGTTACCAAGCAACATTAAGTTTGAAAATGAAACCGGAAGCGTGGAACACGACGAATTTATGCAAGATCATGCAATTTCATCAGAACTGATCCATAACAGGTTACAAAAGCTCTCTGTTATTTGCAATGATCCAGTATGCGATTATATGGATGATATTTGTGTTCAAAATTCTCATCTTTTGGCCGGTTGTCAGTTTGAAGATAGGATTGATAAGGATTTAGTTTGGCATACATTTTTAATGTCTAGCCCTTCAACAATGTCATTACATTCATCATGAAGGTCACATGAAATCTTGTAGCCTTATCATGATATTTTTAGGTTGGAATTTCAAGAAAGCACGAATGTTGGGAAAGTTTTAAAATCAAGATATGGAAACCACCTAGAGTAGAGCAGTAATGTGTTAAATGGACCAGAAACCAATATGTATTCCTATGATTATCCTTTTGCAACATTCTTGAGGTCAACTGGTGGGTTCATGCTTTTCAATTTCATTGAAATTCAATCTATTTGCAAGTTTTTATTGGACTTGTCGTCATCCAGAGTTTATTTTTTGCTCATGAGTAAGCACTTGCAGATGATTCAATTGACAAAAAAAATGCTAACATGGTTACACTGAATTTTCGAACTTGATTTGGTTGTGTACTCAATTATTAGAGTAGAAAGTAGTGTGTTGCTTGTATTTTTATTTCAACTGTCAGTTTCCAACAAAGTTTCAAGTTGTCGGTGTACAATTCAATTTTCAGTCTAGTTTGTCAGTTATTTGAGTGTCAAGTGTTTTGGCTTCATCTCCCAATGGATAAGGCATTGGTCTACGTGTTCAAAGTTCTATGGTTCTTCTCACATCTCGAACGAGTTTCCATCCGCAGGTGGGGCCTATGTTAGGGGTTCTATAATCACATGTGACTTGATTCTTCAACTATCTATTTGGCATTGCTCTTGTGATGAAGACACATGGCTTGCTTGCTCAGTTTATTTCTCTTCTCCCTCCATATTCTTATGGTATTTATCATACATGGTCATTTTCATCATGTCATGAGTCATCAATTGAGTTAGTGGGTCGTCATTAAATTCATAATCTTGTTCCCCTTGTTTTCCCAAAGTTTACCCTATCCCTTTCCTCCTTATCAGAAAAAGGTTTTCTATCATGCAAACTGAAATCATGGGAACATGGGGAAGGTCATGAGGAAGGAAACCATAGGAACCAAGAATCAAAGATCAAAGATAAGGAGGTGATTGGCATGATTTTTAGGGTTTTGTGGTCATTTGTTCTACATAGGGACAATTTTGCTTCAAAATAAGTTTCTGACCAAATGAAGATGGATTTGAACAAAGTGAAAGAGGTTTTTGTCAATAATAAACAAAGGAACAAAAACCTCCTTCAATTTATACACAGGTATTATTATTGAGGAGAAATTCCCAAAATACAGTTGCTACAGGTGGGTTACTGCACGTTTGGACAACTTTACTTCAAGTTAGTTTTTCAGGGGTTTGGAGCAAGGGTTTTAAATTCTTGATGACTCTATTGTGTAGTAGACATATCCATTTTTCCAACCATACCAATTTCATCCAAAAAATCCCCTGGGAAAGCCTCCAAACATCCTTTTGAAATGACGCTACGTTTCTGTTGTATGGTCGCTACACTTCTGTAGTTTTTAGTGACCAAATTCAAAATTGAAATGTGAACAAATGAGAAATTATTTTTGAAAATTGGAGGTTTTTGTTCCAAACATACCAAAGAACAAAAAATGCTCTCAGTTTTGCAAAATTACTTATGGTTAAAGAGATATAATCTCGTCTTTGACCCCTAGTTTTCAGAGAAATGTTTGCAAGTTTTGGCAACAATGTCATCTAGAGAAGCGCAGCGAGCCCACACTACGCTTTTTTCTGGAGGCTCCAAATTCACTTTTCTCAACATGAATGAATATATTATGAAGTTTACATTTCAAATATATCACGGATGGGCTAGGTCAGTATCAATTTTGTAGCAAAAAGTAAAAAACGTGGCGAAAAATTACTTTCTGCCCCTGTTTTCACCCAGGCGCTGTGCTTCTAGAATAGTTGTGAAAAAATTAGTTTTGTGATGACTTGGAGTGACTATTCTTCTTTTTTAAGGGTTCATGAGGATAGTGGACATCCTCATCTATCCGAAACACTCATCCATTTTGCAGAATGATCAAGGGAAGGCCTCCAAAAGTACCCTCAAAGATCACGCTACGTTTCTGTAAAATTCGTTGTGTTTTTACCAGGAAATTTTACCAGCAGGATGAATTTTCAATTTCCTTGGTCCAATTCGAATTCAAAAGATGTGGTTGACTTTATGAGGTGTCTATATGATGTAATCAAATGTATATGAACTTTTCATGAATATTTGAATGTAATTAAAGGGTCATCAAAGTTAGTCAAACAGTTAGAGTAAAAAGGGGAAAACAATTTTTGACTTCCTAGTCTTCAGTTTAGTTGGAGTTTTTCTTGTGATTTGCTCCTATAATGAAGAATTCGACCCCTCATATGGGGAAATTTGTTTTGTATCTATATGTAGAGCCAAGAGAGTAAAGCAAATGGTTAGACATGAAGGGAAGGATGGTATGGAAACATCACCATCTGTTGTAAAGATGTTCAACATGTTGTAAGTGATTTTTTTGGATGAATACAAAGGCATTTTGTTTCCAGATTCTTGTGTCATGATTATGTGGTGAAGTTTTTCTTGATGTAAATTGTTTTTATCTTGTTTTATTTCCTTATTGTTCATAAGCATATTATGCTCAGGATTTGTCTCAGACTCCTTGCGCTGGCTTAAAACAATATTTATGTTTTCTTCTGAAAGTTGGATGTAGAATTCAGATAAGTTATGCTCTGCATTTGAAGTGAACCCTCATATTTTCTTCTTTTACCATCTCACAAACTCAAAGGATCTACTGACATGATTACCTCGCCTTGTTACACCTTGTCTCAGTTATTCATTCATTTAATCATCTTTGACCCGTTCACTCCATTTTGCCCAATGGCCCTCTTTTGTTGTCTCAACCAAAAACTCTAAAAACAATTCCTGAACTAGATAGCTAGCCTAATATCCAACCCAAACAAAGTTAAATCATATAGAGAGATCCCTCTCTGATTCATGGAGGGATAGATCCTTGACTCCAAGTTGTTTTGTGGTTACCCCTGTCGATTTTCTCTTCAGCCTGGGAAATTACAGTGTGATAACACGACTGACAAAAAAAAGCACTTCAGGGAGTTGCTTTGGTTTGGGGCCAGGACTTGTTTCCTAGTTCATATGGAAGCAAAAGTCAGTTGCTTTGAGTTCGGCCGAAACATAGTATATGGCGGCCAGTTAGGCCAGTTGCAAGGCCATTTGGTTTCATAAGATGATGGTTGGTTTGTTTGGTCAGGAGATGCCAACGACCGTCATTCACTGTGATAATCAGAGTTGCATAAAACTCTCTGAGAATCCAGTGTTTCATGACTGGTAGAAGCATATTGAGATCATGTACCACTTCATTTGTGATTGGGTTCAGAGAGGGGCAGTTCAGTTGCAGTATGTATCGACAGACGACCAGGTTGCAAATATACTCACCAAGGCGCTGCCAAGGGGCAAACATGTCTACTTCAGAGACAAGATGGGCTTGGTGAGGAACACCCTCCTCGGTAAGAGGCAATGTTGAGTTTTGTACCTTGAGAGGTGTTTCTCATGTGCTTCTACTCTCCTATACACATGTGGAATGGAATATATACTTTGTGTCTAATTTCACTTTGACTTAGGAGTTTTAAGTCAAAAGTGAAATTTTGTCATTTATGCCTAAAATGACTATTAATTCGCTTTGTGGGTGAATTAGAGACATAAAGTGAACTTAGGGAACTTAAACCAAAGTGGTTTATTGAGTGGGATTCTTTTTGGGTGATCTCAAACTTTGATTAGATGGGAGATGGGATGATTTCATCCATTGATTTCTTAGGTTTCCTTATGGAGGTTCAAGAGGGGCACAAAGGGTGAAGGAGAGCTCATAACTTCATTTTCTCACTTGGAGAGGAAGAGAGGGAGATTTTCTATGAGGTTTGTTGCATGAGGTAGCTTGAGTTTGATCGCATGCTTTCATGGATGGAGTTATTTAACTTATAGCTTGGTTTATTTACTAAGGAGTGTTCATTACTGTGGAGGGCGTAGTTGTTGAGGAGGGTGCATCAATAGTGGGGAGGACTTCTACCCGTCATATTACAGTGGGATCAGTTGCAGAGGGAGGCCACACAACAAATATTCATTCTTGTGGAGGGGTTTTCTATTATGAGCTCACAACTTGCATCTGGAACAGATTCAGTGGTTTTGAGAGCATTTATGGGGGGCACACCTGGTTCTATTGGACTTGTATTCCAGCTTGGATCAAAATGCTATTGTATCAGGTTCATCTATATTTTGTATTTGTTGTATTCCACCATCTACTTTCCTCATATATAGACATATATCCCAAACTGGTTTTCTCCAAGGGGGGGTTTCCAGGGTCATGTTGACCAAAAATACCTATGTACAAAATGATGTGTGTTAGTCTTTTAGATATGCTTATTTTTAGTTGTAAATATCATTAGGTGTGTTGTATTTATTTTAGTATGCATGTGCTAACGTCTGGTTACTAAAACTACATGCTAGAGCACCTAAAATTGCAAGTACAACCATAACAAATCAACAAGAAGTTCCTGAGCTACTGGCTGTCCTAAAACAACAACAAAACATTTACACAACAGTTGAAACTTAGAGCCAATCTGTGGTCAAAGATAGACCCAGTTGGCAAGCTTGATAGGACCTGAAAATATTCACTTGATGCGGGAAAGAACGTTAGACACATATAGGGTGCAGAAAGAAATGATGAAAGGGAAAGATGCACCTTAATTTAACTAGGTACCACCTCTATACAACACTGCGCAGTAGCAGTACAACATTGCACAACCTCAGTATAATAACACACAGTCACAGTATAACCCCACACAATATAATTAGGTGCCTCAGTACAATGTACCACGAGAAGATCAAGGAGGATACATAGGTGGAGGAAGAGGTAGAGGAGGATTTGGAAGAGGCAGAGGTCCAGTAGTGTGCCACAACTTCCAACAGCTAGGACACTATGCAAGGGAATGCTCACTTCCACCTACGACATGCATGTACTGTCGCGCAACAAACCATGATACAGAGGATTGTCCAACATTATTGGGAAAAATTCAAGAAAAGCATAATAAAAACGATCATAATGTCCAATGGATTTATGCAGAGGCGAGGTATGATGGAATAAATATCAACATATTCATACGAGGAGGTGTTAAGATAGGAACTGACGCAGTAAGACATGAGTCGGTGCAACACCAATGAGTGAAGAGGAATATTGAACCATAGAAACTGTTTGATGCGGGGAAAAAACAAATATTCAAGGAGGCAAGACATGAGTTCCTCAAGCAAGATGTTGTATCTACATCAACCGTGCAACATACTCAGAACATACCAATGTACGAGATGCCCTTATCAATGGACCACACCAGTGAAGTACCACCTATAGCGCAAGTAAGTACCATAAATAATTTTCTGCAATTCTGTGTTAAGCTACTAAATGACAAATCATCTGTGAAAATTTTGCAAAATATGTTAGAAAAATGTAACAAAGAGTTTGGGGGGAAGTTAGAACAGAAAACAGTCAATCACCTCCATATAAGGAGGACAAGCAGGGAATTTAGACGGAATGTTAACATTGGAGATTTCAATATGGGGGATATCATATTGGATTTAGGCTCCGAGGTAAATTTGTTACCCAAGAAGACATGGCAGTGTATGGGAGAGCCCACACTAGGCTATTTACCTTTCCAATTGAATCTAGTAAACCAACAAAAAGTTCTACCAAATGGAAGGCTTAAGGGTGTGACAATAGATCTGGATGGAGTGCGCACTAAGGTAGACTTTGAAGTGATAGAAATAGTGGATGGCACAACACCCTATCCAACATTGCTTGGCCTGGATTGGGCATTTGATAATCGGGCCATAATCAAATTGAAGACAAGGAAGATGACATTCGAATAAGGAGAATACAAAGTCATTGCGCCATTAGATCCATCTTAAGGAGAAACGTTTGTAGAACCCACTTGCTTAGATCCAGAGGAAATCAAACAGTTATACAAAACCACCGCGCGTGAAGAAGATTATGTCAACCCAACTACAGATGGAGTACTCAACTGGAGGAGCATCACATCATGTGCTTTTGACTCAGATACAGGTTTGGAGAATTGGCAACAGAGATTACATGAAGTCTCCACACGAAGGTGTGCAAGAATAGACTGCGTAGTAAGATGGGTGGGTATAGAGATAAGAGAACCTCCCAGTTTTCATGGGGTGAATGAATTAGAAGAATTCCTAACAAGATACGAAGATGAAGTGTTAGATAATCAGAGGCTCTTAGCCCTAGACAATGCACTCAAAAAAACACCTGCAAGATGGTGGGATGCGCACAAATAAGGAGTTAAGGATTGGTACTAATGTAAGCAATTATTGTGCATTGGATTCGATGTAGAGCAGGGGAGAATTAAGATGCATAGATATGATGGGTAGGATATACCAGTAGAACAATTGGAGAAATGCAAAGCACTATGGAGGATGACACCACTAGAGGAATGGCCTCGTTACTTCATCCATACCTTGGAAGGAATTCCAGAAAACTGGTATGTAGACCAGGAACTGCACAGAGGCACTGCAGAATGGACAACATTACAACATAATTTTATAGTAACCTTCTCATTTGAACATGAGAACCCCAACATTGACTCAACACTCAAACAAATAAGAGGGGTGATATTTATTGATGAACCAGAGGTGGAACTCATGATAGAGTATCAACAACAGAACAAACAAATACTGAAAGAACTATTGTCATGCTATCATGTGGAAGAAGAAGCACCAGAGGAAGATGACCCGCACAACATCCATATTACAGAAGTTGAAGGTGAAAGAGAGGTGGAAGGTCCATCTTTGGAATCAAAAGTATTTTCTGCACCTATCAAAGTGAAGAAAGATAATATTGGGACAACAAATAAACCTAAAATGGAAAGTATTGGAGACTATTGGGATGAAAAAATAGTGGAAAGAATAACATAGTTAGTGCACGAGTACAGTGACCTATTCCCAACAACATTTACAGAGATGAAATTCATAACAAGAGAGCTAGGAGAGATGAATATACCTCTCAAACCTGAGGCTAGATCTGTCAGACAGAGACCTTATAGAACGAATCCAATATATAAGCAGAAAGTGAAAGCTTAAATTGATAGAATTTTAGAAGTTGGAATTATAGAACCAGTAGAAGAATCTGAATGGATAAGCCCTATTGTAGTGCAAGAAAATAAACAAGGGGGGATAAGGATTTATGTAGACCCGGGGAAACTGAATGATGCTTTCCTACATGACCCTTTTCCCACCCCTTTCACAGATGAAGTATTAGAGAATGTGGGAGGCCAGATAGGAGGCATACTCATTTATAGATGGATTCTTAGGTTACCATCAGATTAAGATAGCTCCAAAAGACATGTACAAGACTACTTTTTCCACAGAATGAAGATCCTACTAGTACACAGTCATGCCTTTTGGGCTGAAGAATGCACCAACTATATTTTCAAGGGTAATAATAGTTTCCTTTAATGAGTTCATACATTAGTTTTTAAAAGTATATCTAGATGATTGGACTGTATACAACCTACTAAAATATCATGTGGAAGTGTTAAGGCTGATGTTTAAAAGATGCAAGTAGTGTCAAATATCATTGAATATCAAGAAGTGCATCTTTGTGACACCTTTTGGATGTTGTTGGGATACATAGTGTGCAAACAAGGCTTGCAGTCATTGTTAATTTACCACCACCAAAATCAGTGCACCGTTTTAGAGAAACATTGGGACATACATGCTACTATAGAAAATTTATAAAAGGGTATGCACAGATAACTATGCCAATGGAGAAGTTGTTAAAGAAGGATACTAAATTCTAGCGGAATGAGGATTGTCAACAAGGTTTGGACACCTTAAAAGAAAATATGGTAACAACACCTATCCTAGTATTCCCAGATTGGGAAAAGACATTCCATGTGCATGTAGATGCATCAACTATAACACTTGGAGAAATTATGGTGCGACCAAGAGCAGGGGATTTGGATCATCCTATAGCATTTGCAAGCAAAAAACTATCAAAATCAGAGCATAACTACAATACTACAGAAAGAGAAGGCCTAGATATGGTCTATGCACTTCAGAAGTTCACACATTACTTACTGGGAAAACACTTTAAGATGTTCACAAATCATTCAGCCCTCAATTACCTAGTCAACAAGTCAGTGTTAGGGGGGAGGATCTGTAGATGACTACTGTTATTTCAAGAATATGACTTTGAAGTGATAGTCAAACCAAGGAAGCTAAATGTAGGACCTGATCACCTATCAAGGGTAACGAATGGAGAAGAACCTACCAACTTGGAAGACAACTTCCCCGATGCGTAGTTATTTTCAGTCCAAATAGTCGACAAATACTTTGTTGATATTATTGAATACTTGAGTACAAGAATCGCGCCACAAGATTTTAACACTGCACAAAAGAAAAATATGGTAGTCAGAGCTGCAGACTATCAACTGATTGTAGGCCATTTATACAAGATGGACACAAACAACATTTTGAGAAGATGCATACTAGAACATGAAATGCCTAGGATTTTGGCAGAAGCTCATGAGGGAATAGTTGGAGGACATTATGTAGGAAAAACTACCGCGCAAAAGGTTTTGCGTGCAGGACTATGGTGGCCAACAATTCACTGAGATGCTAAGGAATATTGCTAGAGATGTGATGTCTATCAGAGGGTTGGTAAACCAAATAGAAGGGATGAGATGCCCCTAAGACCATAAGTAACTTTGCAGGTATTTGAAAAATGAGAAATAGACTTTATGGGGCCAATCCACCCACCAGAAAAAAAGTCAGTAGCGAGATATATTATTACTGCGACATAATACTTAACAAGATGGGCAGAAGCATCACCAGTCAAATATTGTAGCGCATCGACAACAAAAAACTTCTTGTTTGAGCATGTGATCACTAGATTTGGTTGTCCAAGGATTTTGATGAGTGACCAAGGTACTCAATTTATCAACAGTACTATCAAGTCTATGACTGAGCAATTTGAATTCTATCATCAGAAGAGTACACCATACCATCCTCAAACAAATGGAACAGTAGAATCCTTCAATAAGATCTTGGAGAATGCTCTGACAAAGATCTGCAATGTCAACATGGATGATTGGGATTTGAAGATACCAATAGTACTATGGGCATACAAGATTACATGTAAAAAGATGACAGGACAGACACTATTCAGATTGGTGTATGGGAAGGAAGCAGTAGTACCATTAGAATTTTTGGTGCCTAGTCTGTGCGTAACAACAATTACCAACATGACATAAAGAGGCGCAGTAAAGGAAATATTCAATCAACTAATGGAGATGGAAGAAGATAGGATTCTGGCAGGATTTCACCAAGAGGTATAGGAAGCAAGAGACAAATATTGGCATGACAAACATATCAAGAGGAAGAGTTTCAAAGAGAGAGATATAGTCTTGCTTTATGACAATAAATTTCTTCAACATCTAGGGAAATTTAGAATGCATTGGCTGGGGACATATGAAGTTAAGACTGTCACAGATGGGGGAGTTGTGCAACTGAAAGATTTGGGAGACACAGAACTGAGAGGACTGATCAATGGAAGTCAACTGAAACTGTATAGGGACAATTGACCTCCTAGCACTTAAAACTTATAGCACAGTAAAAAAACATGTACATAGTGTATTTTAGTAGAAGTTAAAATAGAGAAAATGAGAAAAAAAAAACAAAAAGGAGAAAAAGAAGGAAAAAGAAATACAAAATTAGAAAAGGGAGAAAATAAAAAAACAATGGAGAAAAGTTGCGCGCAGTAGCTACCACAACAAACATCAGAAGACTGTGCGTAATAAAAAGTGAACTTGGTGCAAATGCACGCAAAAAGGTAAAAGTAAACATAACCTGGTCTATAAAAGGCAGAAAAACGTAGAGTTATTCAACACTTAGCAAATTTCGACCTCAGAGTGAGAAATAGAACCCGTGCCCTAGTTTCAAATCGATGAAGTAGCAAGCCGAGGGTACAATAGTCACACAGGATGACTCCACCAAAGTTTAGGTCACCAGGACAGTTTGTCCGGGTCACTTGACAGGGATAAAGGCATAAGGAATGACTGCAGTAGTCAGAGAATATAGTTGAGCTCAAGGATGTGACCACCTCTGACCTAGAATCGATTAGCCCAACACAAGTTGAGGAAGAACTCCTTACAATGCAAAAAGGGGAGATAGGGCAGAGCACAGGGGCCGAAAACGGGGGTTCAAACCCTAATCCCGAAGCGCCTACAAGACTAGATGACACAATGGGACCGCGATAGTCCCAGGCACAAGATGAAGTACTGGTCGATGACATAATTGACAGGCCAGAGACAGTTGGGGAAGAAGAGGGCACAAAAGCAGCAGAGGCAGGCACGTCTGCTGTGGGAAAGAAAAGAAAGACCCCCAACAACATGGAAATCACCCTTCCATTCCTTCCATACTCAGTCCCCACTGTCAATGACATGTTGGGGAAGGTACCAAAGTTGAGGTACGCGGACCATGATGTGCGTGACATGACCAAATTCCCATAATTGGATGAGGAAAACTATCTGATTAACATAGGGGAGATTGGACCCCTAGGACAACCAGTGCTAGAGCCCGCACAATGGATTACAAGGCTATATAATTAAGGTATAATGAACCTCTTGGACATACTGCATTTTGGGCGCGGTAAGAATGTCGGTTTGTGCGTTAAACAATTGGTCGCCCGGGTCCATGGAGGCAGTCTTTGGATGGAAAAACCAGTGCAGATCGACGTAGCGTTAATTTCCAAAATAATAGGATTTCCTACAGTCGGCGCGTCGCCGAAAGACTTCCTGGAAAACAAAGCACGAGAGAAAGAACTAGCAGAATAAGTGAAGGTGCAGTTCGGCACGACCAGGGGGAATAGAGGCCTCATCATCAAATAAATCAATGAAAACACCACAATATTCGCCAGTAATCTAATGGCATGCAAGTTGTTGAGAAAATATCGCAGAGAGGAAGCGCCAGCAAGAGTGATCTCAGTAGTAGCGCAATGCGCGAAGGGGATGAATTTCAGTTGGGCGTTGTACCTGCTGAACCAATTCCTACTTGACTGTCGCGATGTGCAAGACAATGGAACCGGATTCCATTACTCCTGGTTGATAATATCAATAGCTCTTGCAGGGTGGCAGGAGCCCAAGTTCTCAGCATTCTTAGACATAGTGGGAAAATGTTATGCAGCCAGGTATGAGTCTCTCTAGCAGGCGAAGGATAACAAGACGCAACAAGAAAACAACATTGTGTTTGCCATGCTGCTAGAAGAAATCCAACAACGCAGATCAAACGTATGACTCTTACTTATGGAGGTCATGCAGGAAACATAGTGGATAACTAAGTTCAAGGAATCCTGGCATCACCTATGGATTCAAGCCATGAGGGATGCCAAAAAGGCATGGTTGATGATGCAATATTGTGTCACCATAGAAGAGGTGGAGTGTATTATCAAGGATTTGCCCACGTAGTGGCAGTCACCTACAACAAAATCAACTGCGAGGACAGGCATGACGCAGTCCTCCAAGCCTAAGGAAAAGGCCGACGCAGACTCATCAACAAGGACTGCCAGACCGATGGATATCACTCGAACAATTACAACGCGAACCCTACCAAGTGAGAGAAACGCGGTACCAAAAAGGCTGAGGAGAACGTCTAGAATAAGAAGAATATGAATTCAGGCGCAGACGGGGCCAAAGGAGACCATATAAACTCAAGAGGAAGGAGGCCAAGAAACAACGACAGAGGCACAACCCACACAAACGACAAGGAATCACGTGCAAGGAACATATGCACGCAAAAAGAGAAAGTATGAAACAAAGGACCCTGACATCACCCTCACATGGGATGATGTAGATCTCGTCGCAGATAAGGTCCAAGACAGGAGCGAGGAAGTGGTCAAAACAACAGAGGCATAGAGGGAGCAGATTATGGCTAAGATGCTATAGGTTCACGCAAACATCCAACATTTATGGAACTGAGCTAAGACACAGGCCACTGCATGACCAAAGGAGGAGACACAGAGGCCATCCACGCAGAGAGAAGGTGAAGAGACCGTGCAATTTTTTTTCCATGGTAGGGAGACATTCATGATAACACGTCGAATGATCATATTTGACCAGGAGACGATGTAGAAACCCCTAGAAGAGGTGGAACAAGTAGAGTTGGTGATGGCACAAATCGCCACAAAGGCCTTATATGGGATACAAGCTAGCGTCATGCATGAAGTACACTCTAGGGTTTGCGCAAATGCCACAAATCTCGAAGTGGGAAGAGGGGTCACAAAGATGCTCCAGATCACATGTGACCAGTTGACTGCCGAAAAGGAAGAGGAGAAAGAACGCGCAGACAGATTAGAGCAAGGATTGACAACAATATACACCCAAATCCCCAACAACATGCATGTAGTAGATAGAAGTGCAGAGGAGAAGATCAATCTCATCGCGCAAAAAATTGACCAGTACAAGAAAGAGATTGAGGAGCTAAAAGAGAAGCTCAATCCCATGACTCAGCTCGAGGTCCGAGAGAAGAGGAAAGCATAAGTTGCACTCCAACTAGTAGAGATGGAGAAACAAGTCAACACATCAACAAGATTGTTTGATAAAGCAACACAACTTTGGACAACACTTGAGGAGGATGAGCAGGTCCAACAATGGGACTAAGAGGAAGAAAAAATAAGTGCATCAATCCAGGACCTCAAGCAGAGGAAAAAGACTATGAGCATCACCGGGCGTCTGAAAGGAACACAAGATATGAAAGGCATCACACTCACTTGAGGCATCACACTCCAATATGAAAGGCTGTGAGAAATATAGCAAAGAGAGAACCAGACAAGTGCTCATTACCATATTCATTTTATCAAATGTCCTCTGTGCCTCTTGGCTCCAACTAAATGCACCCTTTCTGGTTGAATCTGTCAAGGGTGCGCAAAGCTGAGAAAATCCTTTGACAAATCTCATGTAGTAACTGCAAATGCCAAGGAATCCTTTCAACTTAGTAAGAGTTTTGGGCGTTGGCGAGTCAAGTATGGCTTGTATTTTTTCTTGGTGCACCTGTACCTATTTCTCTCTAATAATGTGTCCCAAGTAAAGGACTTCAGTCATCCCAAATTCACACTTTGACTCCTTAGCATACAAGGACTGTTCCTCTGTAATGCCCAATATTTGGTTTGCATGCTTGAGATGGTCCTCCCAAGTTTCACTATATATCAACAATTCATCAAATAATACTAAGAGAAACTTCCTCGAGTGCTTGTTGAATACATGATTCAAGTATGATTGGAAAGTGGCTACCACAGTAGTTATCCCAAAGGGCATAACTAGAAATCCATAATGGCATCTAAAAGATGTTTTTGGCACATCTTGCTCCCTCATTTTGATTTGATTATAACGAGAGCGCAAGTCTATATTAGTAAAGTAGATGGAGCCATGTAGCTCATATAATAGCACATCTATCTGAGGGATGGGGTACCTGTTCTTAATGGTCTTCTTGTTTAAGGCCCTATAGTCAATTCACATGCGCATAGTCCTGTTAGAGTTTAATCTATTATTAGGTTTCTTTTCAATTTAATAGATAACCATAGAATATATAGGATCACTTAGAGAAACACAATCACAAGAGACACATCATTTATCTTGGGAAACCCTCATGGGGGAGAAAACCCAACAAAAACTTCCTTAATATAGATAGCCAATACAATGCCAAGACAATAAACCAAACACTAGAAAATATCCTCTCCCAAGTAATGCGCCTTTCTCTCTTCCTTCTTCTCTAATTGCAACTACCAAAATTGCGCTATGGATGATCAAATGAGTGAGTGAAAAAGTGAGGCGTTGGCTTCCTTTATTTATACAAACTAGCAAGTGCTGAAAGGAGGTGTCCCTTCACTGGCAGAGCCGACATCTCTTTCTGGGTGGTTAGAACCACTTTAATTTCCCTGGGGGTCGACTTCTCAATTTGCATATTACAATTAGGGTTTGACCAATCCGCAAAAGGGGATTTGGTCATTTACAATGCTTGACATGATCAATCCACAAAAGGGGATTGATCTAATGAATAATAAATCAATAATAAATAGAAAACTCTTTGCAGTTACAATATTTCAACACCCCCCCTTAACAAGAAGGGTATTCTACAACATTAGGAGAGAGAGAGGGAAACATCATCATCAACATCTGGAACACTGACTGGCGTATCTATAAATCATCATAATTTTTTCTCATCATCAATATCATCAACAACACAACACAACACAAAGGCTGGAGCATCATCAACATCAACACTAGGTTGAGAGTCTTCAACACGAGGTTGGCATCACAACACAAAGATGGCTACACAATATCATCATCATGAATCTAACATCACAAAACGAGGCTGGCAACACAACATCATCAACATGAAGATGGCATCACAACACGAGGCTGGAAACACATCATCAACACGAAGCTGGAATCACAACGCGAGGCTGGAAACACATCATCAACACAAAGTTGGCATCACAACGCGAGGCTGCCAACACATCATCAGCATGAAGTTGGCATCACAACACGAGGTTGGCACATCATCATCAACACGAAGCTGGCATCACAACACGAGGCTGACACATCATCGTGAACATGAAGTTGGCATCACAACACAATGCTGACAACACATCACTACTCCCCCTTTCGAGGACGGTCCTTTCAGACTATACAAATCTTATCTCGAAAGTGCTCAAACTTTACATGAGATAGAGGATTGGTCAACACATCAACAACCTGTTCATTTGTGCTAACATATTGGAGCTTTATGGATCCTCTCTGCACCATATCACAGATGTAATGATATCATATCTCTACGTGTTTTGACTTGTCATGGAACACAGGGTTCTCTGTCATCGTTATGAAACTTTGGTTAGCACATAGGATCATGGTTGCTTCCATCTCTAGATCGAATAGACCTGTCAACAACTTCCGAGGCCATATGGATTCACAACAGACAAAACATGCAACAATGTATTCTGCTTCTGTTGTGCTGAGAGAAATGCTTGATTGCTTCCTACTCTGCCATGAGATCATCGCTGACCCCAGATTGAAACAACATCTCGAAGTGCTATTTCTGTCAGAGACACTTCCGATCCAATCTGAATCAGTATAGCCCCTCAGTCTGAAGTCATGATCTCCATCATAACTGAGACCACAATCTATTGTACCCTTAAGGTACCTCATCACATGTTTTTCAACAACCAGGTGAACATGTTTGGGTTGTACCAGAAACTGACTCAAGGTGTTCACAACAAAACATACATCTGGCCTGGTGTTCGTTAGATACATCAACAATCCAATGACCTGTCTGTACAATGAAGCATCAATCAATTATGACAAGGTGTCAACCAGGAGCTTCAACTTTGTTTCCATGGGTGTATTCATGGACTTGCACTCCAACATATCAAATCTCTTCAGTATTTCAATTGCATACTTCCCTTGGTTAAGGAAGATCCTTTCTGGGCTCTGCTAGAACTCAAGACCTAAGAAATAGTGCACTATGGGACAATTTGTTTTGTACTTAAACTGTTGTTTTTGTTGCTTCTGCCCATAAGTACATTGGCAGATCTTGATCATGGATCATGGTATTCACTGTTTTCATTATAGGTATGTTCTTTCTTTCTGCTACACCATTTTGTTGAGGATTGTAGGGAGTGGTGAGCTCCCTCTTGATCTCGACATCTTTGCAAAAGTTTGCAAACTCTTTTGAGGTGTATTCTCCTCCATTATTTGACCTGAGTATCTTGTCTTTTTTTCCAGAAAGATTCTCTATCAAGGCTTTGAATTCCTTGAATTTACTGAACACTTCATCTTTTGATTTCAAAAAGTAAACCCAGGTTTTATGAGAATAGTCATCAATAAAAGATACATAGTATACATACCCACTGATGGAGGATGATGGCATTGGGACACACACATCTGAGTGAATGAGCTTTAGGACTCCTGCTTTACTGTCTCTCCTTGGAAAAGGGTTCTTGATGTTCTTTCCTTGTGCATACCCATTGCACACACCTTCATGGTCAACCTTGAGTTCTAGTAGACCTGTGTCTACCTTGCTTACATAAGGTAATGCCTTGTAGTTGATGTGGGCTAATATTCTATGCCAAAGTTCACATGGATTCTCAATGGAGTGGGTCATGGTTGCTTCTGAGTGACCCTTTAGCTTATACAAGCCACCTTCTTCTTTTCTAATAACAATTGCTTCTTCCATGGTTTTTCCTTTGGCCAACATAAGGACTTCTCCATCTATGAAGGAAAATATGAAAACTTTATTTTCTAAAGCTGAGATGGAGAGTAAGTTCTTTGTCAAACCTGGTACATAGAGTACATCCTTCATCTTCATTCGGGTCCCTGAATTAAGCTTGTAATTTGATTCTCCTACTCCCTTGATAGGGTATTGATAATCATCTCCAAGTGTAACTTTATGAGAAAACTTCTTTTATGGAAGGAAAGAGAGAATCTATCTTTGACATGTCATGTGCTTCGAAGCACCACTATCAATGAGCCAAGTGTCCTCACCAGGTGATACTGATCCTGAGAGGGCAAAGATTAATACATAGTCTGCAATATGTTCTTTTATAATCTTTGTGGGTGGATCTTCATCTTCAACTGCATGGGCATGATGCCTCTTGTTTTTCTTCTTGTATTCTTCTCGTCTAGCTGGACAATGTTTCACAATATGTCCCATATTGTCACAATGGTAACATTGGTAAGATGAGAAATATTTTTCTCTTCTTTGTCCTTTCTGAAACTTCTGGAATCTCCTTGGTTGAGATTATTTATGTATGAATTTGTTTCGGGGGTGAGACTCCTTATGAGTTTATTTCTCAAAGTAAGACTTCTTTCTTCCTCCCTTAGTGTGAGTAGCTAGGGCTTGATCTTCATCTCTTGATATCAAAGCTTCTCGGTTAGCTACTCTTGATTCTTCTTGAGCACATTCTTCCTAAAGACTATCAAATTTTACTTTGTCTTTTCTGGCACAAATAGTTTGGATGAATGAATCCCAAGGTCTTGTGAGACCATTAAGGGTTGTCATTATAAGTTCGTCTTCATCTATAGTATCTTCAGTTGCTTCTAGTTGTTCTTTGAATTGTGATTTTCTAGAGAAATATTCCTGGATTGTTTCTCCTTTCTGCATCCTTGTGTTCTTGAGTTGAGTCCTTAGATTCATCTTCCGATTTATGTTCTTTCCTTCATATAATCTGGTTAGGGTATCAAACATTTCTTTTGGAGTCTTCTTTGAAGACACTTGAGGAATCAAGTGATCTTTGATAGAATCTGCAATGATTCTTTTGGCCCTAACTATGTCTTTTTGGTGTTTTTCTTTAGCTGCAACATCGACGGGTTCTGTTACATTCTCTTTAATGAATCTTGCTAGGTCATTCTCTTCAAGAATGAGTCCAATCCTATACTTCCAGGCATGAAATTTTTCCACACCTTCTAGCTTGTCAACAAGCTTAGTGCTTGCATACATCTTTTACCTGGAGCTAGGAAAATGATAAAATATGAAAATGCTTAGAATTGAATTTTAAACTTACCAGGAGGTGCGCTTGGCTGAGGCGAGTAGCCTGGTGTGGTTAGATTTCAGAAAATCTAAATTTTTCCCCTTCAAACTTGACCAGTGGATTTTTGGACTGGTGCTTATGGTTTCCTGGTACTTCTGGTTTCCTAGTACTTCTGGTTTCCTGGTACTTCTGGTACTGGTGAAAACTAGGGTTTCAATTTCTGGGATTTCTATCCATTGAAAAGGTGCGCTAAAGGTGCCAAAGATTTCCTTGGGCTAGGGCACACTTTTCTAGTCGACTTTTGGGTTGAAATTCCTCTTCAATAAAAAACCCTAATTTTCTTGTACGGCAACAGTGACGTTTTTCTTTTCCCTGTGAAAGATGCTCTCTTAAGCTTAGCTCTGATTCCATGTTATAGTTTAAACTATTATTAGGTTTCTTTTGAATTTACTAGATAACCATAGCATAGATAGGATCACTGAGAGAAACACAATCACAAGAGACACATCATTTATCTTGGGAAACCCTCATCGAGGAGAAAACCCAACAAAAACTTCCTTAATATAGATAGCCAATACAATGCCAAGACAATGAACCAAACACTAGAGAATATATTCTCCCAAGTAATGTGCCTCTCTCTCTTCCTCCTTCTCCAACTGAAGCTACCAAACTTGTGCTCTGGATGATCAAATGAGTGAGTGAACAAATGAGGCGTTGGCTTCCTTTATCTATACAAACTGACAAGCACTGAAAGGAGGTGTCTCCTCACTGGCAGGGCAAACTTCTCTTTTTGGGTGGTTAGAACCACTTTAATTTGCCCGGGGGCCAAATTCTCAATTTTCATATTACAATTAGGGTTTGACCAATCCGCAAAAGGGGATTTGGTCATTTACAATGCCCGACATGATCAATCCACAAAAGGGGATTGATCTAATGAATAATAAATGAATAATAAATAGAATACTCTTTGCAGTTACAATATTTCAACAMGTCCCATCTTTCTTCTTTACCAAAACCACCGAAGATGCAAAAGGATTAGAACTTGGCTTAATATGACCCATGTCCAACAATTCTTTAATAGCCTTTTCAATTTCATCCTTATAAGTTTTTTGGTGTCTATAAGGAGTAGTGATAACTGGTTTTGCGCCTTCTTCCAACTCTATAATATGCTCAAACCCCCTATCTGGTGACTATCCTGGTGGAATAGGTTCAAAAACCTTCTTGTGACTGCAAATTAGTTTTTGTATGTCATGAGAGTAATGAGGATGTTCCTCCTTATCCACTTGAACCAATATCAAACATTCTATTACATATACAATTTCCTCTCTCCTGAAGATGGCCTCCATACGCTTTGTTGTAACCACTTTAGGCACATTACCTGTCATTCCCTTCAAGGTGACTCTTTTTCCATTCTCCCCATTGAATGACATCTCCATATTTTTGTAGTTTGTGGTGATGGGCCCCGAAGTACTAAGCCATTGTACTCCCAATATCACATTGGTGTCAGGTAGGTCCATCACATAAAATTCTTGTGCTACGTCATATCTACCCAATGTGAGGTTCAAACTTGGAATGTACCTATCAGAAGGCATAATATTGCCCCTTGCTACCTCCACACAAAATCCTTCAAACTGTACTGTAGGGATGTGCCTCCTTTTCACCAAGGCCGGATCAATGAAATTGTGTGAAGCTCCTCCATCTATAAGGACATAAACCTTATGACCTTGAAGCACTCCCCTCATCCTAAAAGTACTATATTTTGGGACTCCACTGATGGATGTAATGGTGATATTCTTCTCTCCTGTTGAGTCCAAATCTGTATCCTCTCCCTCTTCACCTTGCATATTGTCACTGCTAGGTTGATTTTCTTGCATATTCTATATGTGGCCCATCTCCTCTTCATCCTCATCATCTAAAATCGCCTCAATGTAGTGAACCTTGCCCTTTCCCATGC
Organism: Picea glauca; assembly: GCA_000966675.3. Lineage (NCBI taxonomy): Eukaryota > Viridiplantae > Streptophyta > Pinopsida > Pinales > Pinaceae > Picea > Picea glauca. The sequence continues at coordinate 180,547 of JZKD02S1027510.1, forward strand.
ATTTGTGTCCTAGTTCCCAAGGTTCCTTACATGTGAAGCATAGTTGATTCCTCCTCAATTCTCTCCTAACAACCTCATCCATCCTCCCCTTGCCGCTATCCATTCCCCTTTGATCCCTTGATGGGTGAAGAATATATGTCATGTAACTTATCCCAATGTTCTTTTGTTGATGAACATTTACCAACCTTTTCTCTTACCGGATTAAGTAATCCTTCCCAGATGAAATCCATTGCTATTTTGTTATTCTTCCTCAGTTCCTTATTGAATGCAGTCTTTTCCCTTTTTGAACTATCATATCCTTGTGCCTGTAAAAATACTTTTATCCTTATGATCCACATCTCATACTTAAAACCATTCTGACCATTAAACATTGGTACTGTATTCTCAGAATAATCCATGATCTCCTTCCAGTGGTTAAACTGTTTCCTGAAGGAACCTGCTCTGATACCAATTGTTGGATTACTAAGAGGGGGGTTGGGGATGAATCAGTAATAGAACAATCTAATCCTTTTTAACCATATAATCCAACTGTTATATCAATGCATCATTATCATCCAATAACTGCAAAGTAAATAAGCAATGAACAAATGAACAATCATACACATACACAGTACACCGATTTTTTACGTGGAAACCCAAAGCGGGAGAAAACCACATAATTTTTTATCTTATATGTCTTGAAGAATTACATTCATTGGAAGCACCAACTTCCTTTTTTTTCCAGCTGCAATTGAAATGAGGCTCCAACCCCCTAGTTTCTCAGGCTACAACTTGAGGGAATATCCAACTCTCCAATTCTCTGGATACAACCAGAAGGAGGCTACAACCCCTTGTGTTCTCTGGCTACAACTGGAAGGTGGCTACAACCACATGTCCTTGCCCTGTCCAACCAACCTGAAGTATAATTATAATTATGGAACCATTGTCACACTATCACTATGAGATATACCATTGTAAACATGTACCAATAAACCTGAACCATGCATCAACCTATACCTCAACCTGTAATGAACCTGTACCATAAACAAGTGCATCAACCATGCACCAACCTGTACTATAAACAAGTGCAACCAACCATGTACCAAGTATGTACCAATCATGTGTCAAGTACTCATCAACTATGGCTCATCAATATGTACCAACATCATCAACTATACACCTCATGTATGTACCAATTCATCAACTACTTGTCTCAACCATGTACCCAACTTGTACCTCAACTAAAATCCCTCATCAATTTAATCATCCAAATATGATTTGTAATTCTGTAATAGACCTGGTGTATATGATCACATACCTGAAAATCTTCCTTAACTTTAAAAACAAGAGACTAGCATTTTCATCAAACGTTTCTTTAGTTTCACAAGACTAGTTTTGGATTAGTCAACAACCCTAACTTGAAATAATCGT
>JZKD02S1027510.1:197833-211566 GCA_000966675.3 Picea glauca
ACTCATTTATGCTAGCTCCATCATGTCTCCACACTCTACATGATGATGTAATGTCATAATGACCTCTCTCCTTTATATACAATCCTTAGGGGTCAGCATAGAATCCTCTCCACAATTCAACATCAAATTAGGCTTTCCTTATGGGTGTGAAGCCCCAACACAAGCCCACAAAGCCCATCACCAAACCCATGAAGCCTCCATTCAAATCCAATGGGGTTTTCACCAAACCGAAAATATGATGTAGTGCCCACAATGATTCCCACATGCCCAACACCTAGGGTCATGTAAGAATATCTACCCAAAACTACAAAAATCAACATTCCACCTCATTAAATATTTAATGTTTGTTAATTAATTGAATGAGAAAAAATAAATATTCTATATTTTTTCTTTTGTTTGATTTTTTATCATTAAAAATAATTAAATAATTTTTATTAAAATTTTAATTTTAAATTAATAAAATTGTTATTTTTAATATAAAAAATAAATTTAACATCTTTAAATATTTTTATTAAAAAAATTATACAATATTAACATAAATGGAGACTTGTCAATTTAAAATAAATGTAACTATATTTTAAATAGAAATTTTAATTTCTCTTTCTATTATTAATTTTTTCTATAACAATTCATGTATTTCAGCCTATTCTATTAAACAACTAAAATAAAGATACGATTCCACATTGTTGCATTCGTTAGGTCATGTCAAGTTCTTTAACTAAAATAAATATAAGATTCCACATTGTAGTATTCGTTAGGTCATGTCAAGTTCTTTGTAACTCATTTTTCTAGTTTAGATATTATCACAATATACTATCTCAAAAAGCAATGAAGATAAAGACAAAATTCTATATTATTACATTCGTTATGTCATATCAAGTCCTTTCTACCTCATTTTTCTAGTTGAGCTCCTAGTTGTGTACAATTTCATTATTATGGAAGGATATCAAGTCCTTTCTACCTCATTTTTCTATTTGAGCTCCTAGTGGTGTACAATTTCATTACTATGGAAGGTGCAATATAAGGTAATTGCCCAACTATTAGGAAGCGATGGTTGACCAATATGCAAACTTATGGAATTCCTATATTTGAACAAAGTTCCACATTATTGCATTAGTTATGCCATGTCATGTTTAGTCCCTTTTTACTCATTTTCCTAGTTGAGCTCTTAGTGATGCACAATTCCAACACTATGTAAGTTGTAATAGTAAGTAAATTACCCCACTATGATATTTCATTAATTTTTCAATGGATGTAAAATAACATATTGAACAACATGAAGTTTTATATGATAAAAATTATTTTTAACCATCTACGTGCAACCTAACTACACTTGAAGGACAAAGTATTAATAATAATACTAGAAGAGGGTTAAGGGGAACGTGGAAGGGTCTATACTCTACAACTCACAATGGCTTCTCCATTATTCTTAACTCGAATCTCAACATATAGGCCATTAAACTAAAATTGGAGAGAAACTCATTATGGATCTCAATAAGCTAGAAGCTATCATTTCATTTCCTCACTTGATATAAAACATAGAAACAAGAGAAAAAACATGAACTAGAGTAAGGCTACGAGACCATAAAATGTGGAATCTATGGAAAATATGTAAATGGAGATAAACTACACTTACACACTCACATTGTAATGTACTCAACTACTTATTTTCCCATTGGGATGGTAGGGCACTATAAATTTCTTCCAATTTTCCATAAACTCCACCATAATTACAAATTTAGTGCAACGTTGATACCGTAATATTTTCTGTTATGTTATACATGGATATATGTATGCAATATGACATGCAAACTCATGCAATTTTATAGGTAAACAATACAAAAATATAACAACATACAATTTATCTGCATTCACAACATTTTAAACTGTAAAGTACATAGATATAACACAAATAACAACACAAAAACCGTAACACTTATCTTATGAAGAAACATCACCAAATAGTTGTGTACGAGGGATGTTCCACCTGACTATAGTCTTAGTTGTTCCATTTCTTTGAGTAGAAAACCACCCCCAAGATGGGGCTATGAGTCCACAAGGACTAATGGCTCCTATGGTTGGCTAATCTCCCTCACATGGTTCAATATCTAACAATTAATAGCATACAGACTCCTACAACCTTTCCAACCACCCATATCTCTTCCCCAACCTGCACAACCCAAGGGATAGAATCCCCTTCTCTTCCTTGCAGTTCCTTAGGCAATCCTCATCCCCTCCAAGGCTCCAGTATAGACTATCTAGGACTCTCAATGCTAATGGATCTATGAAAACTAGTTTTTGTGGATTCTTAATCATAGCAATCCCATGCTCATGCCGATGGGTAATTTCATAACCAATTTTCATCACATGTACCCCCAAATTTCACTCATAGGCTTCCTAACCTAATTCACAATGTGAATTTCCTATAATGATGCAAAATCCTATTTAGTAATGCAGAGCGATGGATATAAAACATGGTGACACCCACTGATAGTCCATAATGAAGGATAATTGGTGAACAATGGTTCAATCCCCCATGGACCCCAAAAATTAGAGAATAAGAATAGATGTTCTAAACTTGCCACTTGACACCCAAGCAACTCCACCTAGCTCCTTGACACTTTTCCTAAAGTTGATTTGTCCTTTAGCATACTTTAACATAAGAGGACTTTGGTTACAATAAAATATTATATTTTTGGCTTTGTCCCCTATGGGCCCCCTTAAGCCCCTGTCACATTTATCTCTTATAGAATCATATCCCCCCAATGTTATCATCCCTCTCGTATCACAACCAACGATATATTATGATTAATAACTTCGATGTACAATATACATAGCTTGGTCCTTATTCATATTGTTTGGTTCACAACCTAAGTCACATATGTACAATTACATTAAAATTCCTAACGATTAAAACTATGGTGTTACATTCTCCTCCCCCTTATTTTTTTACTGTCCTCAATGCACATCACCATACAAGTGTCCATATATACAATTTTTACATCAAAATATATGCGTATATGCCTCCCACATGGAATCTTCTAGCTCCCATGTCATGTCGTTAGGGATGTAAGATGTCCATTGGACCTTTACCTACCCCATGGATTTGTTCCAAAGAACCTTGACTTTCCAATCTAGGATGCACATCGAATCCACTTGAAATTCCCCTTCAAGATCCACCTAAATAAAATTCCAATCAATGACATGGTTAGGGTCATGTACATACTTTTTCAATAAAGATACATGAAATACATTATGTACATTCATGGAGGCATGGAATGAAAGAATTCATGAAACGAGCCCTATCCCATCCAATATCTCAATTGGCCTATTATTGTTGGAGTTACTTCACACACACCTAGGATTTATTTTTCCTAAGTTTTTTCCTTGTTTATTAGTCATTATCCAGTCTCCTATATTTTAGGAAGAATATTCCTCTAGGGAGAATATTCTCTTCAGTTTGACTAGTTGAGTGGAGTCTAGATGTTGCATTGGTTTTGTCACCATGCAACATTGGGATAATCACCATCTAATGCGCATTAGACTTGGTATCATCACCAGACTGGTGCATTACCCATGATTCCCTAATATCCTCCTCATTTCACTCTGTTTCAGTCAGTTAACTGAAGATTGGTAGACTAGTTAACTCAGCCAGGTGGAAATTCACTCTCACAACTGCCTGAGAGACTAGAATAAGTGGTAGTTCACTCCCGTAACTGTTGGTGTGTGTCCAGATCACTCTAGAACACCACTATGGGGCATTGGATTCTCCTCCAATGCACATTGGTTGATTTATACAAAGTATATCATGTGTAAATTATTCATTATTCATTACGGTTAATGAAAATTCTTCTATTCTTTCTCTCTTGCTTCTTCTTTCTCAATTTCTCTCTGCAAATGTGTGGTATTTTATATCTAGATATATTCTATGCAGGTTCAACACATTTAGATAGTATCAGAGTTGATAGATTGCTAAGCAAAGCTACACCAAATTATCTTTTTGCAGGTACCAAAGATTGAAGACAGTGGAAAGACGGAATTCCCAAAAGAATTCATTCTTACACCTTACAATTACTTTGCATGGAAGGAGAGAATAATCATACATCTTTGAACTAGAGGATTGTACAGGTTAACCTTGAATATAGACACATAATCAACATCATCCATAGAAAAATCCAAGCATCTAAATTGAATGGATGAAGCATTTAGAATAATTTGCAGTCTCATCTCTCTTGATCTCCTTTTTCACATATCTTCTTATAAAACCCCCAATGAAGCCTGAACCACCTTGGAAGGGATCTTTGGAAAATATGATGAGATAAGGGGACACATTCCCGAGGTGGAATTTCTCACATTGGATCCAAAAAACTTCGACAATCTCTAAGATTTCTTTACAAAATTCAAGGATTTATTGTTGCAACTCAAAGCTTGCGGGGTTGATAAATATAAGGATGAGAAACAAATGGTTCTCACCATTCTCTCCAAACTTGGTCCTGAATTCTCTGTGTTCGTATACACATTCCATTCAGTCAAATTCGCCTCTGGAGCCACCTGGAAGATTCCTTCTATTGAGGAATTTATCGAATCCCTGACATAAGAGAAAACCAAGCTCATCAACATAGGAAAAATCAAAGGCCCAAAGGTGCATGCACTTATTGTGCAAGATGGAAGCCATCAATATCATAAATCTAAAGATAAAGACAAAAGGAAATCTCATGCAAATACGAATAAGGAAGGGTACTCAAAACCCTTCACTGATGCCTCCGGATCCAAAGGTGGAAAGGGAAGAAAATGGGAGAAGTGCACATACTGCCATAAAGGATTCCATCTAGAATACGCATGCATGCAAAAAAAAAAGATCTAATGACTCAAATACTTCATAAAAACAACCTTGGAGATCACATCCCTGAGGGTGCCAAGAATAAGAATCCAAAAGATCAGAATCCCAAGAAAGGCAATTATAGCCATGCCTTGATTGTCATCAAATCCTCTCCTGATGCTTGGATCGTAGATTCAAGAGCATCACATCACATGGATTCCACAAAAATAGTCTATTCTTCATTGGATGCATGCAAAGGTCCTCCTATTCTAATGGGGGACAACTCTCCAGTCGAGGTCACAGACAAAGGAAAGATTGAACTCACCAACGAAATCTTCGAGAATGTGTTGCACGTTCCCAAACTTTCCGTCAATCTTCTCTCCATGTATTAGATGAATAATTTTGGCACCGGAAATAAATTCATATTCACACCAAATGCAGTGGACATCTGTGACATGCAAACCAATTCCAGGGTTTCTACTAGTGAGGAAAATCATCAATCTAGATTGTATACATTTTATGAATTCATTGAATCAGATTTTGCTTTACTGTTTACCCATGCTGATGAAAGTAGTAGGATATGGAACAAAAGGTTAGAGAATTTGAATTTCAGATATATGCAACAACTTAGAAAGAAAATATTGGTTTATGGTCTATCAGACATCCATTTCTCCAAAGGAATCTTTGAGGGATGTGTTCTTGGAAAACCCTCAAGAGAAATTCGACAAAGGAAAGACTGAGAGACCTTTCGCTCCTTTAGATCTGATCCATAGTGACCTCACGGGTCCATTACCACATCCATCAATCAACAAAATGAGGTTTGTTCTCATTTTTGTTGATGATTTCTCACGCTTCACATGGATTTACTTTCTCAGGAAACAATCTGAGGTCTTTCAACACCTCAAAGATTTCAAATCCTTTGTTGAGACATAGTCCGGAAAGAAAATCAAAGTCCTATGAACTAATAACGAGGGAGAGTGTGTCAATCATGAGATCCAAAATATTTTTCATGAGGTAGGGATTGTTGGACGCAAACCCATTCTGGGGAAAAGGCTATTTTTGGGGAGAGAAGCACGAAGGGAAGAAAGGACAACGGAAAGGAAAAGCATCACATGCAAGGGGAGAATGTGAGACGTGCTTGCAAGGGAGACCTAACTACATTAGGGTTAGGGTTTTTGCAATATATTGTAATGGATGATGATCTAAGAATATATATAATTAGTACTTAGGAGGTCTAAGGAAAGGGGGACCTGAGTTGGGTAGATACAAAAAGAGATCAGTAGTACCTAGGAGGTAGAGATTCTGAAAGTTGTAAGGTTTGTAAGAAATGAAACATTTCGTAAGATGGTGAGCTAGAGAAGAATTGAGAAACTCGTTCCCGAGGGTTAGATTGCAGGCTAAGGAGCCTGGTGTGATCTAGTCATCCTCACAGGGATCAGGAGGTCGGTTGATATTGTAATATCCAAGATTGTAAATGCGCGTGGCACGACATATTGTTGAGACATAATAAAGACCTTGAGATTCAGATATTTGTGGACGTATCCCAGGAGGGGGTGAACCAAGGTAAATATTGTGTTATGTGATTGAATGTATGCATCTCCATTATTGTCAAGGATTAAATGCTAGATGAATGAATGAAGGAACTAGTTATATCTGATACTCCACATGCATGAATAAGAATGATTTTTTTAATCAATAGGTTAGAATAAATAAATAAAGATCACAAGGTACAACCACATATCTCCACTCATTCCCAGGTTGCAAGCATCTGAGAATTGCAACCATCCATAGATATATATCGAGTGAGACTGCACAGTACACCATGTGTGTTGCGTTGCCCTCTGGTTTACTAGGGGGGGCAATAGTTTTAAAGAGATTTTGTTGGAAGCTAGTTAAATATGAACCTGGGTCAAATTATGACAGTAAGGTAAGATCAGAGTAGATAACTGATAAAGTAGAATAGGAACCAATAAATGGTTCTATTTCCAATTGGAACAGGATGGGATTGAGTGAATGAGATATGATGAAGAACCGTAAAAAGAATGTCAGATATGACGACAAGACGTTAAGAGAATGAGAATATAAAAGGGGATGTTGAGACCGTGGAACCCAACGAAGGAAGAGATAGAGATATGGTTGAAAACAAAGGAGTTGGAGTTTTAGCAGAAAGATAATAGAAACCCAAAGTTAACACTGCGCAAATATTTGGACAAGTACATATTCAACGACTTGCATGAAGTATTTTTCTGTGATTTCCTGCATGTGTTGCAAGAGTGGATATTAAGGTTGAAAGACAACCATCCTAAAAATCGGATCAGACATCTAGAGTGGAATCCTGTAGAGATCACGCGGTTACAACAAGTTGACAATAAATTTATGCGTGCAGTAGATTTCTGGTTAGATAACATTATTGCAGATTTTATCGCAGAATTTGCAGTAGATACGACGAAGTATTACAACACAATAGAGCAAGAGTTCTTGAAGGGACCTCGAGGTAGGTATATCATATCACTATATACTTCCATTAAGATATTACTATATAACAAAGGTGTAATGACAATGGCCTTAGACAACTAAAATTCTCTACGTGCATGGGGGAAGGGGGGAAGCACTGACAGGAGAAGAAGAAATGGAGGGAGAAATGGATAAAGTAAATAAAGAGGAGGCATTGGACTGAATCATGATGGAAGGAGACTAGATCAAGTAAATCATGGAAACAACTGGAAGAACGCACAGTGGAGTACCCTACCAATATAATATGAACACCAAGAAGATATCCATAGCCGCGAGCAAGGGCTTGGCAAGTGATGAATAAGAGGTAGAGGATCTCTGGGCTATGGAGTAGATTGAGAGAATCCTGCATGCGACATATGAAAGGGAGATGAGAGGTCCAAGAGCAGGAACAAAAGGTAGCACTCCTATCCATATCAGTGTTAGTGTGGAACCCATAAACCCATGTGTGATTAATACACCAATAAGAACACCACCATTTAGACAACCGAATTTTCAGAGAATGAAGACAGTAGGAAGTACATATACACAGGGAACAACAACTGGGGGATCCAGTTTAGGAAGCATTATTCAAGTATCTACACCGCATAAAGGTAGTAGTTCAACATTCAAGATGGCAGGACATGATCCCACCATCAGGTTACCAGAATTCAAAGGAGAGGTGTCGAAGGACCCTAAGAAGCACTTGTTCATTTGTGAAAAGATTTGGGAAGCAAAATATATCACAGATGAGGACACTAAACTTTCATAGTTATCCATCATGCTAAGAGATCACACACTGTATTGGTACGTGAGATTAGCTGTAAACAGTCCACCAGGGACAACCATAACAATTGGAGATATCAAAAATCTATTGATAAATGAATTCCAGAAGCTTAGCTCAGAGGATCGATACATGAATGAGATGATAGAGATTAGATAGAAACCACGAGAATCTGTGTGGGAGATTGACCAGAGATTAAAAAAATTGAAGGGAAAGCTAAAGTATGTCATGAGAGATATGCAGCATAGGCACTTGTTTGTCAATTTAATGCTCCCACACTTGAAATACCCCTTGCGACAACAAAATTTTCAAACCCAGGCATAGGTTCTGCAGGAATCCCTACAACTGGAAGAGAACCAATATAAGAATACATATCCAACCATAGAGGATTTGAAGGAGGATCTAAAGAACTTAACATTTCATCTAAATTAGATCAGGGGTAAGGAAAAAAGAGAAGTCATTTGGTGTACCACATGTAGGATAGAAGGACACCATAAGAATGAATGCCCAACATTCGCATAGTATATGGAAACATGATTTCCAAACCCTTTGCCAATAGGAGGACTATGGTGTGAGATCTATAAGAAACATGGGCATGATCCATATCACTATCCAATGATGCAAAAATACCAGACAGTACCTAATAGTTCATATTGCAACTTTTTCAAGTTAGTAGGCCATGATGACAAATATTGCAGGACCATGGACATAATGAGGGAAAGAACATTAGATCCTTACAAGGTGCAGGAATAAATGATGACTGGGCAAGCTGCACCATAGTTTAACCAAGTACCAGCCCCATATAACACTGCACAACAGAAATATAACATTGTGCAGTAGAAATATAACACTTGGTAGCCGCAGTAAATACCACACAACCACACTATAATCTCGTGCAGTATAACCAAGCGCCCTAGTAAAACGCACTATGAGGAGATCGAGCTGGCTACAGAGGTGGAGTAAGAGGAAGAGGAGGCTTTGGAAGAGGCAGAGGACTAGTGGTATTCCAAAACTACCAACAACCGGGACACTATGCAAGATAATATCCACTTCCACCTGCGACATGTATGTATTGTCGCACATCAGATCATGACACAAAAGATTGTCCCACACTATTGGGGAAGATCCAGGAAAAGATAAATCAGAACAATCAAAATGTTCAGTGGATTTCAACGGAATCAAGGGATGAAGAAATATCAATATAGTTACACGTGGAGTAGCTAAGACAGGGAAAGACGAAGTAAGACAAGATCCAACACAACACCAATGGGTGAAGAAGAATGTTGAACCGCAAACGCAGTTTGATGTGCAAAACGAAAAGGATATATTCAAGCAGGACATACAATAATTCTTGAAGCCAGACATTGCATCAATGTCAAATATGTAGCATACTTAGGAAGTACCAACGTACGAGATGCTTCCATCATTGGATCACACTAATGAAGAATAGCCCCTAAGACAAGTAAGTACGATTAAGTATTTTCTGCAATCCTATGTTAAACTACTAAATGATCCATCATCTGTTAAAGTGTTACAAAATATGTTAGAAAGATGTAGCATAGAGGTAGAGGGAAATATAGAACATAAAATAGTTAATCATCTGCATACAAGGAGGAGAACAAGAAGGGAATTCAGATTGAATGCAAACATTGGAAATTTCAACATGGGAGATATTATACTGGATTTAGGATCCGAAGTACATGTGTTACCCAAGAAGAAATGGCAATGCATGGGAGATCCCACATTAGGATATTCACTTGTTCAACTGAAACTAGCAAATCAACATAGAGTTATACCAATTGGAAGGCTAAAGGGGGTGACAGTAGATCTGTATGCAGTGTGCACTAAAGCCGATTTCGAAGTGATAGAGATAGTGGATGGCACAAAACCTTATCCGACATTGCTTGGCTTAGATTGGTATTTTGATAATCAGGCCATAATCAACTTAAAGATGAGGAAGATGACATTTGAGTTAGGAGAATACAAAGTCATTGTGCCATTAGATCCATCAGAAGGGGAAAGGTTTGTAGAACCCACTTGTTTAGACCTAGAGGAAATTAACCAGTTGTACAGAACCACCGCGCGAGAAGAATATTATGTGAATATATATACATATGGGGTACTGAGTTGGAGAAGTATCACATCATGCATGTCAAACTCAGATACAGGTTTGGAGAATTGGTAGCATAGGTTACATGAAGTCTCCACAAAAAGATGCGCAAGAATAGACCGTGTAGAAAGATGGGTAGGTACAGAGATAAGAGAACCTCCCAGCTTCCATGGGGTGACTGACTTAGAAGAATTCTTAACAAGATACAAATATGAAGTGTTAGAAAATAAGAGGCTCTTAGCTCTGGATATAGCGCTCAAGGCAAATCCTGCAAGATGGTGGGGTGCGCACAAAGAGATAGTCAAGGACTGGTACCAATGTAAGTGATTATTGTGCATCAGATTTGGCGCAGAACAGGGAAGAAACCAATTGCAGAGATATGATGGACAAGGGACACCAATAGAACACTTGAAGAAGTGCAGAACACTATGGATAATGAAACCACCAGAGGAATGGCCTCATCACTTTATTCACACATTAGAAGGGATTCTAACAAGCTGGTATATAGGCCAGGAATTGCGCAAAGGAACTACAGGCTGGAAAGTATTACAGGAGAATTTTACATTCACTTTCTCATTTGAACATGAAAACCCCAACATAGAATCAACACTCAAACAAATCAGAGGGGTGATATTCATTAAGGAACCAAAAGTTGAACTTATGACAAAAAATCAACAATAGAATAGACAGACAGTAAAAGAACTACTGTCATGCTACCATGTGCAGGAAGAAGCACCAGATGAAGATGACTCGTGCAAAATTTAGATAAAAAAAGTTGAAGGTGAAAGAGAGGTGGAAGGTCCACCTATAGAATTATAAGTATTTGTTGTGCCGACCAAGGTGAAGAAATTCAACATTGGGACAACTGAGAATCCCAAAATGGCCATCATTGGAGACTACTGGGATGAGAAAATAGTAGAAAGAATAACAGAGTTACTGCGTGAGTACAACGACGTATTCCAAAAAACGTTCATGGAAATGAAAGAAATAGAAAGAGAGCTAGGTGAAATGAAGATACCTCTTATAACTGAGGCAAGACCGGTCAGACAGAGACCCTATAGACTAAACCAAATATATAAACAAAAAATGAAAGCAAAAATTGACAGGATGTTGGAGGCTGGAATCTTAGAACCAGTGGAGGAATATGAATGGGTAAGTCCTATGGTAGTTTAGGAGAAGAATGAGGGAGGGGTAAGGATATGTGTGGACCTGAGGAAGTTGAGTTATGCTTGCCTACATGCAACTTTCCCTACCCCTTTCATAGATGAGGTGTTGGAGAATGTAGGAGGCCAGGAATCTTACTCATTCACCGATGGATCCTCAGGCTACCATAAGATCAAGATAGCCCCAGAAGATAGGTACAAGACTACTTTTTCCATGGAATGGGGGTCCTACTAGTACACAATCATGCCTTTTGGAATGAAGAATGCACCAACAATATTTTCCAGAGTAGTCATAGCTACATTCAAAGAATTCATCCACCAGTTTCTAGAGGTATATCTAGATGATTGGACAGTCTATAGTTTGTTTAAATACCATGTAGAGATGTTGAGGCTGATGTTAGAAAGATTCAGGCAGTGTCATATATCACTAAACATCAATAAGTGCATCTTTGGAACATCTTTTAGGATACTATTGGGCCATATAGTGTAAAAACAAGGCTTGCTAGTAGATCCTTCCAAGATTGTAGTAATTGTTAATCTACCACCACCAAAATCAATACTCTAGTCAAGAGAAACATTGGGACACACAAGATACTATAGGAAATTCATAAAAGGATATGCACAAATCACTATGCCAATGGAGAAACTGTTGAGAAAAGATAACAAGTTTCATTGGAATGAGGACTGTCAATGAGGATTCGACACTCTAAAAGAGAATATGGTAACCACACCAATATTAGTATTCCCATATTGGGAAAATACATTTCATGTGCATGTAGATGCATCAACTATAGCATTTGGATCTATTCTAGCGCAGCCAGGAACATGGGAATTGGACCATCCTATAGCATTTGCTAGCAGAAAACTGTCATAGTCAGAGAAGAATTACAACACCACAAAAAGAGAAGGCCTAGATATGGTCTATGCACTTCATAATTTCATACATTACTTACTGGGAAAAAATTTCAAGATGTTTACAGATCATTCAACTCTCAAATACCTAGTCAACAAGCCAATGTTGGGGGGGATAATTTGTAGATGGTTAATGTTGTTCCAAGAATTTGAATTTGAAGTGATAGTCAAACCAGGGAAGTTGAATGCAAGACCTGATCAACTGTCAAGGATCACCAATGGATAGGAACCTATGAATCTAGAGGACATATTCCCTGATGCACACTTATTTTTAGTCCAAGTAGTTGATGAATATTTTGTTGGCATCATTCAATACTTGAGTATAGGGACTGTGCCACAAGAATCCAACATTGCGTAGAAGAAAAAATTGGTAGTCATAGCTACGGACTATCAAATGATTGCAGGACACTTATACAATATGGGTGCAGACAACATCTTGAGAAGATGTGTACTAGAACATGAAAGATCTCGGATTTTAGTAGTGGCCCATGAGGGAATAGAAGTAGGACATTATGCAGGAAAATATACCACGCAGAAGGTATTGTGCACATGAATATGGTGGCTAACTGTTCACAGAGATTCAAAGGAATACTGCCAGAGATGTGATGTATGTCAAAGGGTTGGTAAACCTAATAGACGGGATGAGATGCCCCTAAGGCCACAAGTAACCTTGCAGGTATTCAAAAAATGGGCAATAGAATTTGTGGGACCAATTAACCCACAAGCAAAGAGGTTAGGAGCAAGGTATATTATTACTACGACAAAGTACTTAACAAGATGGGAAAAAGAAACACCAGTAAAATATTGCAGTGCAAAGACATCAACACACTTCTTTTTTGAGCAAGTGATCACTAGATTTGGATGCCCAAGGATTTTGATGAGTGACCAAGGCACTCTTTTCATTAAAAACACTATTAAGGCTATGACTGGGGAGATTGACTTCTATCATCAAAAGAGTACACCATATCATCCTCAAGCAAATGGAACAATGGAATCCTTTAATAAGATCCTAGAGAATGCATTGACAAAGATCTGCAATGTCAATAGGGATGATTGGACTTGAAGATACCAGTAGTACTGTAATATACCAGATATAAAATGTATGCAGAACAAAAATAAAATGCTAGTAATGGCAGAATAACAACAATATAACCAGAACATTCACCACAATAACACTGAAATGATATAATAATAACAACATAAATAACACTTTGAATCTGAAAGCAATGTTCACGGGCCTCTTCGAGGGGGCAAATCCAGTTGAGAAGAGCTCTATTAAAATAATATCCAAGCTAGGGTTCTCATACCCTCGACTCCTATTTATACTAAAAATAAGCATCTAGAGGAAGATCCTTCTAGAAGCGAAAGCTTCTATTAGGTATTCTTACATCCGCCTTATTCTATTTTATTGAAAGGCCTTATTAATATTGACCTTTATTACATATGAATATATTG
>JZKD02S1027510.1:213513-224528 GCA_000966675.3 Picea glauca
TTTAAGCTTTGATTGTTTACTTAAATACAAACAACCTTTGTATCGAAGTTCCTCATGGAGCCAAGAGTACCCTGGGGAAGCTGGAGCATTGGACTGCAATTGCTGGATCAACTGCGAACTTTTGGGGTCTTGTAGCCATTCCTGGCAAACGGCTTGGAAGCAATCTGGTACAATGAATGAAAGAGAAAAAAGGGATCCTTCATCTTCATATTTTCAGGAAAGTGCATCCGCAACCACATTGTCTTTGCATTTCTTATGAATGATCTCATAATCATATCCAAAGAGTTTAGTCACCCATTTTTGTTGTTTTGGGGAGGAAATGCATTGTTCCAGAAAATACTTGAGGCTTTGATGGTCTGTCTTAATTTGGAATTGCTTCCCCAATAGATAAGGATGCCACAGATCCATGACATGCAAAATAGCCAACATTTCCTTTTCATAGATGGATTTGCCCAGATTTATTTCAGATAGTTGCTTTCTGGTAAAGGCTAAAGGTCGACCCTCTTGCATAAGGACAACACCAATTCCTTTTCCTGAGGCATCACATTCCAACACAAAGGTATTTGTGAAATTGGGAAGGGCGAGGAATGGAGTGGTGCAAATGGCCATCTTCAAGGTTTGAAAAGATTGAGCAGCGGCTAGAGTCAAAGTGAAAGAGTTCTTTTTTAGGAGAGCAGTGAGAGGTGCTGCAATCTTCCCATAATTCTTAACAAACTTGCGATAATAGCCTGTTAAGCCTAGAAATCCATGCAATCTCTTAAGAGTCTTTGGGTGAGGCCAGTATTGCATAGCTTCAATCTTTTTAGGATCCAACCTGACGCCATATTTTCCAACCAGATGACCCAAGTATTCTAGTTCTGAGGTGCCAAAAGCACATTTAGACCGTTTCAGGAAAAGTTGGTGTTGAGAGAGTAGATGGAGAACTTGATCCACATGAGCAAGATGGTCTGTCCAATTTTTTCTATAGATGAGGATATCATCAAAGAAAACTAAGACAAAATGGCAGAGAAAAGGATGGAAGACATGATTCATGAGGCTTTGGAAGGTGGAGGGGGCATTACACAAGACAAAGGGCATGACCAAAAACTCATATGGCCCTCATGAGTTCTAAAGGCAGTCTTGGAAATATCTACCTCTTTCATACGTATCTAGTGGTAGCCCAAACGAAGATCCAGTTTAGTGAAGAATTGGGCACCACTCAATTCATCCAGGAGGTCATCGATGACAGGAATGGGGAATTTTTATTTGATGATAAGTTTGTTGAGGGCACAGAAGTCAGGACACATTCGCCAAGAACCATCTTTCTTCAGGACCATGACCACAGGTGAAGAATAAGGGCTCGTACTAGGGCAGATAACGTCTGTATTAAGGAGTTCCTGGACCATTTTATCAATTTCATTTTTTGGGAAAAAGGGTGACGATACAGACGGATATTGGGAGGAAGGATTCCTGGTACAAGGGGAATGGAATGATCATGAACACCACGGGAAGGAGGGAGGCCTTGGGGAGTGGAAAAGACCAATTGATGTTTAGAAAGGATGGCTTGGAGGTCTTGCGGTACAGAAGGTGTCTTTGTTGCTTGTATGGCATGGTGTTGGGCGATAACACCAGAATGACCCTTTTTGTGCAACTTTTCCATGCGATGGGAACTAATGATCTCAGGTGAACCGACGGTGATGCCTTGGAACTTATATTGGTCGCCCTCTTGGTTGAATTGCATGGTTAAGTCCTTAAAATCCATGAGAATGGGACCCAAAGTCCTTAGCCAGTCTGCACCCAACACAATATCACAACGTCCCATGTCGATAGCAAACATATGGGATTCCAGGTGGTAGTCACCAATTTGGAGATGCACATTTTCACAACGCCCTCCACATTTCATGGAACCACCATTGGCAATCATGATTTGGAAATTATTGACAGCATGGATGTAGCAATGAGTTTCTTGGGAAATGCAACGATGAATAAAATTATGGGTGCTGCCACTATCAACCAAAATGATGACCTTCCGATGCTTGATGTAACCGATTAGCTTGAGGGTTTGGGGAGCAGAGAAGCTAGTGAGAGAATTGAGGGAAATGATTGGTTTTTCTTCGGGAGGGTCTGAGGGAGGGGTTATGTCAGTGGATTCAGGTGATTCAGACATAGAGGGAGTTTCTTCATCTTCTTCTGAAATCTCCTTGGAGATGGACATAAAAATATTTTGTTCTTTACACTTGTGGCCCAGGAAATATTTTTCATCATAGTTATAACAAAGGCCTTTGAGTTGGCGTTCATCCATTTCAGCCCGGTTCAATTTTTGGATCTTTAGTGGAGCAGAGGGAGTAGTGGGATTTACTGGTTTAGGGCAAGGTATGAAGGAGGGTTTGCGGTTTTGAGAGGATACAATCTGTTGTGATTCTTTAGCTCTTTTGGTAGCCTCCACCCAACTCTCAGGCCGAGCCATGAGGACATGGGCCTGAATTTCATCCTTGAGGCCGCTAATAAAACACTCTCGGAAAAAGGCATCAGACATGCCCTCTGTTCTAAAATCCAGGCGCTCAAAGGCAGCTATAAAGTCTTCCACTGTTCCTAATTGTTTTAGCTTTGTCAAATGGCCCAAATGGTTGGTGTCAGTGTCAAATCATTCATAAATCTCTACCACAAATTGTGTCCAAGCAATATACCCTTGACGAGATTTTTTTCTCCATTTCCACTATTGCCAACGTTCTTGATCTAGATGGAGAACACCATACCATAGTTTGTCCAAGTCATATGTAATGTTGTATAAAGAGAAGTAATGTTCCATTTGGGTTACCCAACCAATGGGGTCCGAGCCATCAAATTTGGTCACATCCACCTGTGGAAGGCATAGGTCACGTTGAAAGTGATGGTTCTGCAAGGTATGGGAATGAGAGGAATGGTCACCTTCAGTATGTGGGGGTGAGGAAGAGGAAGGGTTATCTGTAGGGATATGCATTTTGGTGCAGAGTGTCGAAAAGAATGATTCAAGCTAGGTGGTGAGGTCTTGTTTGATTTCTCCCATTGAGGACTACATGGTTGTATTGATGGTGACGACATTGGCACTAAGTTGTTTCACTTCTTGTTGGGTCTCAATGAGACTAGACTGCAAGGTGTTGAAGTGAGCTTCCAAGTATTGGCTACGAGTATGGGCCATGAGGATGGGGGAACTGAAAAGGGGCGAGCGGGGTAAATTTTTTTTCCGAAAGAATGATATGGATGAACGTGATAAGGGAGAAGAGATGAATCCAATGGAATAGGGCTGAAATAATGGTGAAAAGTTTCCAGACTATTTTTTTTTTCAACGTCCGGTCTGAAGAATACTGCATAGAGGAAATGCCAAAATGCTTAACTAGAAAGAAATGTGTATTTACTTGGAAACCCGAACACAGTTGCGTGGCAATAGATCTTGTCTGTTTTAATTTGTTTATGTTTCTGTCCCCAAGGGTTAGGTATTCAAGGGTTCTACAGACAAGGGTTTGCCTTGTGCTATAGCTCTTTTATATACATACGGGGTCCAATAGTAGTACTCGACCCAATATCTCAGGGCACTAACTAAGGAGGATAGAACGTACCCTTAGACGTACTACCCGACTACACAGGTACTAGAGAGTATCTTCCCGAGTGCTATTCTCGGTGACACTATAATAGTCAGGCGACCGATCGGTTTATCTAAAGAGGGCTTCAGGTAATCTAGGCCGATCTATACACAGGTGCTGTATGATGCACTACCACTCGAAGAGGTACCAACACGGGTTACAAGGGTGGACAACAAATGTGCGCTTAAGTACCACTTGTATTTCTTGCGTGTATGAATCCCTCAACCACGGGTTTATGCACGTAACGACAAATCTTTGTGGCTTAAAGACGTCGGAATATGTCTCTACCTTGAAAAAAATTTAACCCACACTTACTGCCGAGGAAAGTGCTCTGATACCACTTGTAATATACCAGATATAAAATGTATGCAGAACATAAATAAAATGCTAGTAATGGAAGAATAACAACAATATAACCAGAACATTCACCACAATAACACTGAAATGATATAAGAATAACAACATAAATAACACTTTGAATCTGAAAGCAATGTTCACTGGCCTCTTCGAGGGGGAAACCTCCAGTTGACCAGAGCTCTATTACAATAATATCCAATCTAGGGTTCTCATACCCTCGACTCCTATTTATACTAAAAATAAGCATCTAGAGGAAGATCCTTCTAGAAGCATAAGCTTATATTAGGTCTTCTTACATCCACCTTATTCTATTTTATTGAAAGGCCTTATTAATATTGACCTTTATTACATACAAATATATTGTTCTACCTATGTCCGGGTTAGGACCCTAACAAGTACTGTGGGAATACAAGACTACATGTAAAAAGTTGACAAGTCAGGCACCATTCAGATTGGTGTATGGACAAGAAGCAGTGGTGCCATTAGAATTTTTGGCACCTAGTCTTGCGTAGCAATAATTACTAACATATCAAAGTGGGGCTAAGTACAAGAAAGTATAAGTTAGCTGTTTCTCATGGAAGAAGACATGATTCTAGCAGGGTTTCACCAAGAGGTACAAAAAGCAAGGGACAAAGCTTGGAATGATAAACATATTAAAAGGAAGAGTTTCAAGGAGGGAGACCTAGTCTTGGTGTACGACAATAAATCTCTTCAACACCTAGGAAAATTCAGAATGCATTGGTTGGGACCATATGAAGTAAATACTATCATAGATGGGGGAGCTGTACAATTGAAGGATTTTGGAGGAACAAAACTCAGAGGAATGATAAAAAAAAAAAAAAAAAAACTGCGCTAGACAACAGAGGACTGTGCGCAAAAACAAAGGGGTTACCACACCAAACACCAGAAGACAACGCACAACTAAAATAGAGTTAGTGGAACAAAAATAAAATGTCCATGCACATCGAAGAAACAACATACTATGCACTTGGAAAACTTAGCGCACCGGAAAAAGGACCAACAGTTAGTAAAAGGCAGAAATTGGAAAAATAGTTGTTACGGAAAAAAGGCACCAAATAACAATGTCTATCAAGTTGAATGTCAAGTAATTTCAAAGCGACTTCTCATTAATCGCACCAACTGGCGGCATCAAGGAAATTGAATGTCATGTACGTGGGAAGAACCAATTCATTTAAACCACAACTCGAGTAGCTTCTTCGAGAAGCTTCACAACACTTATTATATAAGGAAGGCACGCGGGTAACATAACGATTATTGTGAATTGTGAAATCACAGAGCGAGAGAGTATATGGAGCATGCGCAGGAAGAGGATGAAAAGAAGAAAATGGTGCAAACACAAGAAGAATGCACAAAAATGATCAGGGAAGAGATCACAACGTAAGTGTTAGATGCACTCAAAGAAAATGCTGTGTAGGCTCAAACACAACGAAGGGAACTCGTAGACAAGTTCTACACTTTAGCAGGAGATTTTGAAGAAGCACGCAAAGCATAGGTGGCTCGGGACGAGCCACATGTCAGAGTTGGGGGCCTGTTGGACGTAGACCCATTCTAAGGAAAATGCTATTTTTGGGGAGAGAAGCACAAAGGGAAGAAAGGACAACGGGAAGGAAAAGTAGCATGTGTGAGGAAAGCATGTGAGGCGCACATGCAAGGGAGAACTAACTATGTTAGGGTTAGGGTTTTTGCAATATATTGTAATCTCTTATGAGCCAAGAATATATATAAGTAGTAATTAGGAGGTCTAAGGGAAGAGGGACCTGAGTTGGGTAGATACATAAAGTGATTAGTAGTACTTAGGAGGTAGAGAGAGTCTGAAAGTTGTAAGATTGGTAAGAACTGCAACATTTTGTAAGTTGGTGAGTTATAGAAGAATTGAGAAACTCAATCCCGAGGGTTGGATCGTAGGTTGAGGATCCTGGTGCGATCTAGTCAACCTCACAGGGATAGGGAGGCCGATTGAGATTGTAAGATCCAAGACTATAAACACGTGTGACGTGACATATTTTTGAGACATAATAAAGAGCTTGAGAGCCAGATATTTGTGGATGTATCCCAGGAGGGGGTGAACCATGTAAATATTTTGTTATGTGATTGAATTCATGCATCTCCATTGTTGTTAAGGATTAAATGTTAGATGAATGAATGAAGGAACTAATTAGATCTGATACTCCACATGCATGAATAAGAATGATTGTTTTAATAAAGAGGTTAGAATAAATAAATAAAGATTAAAAGGTACAACCACAAATATCCACTCATTCCGAGGCTGCAAGAATTTGAGTATTGCATCCACCCATAGAGTTATCTCGGGTGAGACTGCACAGTACACCCTGTGTGCTGCGTTTCCTTCTGGTTTACTAAGAGGGCCTGTAGTTTTAGAGGGATTTTGTTGGAAGCTGGTTAAATGTGAACCCGGGTCAACTTATGACAGTAAGGTAATATTAGAGTAGATAATTGATAAAGTAGAATAGAAACCAACAGGGATTCAGTTTCAACACAAATTTCCCTATACTCTGCAACAAAACAGAGTTGTTGAGCGGAAAAACATATCTCTAAAAGAGATGACATCTTGCATGC
The DNA here is from genome assembly GCA_000966675.3 of Picea glauca. NCBI lineage: Eukaryota > Viridiplantae > Streptophyta > Pinopsida > Pinales > Pinaceae > Picea > Picea glauca. The sequence goes on from JZKD02S1027510.1 coordinate 220,068, forward strand.
TACATGCAAAGTCACTACCACAGAGACTATGGTACAAAGTACTTAATTGTGAAAGCTACATCCAAAACATATCTCCCCATATATATTTCAAGGATAAGACCCCCTACGAGGCTTGGAGCAACCTCAAACCAGAAGTGACCCACTTTCATATTTTTGGTTCACGTGAATGGGCCTAGATTCCATTTGAAAAGAGGATGGCACTTGATCCACAGAGAATAGATTGTATCTTTGTTGGATACCCTGACGGTGTGAAGGGATACAGACTTATCAATATTTCCTCAGACTAGATCATCATTGAGTGAAGTTTCCAATTCGAGGAAAGTGTCTCGCATGTACCTCAACGACCGCATGCAGACACCTTCATTCTTCCACCTGTCCGAGATGATGAACATGCACATGTTGACTCTTCTTCAGATGAGAATTATGATTTAGAGGACTCAGATGATCTAGATACAGAGTCAGTACAATCAGATGAAGAGTCAGAGCATCCAGATGCAGATGCAGAACCAGAGCAGAGGCCCAAGTGGGCACAAACTACTCTTTAGGATGCATGGGATCTTGTTGGTAATATGGATTATACTAGGAGGACTCAATTTGATTTCGAGGAGCCTCCTATTTCACTCAATGCCACTGAACCATTGCCCTCCAGGCATATTTTCTTGGTTGAGACTTCATATCCACAGTCTTATGGTGAGGCTGCTGGAAATCCCTTTTGGGAATCCACCATGCAGGAGGAGTACAACTCCCTCCTCGAGAACCAGACTTGGGATCTGGTTCCCCTTCCTTTTGGAAGGAAACTTGTCAGATGAAGATGGGTCTAAAGGACCAAGAGCGTAGTGGATGGAAATATTAGAAGATACAAAGCTAGGCTTGTTTCCAAAGGCTTTCAACATGTGCATGGAATTGACTATGATGAGACCTTTGCTCTAGTAGAGAAGATGGATTTCATACGCCTGTCACTTACCATTGCGGCGACCAAGGGATGGGAAGTCCATTATATGGATGTGAAGAATGCATTTCTTCATGGTGATCTCTCTGAGGAGATATATATGGAGCATCCCCAGGGATTTATGGAGGATTCATCTTTGGTCTGTCGACTGAAGAAGTTTATTTATGGCCTCAAGCAGGTTCTGAGGGCATGGTATGCCAAGATGGACTCCTACCCACTGTCATAGAACTTTGTACATTGTAAATCAGACCAGGATGTCTACATGCTCAAGACGATTGATTCAATTCTACTATTAGTTATGTATGTTGATGATTTTTTGATCACCAGTTTCTCGACTTCAATGATTTCTGCAGTCAAGAGGATTCTACATGAGATGTTTTTTTATGACGGACATGGGTCCATTACACTTCTTCCTTGGACTCGATATCGGTCAAGATGCATCAGGCATCAAACTATCTCAAGAAAAGTATGCTCGAGATCTCCTTGAGAGATTTCACATGACAGACTGCAAGTCTGCTCCGACTCCTTTCCTATTAAGATTCAAACTTGAGGATGGCAGGGACACTCCTCTGGTTGACACCACATTGTACAGACAACTAGCGGGGAGCTTGTTGTATCTCACACACTCCATACCAGACCTCTCCTATGCAATTGGTGCAGTTCTAGATTCATGAAGGATTCACATGAGCTACATTGGAAGGTTGCAAAGCATATCCTTCGATACATACAAGGCACCATCACCTTTTGGATTCATTATGCAATAGAATCTACATTATATCTCATCGGGTTCACTGATTATGACTAGGTTGGTAATATCACTGATCGTAATTCCACATCTGGTTATTCAATCAGTCTTGGTTTCGAGCCTATTTGTTGGTTGAGTAAGAAGCAAGCTGCCATTTCTCTATCTTCAACTGAGGTAGAGTACAAAGGGGTAGTTAACATAACCATTGAATCTATGTGGCTACAAAATTTTCTCACTGAGTTGGGCATTCAGTTTCATCGACTAATCATCATATGGTGTGACAACCAGAGAACTCTAAAGTTCTACAGAGATCCAGTTCAGAGGCGGTAGACGAAGAACACCGATATCCACATGCACTACATCTGGGACTTAGTACATGAGGGTATCATCGACCTAAAGTTCTGTCCTTCAATAGAGCAGACGATAGACATCTTCACCAAGACCTTCATTGAGCAGAAGTTCCATTCTCTGCGAAGTCATCTTGGAGTGAAGGACATAGTTTCCTATAAACTGTAGTTCTTCTTTTTACATACATTGTACCTTGAGGGGGGGTTTTCCCATGAGTTTTCCCTTCTTTCCTCACTTTATTTTAGTGTACCTTTTGTATTTGGGTACCTAACATGGCCTCGTTGTCACAACTAATTCTTTATTTTCACCATAGTGATGTTCAGGGGGGTTGTTTGAGTTACTTCACACACACCTAGGGTTTCTTTTTCCTAAGTTTTTTCCTTGTTTATTAGTCATTATCCAGTCTCCTATATTTTAGGAATAATATTTCTCTAGGGAGAATCTTCTCTTCAGTTTGGCTAGTTGAGTGGAGTCTAGATGCTGCATTGGTTTTCTCACCATGAAACATTAGGATCATCACCAACTAATGCACATTAGCCTTGGTATCATCACTATACTGGTGCATTACCCATGATTCATTGATCTCCTCCTCACTTCACTTTGTTTCAGTCAATTAATTGAAGATTGGTAGACTAGTTAACTCAACTAGGTGGCAGTTCACTCCCGTAACTTCCTAAGAGAATAGACTAGGTGGAAGTTCACTCCCGTAACTGTTGGTGTGTTTCTAGATCACTCTAGACCACCAATATGGAGCATTGGATTCTCCTCCAATGTGCATTGGTTGAGTTATACAGAGTATATCATGTGTAAATTATTCATTATTCATTACGGTTAATGATAATTCTTCTATTCTTTCTCTCTTGCTTCTTCTTTCTCAATTTCTCTCTGCAAATGTGTGCGGTATTTTCTAGCTATATCCATTTTTTGAAAGTTCAACACATTTACAATTGTAAGTTACTAGATGTATTATTCAAAGAAGAACATAATAACTATGATGAGTACTAGCAAAACCCCAAAAATATAGAGAACAATAACACCATAAATGATACCATTATTGATAGAAATCCAAGTTCACTTGCCGAGGGGGAAACCTCCAACAAAGTAAATCTCAATTACAAAATAATTCTCAATACAAAACTTTCCCATGCCTTTTATTCCTATTTATACTAATTCCATCTTCAAAAGAACATTCTAGAGGAAGATCTTTCAGCTAGAAGCAGAAAAATTCTATTAAGTCTTCTTACATTAGACTTGTTCACATTATTCGTAGGTATTATTTACTAATGTCATCCTTTATTACATTGAAAACATATTATTCTACCTATGTGATGGGTCAGGGAGTTTAGTGTTGGGCATGTGTTATATTCTTTGAATGTGTGTGTGTGGGCGCATCAGATTCGACAACTGCGTTTGATTTTTCTATTTTTAGAAGTTTTCTAAATTAATCCCAGATTAAGGGATGAGGGTTTTGGTAGGTACAAAATACCTAAAAAATTGTATATATTGTATGGTGAATGGTGAAATTAATACATTGAAGATTTTAAAGGTGCGACACCAAGGAAGGTTGGTTTTCTCCCAGTTAAGGGTTTCCAACGTAAATCTCTGTGTACTATGTGTATGAGCCATTGATTAATTTATGTTTTGCTTAAGAATCTATATGCATTTCTTTAATTCACAGGTTTAAAACTTACATTTAGGACCCTAACGTTATCTCTCCCTTGAAAAACAATCTTGTCCTCAAGGCTTGATATGGGGAAATTGTTGTAGAATTGTAGATGGCTCCGATGTGGCATCTTCAGGTGGTGTATCCTTCCACTAGATTAAAATTCCCTTTATTATTTTGATGAAGACGATGCTCGCGGTGGTCCAAAACTGCTTGGGGCTGCAACCAAAAGGATCCTTCTTCATCCAATTCAGGGATATTGGTTTGAGTCTGGCACTTAGTTCCAATCACTTTTTTTAAGCAAGAGACATGAAAAACAAGATGGATCTTAGAGTGATTGGGAAGAGATAATTGGTAGGCCACTAGCCCCATATGTTTGAGAATTGTATATTGACCATAAAACTTGGGAGTGAGTTTCTGACAATGTTTATCTTTGAGTGAAGTTTTCTTAAGAATAACATAATAACTATGATGAATACTAGCAGAAACCAAAAAATATAGAGAACAATAACACCATAAATGATACCATTATTGATAGAAATCCAAGTTCACTTGCCGAGGGGGAAACCTCTAACTAAGTAGAGCTCAATTAAAAAACATTTCTCAAGACAAAACTTTCCCATGCCTTTTATTCCTATTTATACTAATTCTATCTTCAAAAGAACATTCTAGAGGAAGATATTTCTAGAAGCAAAAAATTCTATTAAGTCTTCTTACATTAGACTTGTTCACATTATTCATAGGTCTTATTTACTA
>JZKD02S1027566.1:0-13408 GCA_000966675.3 Picea glauca
GACGAAAATGGTGGGTGTATCAGAGTGTTCCTTTCAGTGGAGGTCCAGAAGTATTACAATCTTAGAGACCCTGAGGAGTGACTAAACACTAATTTCATCATAAAATTATATGAGTACCACAACACCAGCTGGGTGATGGCCTCATGGTGGAGAGAATATAAGAAATACACCAACCAGAGCACCGACTAGTACCAGATGGCCAACTTAAGGGAGCCATACATCTCCCTGATATCTCTCATCTGTCGATTATATGGGGAGAAAGACTGCTCCATATTTTTCGAGGCATGGATTCCTTTAGCTTACACAGTGGCCATTTTTGGGAGTGGATCCAACTAGGGATCCATCATTTCTAAGAAACTGAGCATCTGCATACAACAGGCTCATACACTAAAGGAAGGAGAGACACAAGTATTCTACATGGCTTCATACTTACTGAATGTCATGTGTGCCATAAACATATTTTTGGCCATGAACTTAAGCTGGAACATCAGAAAACTCCTAGGCCACATATATTCCATCATCTTATGGGAGAATAGGTACAAAAAAATTACTCCCTCATCTATGATGAATTCATCGCACATATTTATTTTATTCTTTTCAATAAAGAATGCCCGAGACTATCAATTATGGCCAAAAAGATGATATCAAAGGTTGTCCAGTTGTATCTAGACGTGCCCGATACCTACATCAGGGTGTTCAGGGCCACCAGAGCACCTCATCTCTTGCCAGTGCATGTCCCTCACCAACTTGTAGTGGGAGAGATATGCTACCAGACCATCCTGCAAGGCTACAATTCCACCCTAGTCAAGGATAAAAAGCATGGGTTTATACCTTATGGATTCCATGTAGGCTTCTACTTGGTGAAAGACACTGATCAAGCCAAAAAAGAAGGGCTAAGCCAATTGGATTTTAGATTCCAGACTGGTCGATTCTGCAAGCACGACCCAAAGGGTCTGGTCTTGAAACATGCTTCTCAAGTGTTTTCCTGCTAGCCATATGCCCACGACAAACTTGAAGATGAATTCTTCACAAAAAATTCCCAAGACTAGGACGATGTGGTGGCAAGGATGGCCAACCCCAAAATGACCAGGTTCAAAGCCATGAGCCTGGATGAACATATGATAACCATAGAGAAATCATCTCAAGATACCCTCAGATCTAGAGAAGAAATGATAGTGGCTGAGGTAGCAGTTCCCCTAGTAGATTCTGATGTAGCAGAGGTCCCCCCGTTATCCCCAGTGCAATATAAAGTTTTCCCTATGACTCAATATTCACGGGAGAGTGGGTTACTCATGATAGAACATGCGCAACAGATAATTGATCCACTTCAAGATGACCAAGATCTCACAAGAATGACAGGGTCCCCTGCCAAAAACCTAGATGAAATTCATATAGGCCCAAGAAGCCTTGAACTAATAGGCATCGATGAAATCGTCGGGTTAGACGACCCTAAAATCACAATGCCTTAGGTTGGATCACCAGTGGGTGTTTCAGTTTAGCCGAAGAGAGTTGGGGTATCAGTGGGATCAAGTGCACCAGACCCCCTCTATGAATTAATAAACATCTATGATGATGAAGAGAGCTCGAAGGTATCCCTTGTGACCCCTGTACATATCGTAGAGGAAAAGGAGCTAGAGAAGACATCTTCCCCAGCTCCCGATGCTCAAATTCAGGGGCTTCCACAAAATGAACAAGAAATTGAGAGTGTCTTAGACACTAAGCGGCCCAATGCACTAGAGACCCAAGAAGATAGTCCAAAGGATGACCCAAAGATGATCAAACAAAATGGATAATCTCCACAGCAAGAAATTGGTGTCTTAACGATCGATAATCAAGTAAGTACCGAGCATGCCCCTGATGCCTCAATTTCAATCGGTACTCAAATTCCCGATGAGCTCCAAACATAAGTTGGGACTTTGGAAAACATGGAAGAAGTCCAATACCCCATTATTGAACAAACATATACCATCAAGAGTGATCCAGGTGGATATCGGTGGCCACCTACCTTTTCTAGCTGGCTCAAAACAACTTTCTTGCAATTTTGATAATTTACTATTTTTAGCAGTTTTTCAGGTCCTGAACTTTCGAAGCCATTTTGAGGCCCTAAACGACGTTTTTTGGGGTATGTTGCGGTCACAAGATTTCATCACGATATGTGAACCCTGTACATATTGTAGAGGAAAAGGAGCCAGAGAAGACATCTTCCCCAGCTCCCAATGCTCGAATTCAGGGGCTTCCACAAAATGAACGAGAAATTGAGAGTGTCTTAGACACTAAGCAGCCCAATGCACCGGAGACCCAAGCAGATAGTCCAAAGGATGACCCAAAGATGATCAAACAAAATGGATAAGATCCACAACAAGAAATTGGTGTCTCAACGATCGATAATCAAGTAAGTACCGAGCATGCCCCCGATGCCTCAATTTCAATCGGTACTCAAATTCCCGATGAGCGCCAAACATAAGTTGGGACTTTGGAAAACATGGAAGAAGTCCAATACCCCATTACTGAACAAACATATACCATCGGGAGTGATCCAGGTGGATATCGGTGGCCACCTACCTTTTTTAGCTGGCTCAAAACAACTTTCTTGCAATTTTGATAATTTACTATTTTTAGCAGTTTTTCAGGTCCTGAACTTCCGGAGCCGTTTTGAGGCCCTAAACRACGATTTTTGGGGTATKTTGCAGCCACAAGATTTCATCACAATTGTTGCAGTCCTCGGATAGATCTTTCCAATGGGCTATCATATGCCTAAAATGAAGATYGTATGAAAAAATTACAACCCTRGGAAGTTGATGTATTGACTTACCCAAACAAGGCCCACATGACTTTTGGCGCTTCATCTCCTAGGGTTAGGTTTTTGGATGTTTAGGGTTTTTGAAATTCCTGTTTATTGTAAAAATTCCTTGAGAGCCTCATTGTAATGATCTTCTTGAGAATGAGCCCAGTCATCACATCTCTTCTCAGAGATAAGCCACCACGATTCCAGCAAGCTTGTTTTCTGCTGCATTTTACAATTTCAGCTTATTTCTTTATTGAATAGAAAACCCGTTTTACTGTATCTCTATTATTCTGTGTTAAGCATCTAGAAATAATCTGTAGTCATTTCATTCTTCTCATAAAATACATATCAGTGGTATCGGAGTGATCTACTCCTTGTCATCTTAATGCATGTCCCCAACGAGGTTGGAGTACAAAGAGTTAGGTCTCGAGCTTGTTTCTCTTGAGGAAAAAAGCTCTCTCACACCCAAGAGACCTCTCATGGAAGGAGAAAATAAAGATGACGGGATAGGACATCCTTTCAAACTATTGATTGGGGAAGCCCTCATGCAACAGAGGAACGAGATGATGGATAATTTCATGCAAATCCTTCGGTGACTACCAACAAGTGACGCATCTTCTTCAAGCGGAGTCACCGACACCTTCAAGGTACAAATAAACTTTGATATTCCTATATTTGAAGGTTAGATACACACATATGTTGTAGACAAGTGGTTGAATATACTAGAAGGGTATTTTTCTGTCCATAAATTTTTGAATAGAGAAAAGATTACTTTTGCGCTCCTCAAAGTCGTTCCCCATGTCAAAGATTGGTGGGAACTTTCTGTGAGAAAAAGGAAACAGAGGAACCCTCATTATTTACAGTCACAACCACCTGGGAATCCTTCAGGGATGCTATTAAGGAACAATACTACCCTTTCAGAAGTTATGATGACTTGTATACCAAATGGACCACACTATGGCAAGAAAGAGACCAAGCAATGCCAGATTTCACAAATATCTTCTATACCTTGTGCACCAAGCTAGGTATCAAAGACTCAGAGTGACATCTGGTGCCCAAGTATCGTGATGATCTGCATAGATACATCCAGACCGAAATGGAATTTATGGACATCTCATCCTTGGGTGCAGCCTACCGATATGCAGTCAAAATCGAGCAAAAGCTCAAACAAAAGACGCAACAATTTGGGTTGGGGAACCCCTCACAACAAAAGCCAGGAAAGAGCGGCCCCAAGCCATAGAAGAAAGGACAGAGAAAATATGGACAATATCAGGACAACCATTCCAAGCCACAATCAAAGAAGGACACCGGAAAGACAAAGAAAGATACCGGGAAGTGGTGCGACTTCCATAAGAGCCCTTGGCATAACACTGTTGACTACCGCTCAAAGAAGGCACTAGTGGCCAAAGTGAAATCCTATGAATCAGATGCAGGTTCTGACTCTGAGTCAGAACCAGAAAGGGGAATATGGATCATTGACGTGAAACCCAGTGCCACCGTTGCTACCACCAAGCTCCAACATGGTGAACCAGATGAGCCATAAGAAGGAGAATGCCTCTTCCATTCACATATGTGGGTAAAAGGCACCCCGCTACACTTCATCGTTGATAGTGGTAGCCAGAAGAACCTCATCTCAGTAGAGTTCATCAAGAATTTGTCCCTACCAACAACGCCGCACCCATAAACCTACACCATTGGATAGCTCCACCAAGGAAGCGATCTCCACATCAGTCAATAGTGTTGACTATCATATGGCATCAAGCCCTTCAAAGACGAGGTATTGTGTGATGTTTCTCCTCTCGAAGTTTGTGATGTTGTATACGAGTCTAGTCCTTATAGTGTTATTATTACTTTGAACAGGAAACTGTATAGGATACCCGAGGCTATCCCACCTAGTGCTATTTCCTTAATCTCTACTAAGCAATGCAGGAAGGTCATCTCTCGTACGGGGAAGTTTGTCTTCTTCGTGATTCGCTCTCAGAATGAGAGAAAAATCACAATCATATCCAGGGTCTCAGCAATCAACGTCTCCACACAACAGAAGCAAGTAGATAAGGTCATGGAAGAATACTTAGATATCTTCTCCTCACCTATCGAGGTACCTCTACACTGTCAGGTCAAGAACCCCATCGATATGACCCCCATCGCACCGCTACCCAATGGGACAGTCTATCGCCGCTCTCTATTAGAGAATGAGGAGATCAAGCAATAGATCTAATAATTTATCCACAAGGGGCACATCTATCCCATCTCCTCACCTTGTGGGAGCCCAATCGTGCTGGTATAGAAGAAAGATGGAACTTGGCATTTCAGATAGCCTGTAGATTCAAAACAATTCACATGCATGGCCAATCATTCCCAAGATAACCCACACACATTGGGTACTCCCAAAATGAGTATCTCACCCCAGCATGAGGAAGAACATTCGTTCCATGATATAACCTACGCTCTTCCTCACAAGGAATTGAACTAATTTAGAAGAATCACCAGAGCTTACACCCAAGAGATCAGAGCATTACCATTAGCCCCATTGCTTCCTCAAAGAAAACAAATAAGGAGACCAATGGTTAAGTCCCTCGAACAGGTTTTTGTGCAAACAATAGAATATGTTGGCCCTTGGTTATGGAAAGAAGTGAAGTACAAGGAAGAAAAGGTAAAAAGCGAGCTTTACGGGAGACACAGTGACTATCACTGGGTCGAAGTGAGAAGAAGAGTAGAAACGATGGATCGAAGTGTGGAAAAGAAATTCGTTGGATGAGGAGATCGAGGATGATAGATCAGCAAGGAACGTGGATTGAGAACAACTCAGAAAGTGGAAAAATCCACCATTGGATGCATTGGAGCACCGTGCGAGAAGGAGGGGAAAGAAAGCTAGCGAAGCCCAGAAAACATGGGTCAAGTTGACCTAGGGTTTTAGACACCTAGGGTTTTGGTATCTAGGGTTTTGGCACTTAGGTTTTAGCCTAAGGCTGTTGATGAGGTCTTGTAATGTATAAATAAAGGTCAAGAGGACCTGGGTCAAGTTGGTCATTGAGTATCAACACAATATTGTTGTTGATCCAACTATATTGTGGGAGAGATTATTGTATTAAGAGAGAGAAGAGATGAGAGAGAGAGCCTTCTGGTATTGTAATATCTTCAGCTGTGTGAGGAGATCAAGTTCTGCAGCTGGGTGCATAGAAGAGGGGAGAGAAAGAGAGAGAAGAAATAAGATCTGCTAGCTAAGAGTGCAGACAAGGGCTGTATGCTTTACCTTAATAAATCATAAACACAGTTTTGTGGACGTAGCCCTAGAGGGAGGGTGAACCACATATATATTGCGTTGTGTATGTGTGATTGATGCTTGACCTCTGTTTTTGTTATCTTGTTATTTATATTTCTATGTTAGATTATATCTATAACTGTGCATGATAGATCTAGCTTGATAAGTGATAGGTTCATATTGTGTTGTTGTTCCACTAGATCCACTTGATATTCCCCTGGTTGTAGACATATCTGTCCTGCAACTCCCTCATAGCTACTTTGGCTGAGACTACATCTGCTTCGCAGGTGTTGTTGAAAGGGCCAGTAGCTAGGGCTTGTTGGTGTGCTCTTGGAGTGAACCTCGGGTCTACCCCTGTGCCAACAAATGGTTCTGTTGTCGGGACAAGAATCTGTGTAAGTGAATGTCAGGGTCTTTCCCATCAAAGACAAATATTCAAAACTGGATAGAGGATCAAGAGAGGGACTTCATGGAAGCCCAAAACAAAAACCCTAAGCTGAGTACTAAAAATTGGCTACAAAGATATTTCTTCATTGACATTCACAAGATATTCTTTGGAGGAATCCATCAGGAGCTACACAAATGGTTGGCTAGGTTAGTTGATACCCAGTTTGAGATCAGATCTAGAWCTCTTGTAGTTTTGAYGTCGGTGCTGATCCAGAAGGTTAAGAGATTTGATAACACTGTATCCAGAGCGGTAGATCACTRGTTTGATAGTACCATTGGAGAGTATATCACCGAATTTGTTGTTGACAAAGTAGAGTAGTATAGCCAAGCCGAGAGATACTTTTTCAAAGGACCCAAAGRGAAATTTTTGCATTTTCTGAAGTTAAGAATCAAGATGCTCTTACATGAAAACCATATCTTAAAGATAYGGTAGAATAKTGGGATCTGAAAAGGMTAATGTTCAAGAATTTAGAAAGTGACAGTGACACAGGATCTAGACATACGYGCARTGGAAAAGTATTCAGAKGGATTCACCTTGCAAACCTATTTAAGCAAAACTATGGAGAAGAGGGTTTCTACWGTGGAGAAGAGGCCGTATGGAACACTCAAAACTCACTAGGGCAKAGGAAGAAGTTGTTGAAGAACTTCACTAGGACACACTAGAAACATAAAAAACTACATAGACCACTGAAGTAAGTAATATCAATCCTCATGTTTCTTCAGAAACGCTAAGTAATCARAATATTTAGAAGCACCAGAGTCCTCAGAGCACTATTACTAGTAGTTCAACATCTACTCAAACATGAAATCTAGGCAACTCCATGGCAGATGAGATGAGGCTCCCTATCTTTAGAGGAGATAGATCTGAAGATCCTGATCAACACTGGTTCCTATGTGAGGCCCTATGTAACATTAAAAACATCACCGACGAAGTTGTTAAAAGAAACCAATTTAGCACTACGTTGAGGGATCGCGCATTGAGTTGGTACATGAAGCTTGTCCAAGGACTTGCACAACCTAAACCACTGAATGAGATCAAGAAGGGGATGATTGTAGAGTTTAAGAAACCTAAGTCAGATTCACAATGTATTACAGAGATGAAGGAGATCAAGCAGAAGGTAGTCGAACCTGTTTGGGACTTCGATAAGAGATTCAAGACCCTAATGGGCCGACTGAATTTCAAGATCCAGGATGAGCAGAACAAAGAATGGTTTATTTCTTTATGTTTACCCCATATCATAGTTCCACTGGTGCATTAGAATATTGCCTCATAGAAAGAATCATTAGATATCACCATGAAGCTCAAATCAACCCCCATGGGAGAGTCTATCTCAGGTATGAGTCAGATCTTGAGCCAGCTGACAAGTTTGTCTCTACATGTTGAGGATATGAAGAAGGACAAAGGAAAATACAAAAGGGAAGACATATGGTGTATCAGATGAAAATCATAAGGCCATGACAAGGAGCACTATCCCCTGTTTCACGAATACTTGGTTTTTGGAGCTCTGATCCCTTTGAAGCAAGTCACATTACCCTGGTGCGAAGTATGCAGAAATTGACACCACCCTGGTGAGTGTTATTACATGCAGAAGTATGTTCAGACACCTGCAAACCTATACTGCACCTTCTATAATTCAGTAGGGCATGATGATAGAGAATATAGGGCTTATGACCTCATTCATTAAAGGTCAAGAGATGTATACAAGATCCAAGGAGAAGTACATCAAGAAGGAAACAATGCACAATATAACTCCCCAAGAAAAGGAAACTTGAATCCTCACGGTGGATTCAGAGGATGAGGATGAGGAGGAGGTATGGGCCGAGGTCAAGGACAAACAATATTTTATAACTGTGCACAACCAGGACATCTAGCAAGGTATTGTTAGAACCCTTGTACCACTTGCAGTTATTGCAACTCATTCGAGCATGTCATTGAGGACTGTCCTATACTGCTAGAGAAGCTTCAGGAAATACGAGGACCTCAGCAGAACCCACAAGTAAAACTAATATATGTTGAACCTCGTGGAATAGACCCTAGAGTTGTCGTTATCACTCGAGGAGGTGCTGCTACAGGAGAAGACAGAGCATCCCAAGGTAAGACTGTAGAAGGCCCTGGAGTAAGGAAAGCTACAGAGAATACTCCAACGTTCGATGCTAAGAAATAAAGATAGATATTTGAGGAGGCAAGAAAATAATTCAAAGGAGATCAAGGATATTCATCAAATACATGATCAGAAATAAGAGAATATGGAATGCCTCATGCATTTGATCAGTGGGCTTCGCCAAAGGAGGGAAAATAAGTAAGTAATCTCATCGAATTTTTATACACTTGTATTAAGTTGAGTCAAGATGAAAATGTTGTACAAGAATTATAGAACTTAAACAAAAAGTATTCTCTAGGGAAAGTAGACCCCTTACTGAATAGGAAATTACACCAAATTGGTAAGAAGAGAAGGACAAATAAAGAATTAAACTTGAATTCTCAGATAGGAGAGTATGATATAGGCTATGTGGTCCTCGACTTAGGGTCGGAGGTCAATGTCATGACGAAGCAAACATGAGCACTAATGGGAAAACCCAAGCTGATTTATTCCCCTATCAGGCTTCGCATGGATAATAAACAAGTTGTTAGCCCATTTGGATGGTTGGAACATGTCCCTGTGGACATCAACAGATTTAGAACATTTAGAGATTTTGAGGTAATTGAAATTGTTGATGACAACTGCCCTTACCCTACATTGTTAGGAATTGACTGGGCCTTAAAAATTCTACTGTTGCTGACCTAAAGAAGAGGCATATGACATTTTAAAGAGATGGAATTTGGGTCATTTCACCTTTAGATCCATATGATGGTCCTCGATATACAGAGCCTATCAGAGAAGAAGATCACGCATACGAACTGGAAAACATCTACAAGCTGACAACCAGACTACATGATTGCATCAACCCTACAGCTGATGGGAATCTAAGATGGTGAAGTGATAGTGCATGTTCATCAGATTTAGAAGAAGCACTGGAGAACTGACAGAACCATATGTATGAACTATCCACAAGGAGATGTGCTCGACTAACCAGAGAGGTTCCTTGGATTGGTACAACCGTAAGTAACTTACCTACCTTCGATGGTCTGAATCATTTAGAATCCTTCTTGACAGACTTTGAAGAAATCATACCAACACAACAGAGGATGTTGGCTATGGATGAGGCCCTCAAAGCCACACCAAAAATATGGTGGGGAACACATAGAAGAAACACCACAGACTGGACACAATGTCGAACCTTGATGACATCACAGTTCTCAGCACAAGTAGTAAGCTACAAAGTAAGGTACATAGGTTGAAGTTTCCCAAAGGACCATGTGAAAAGCTGTGAAGAGACCTGGAGTGACATCCCTCGATAACAATGGGTGCATAGATTCATTAACACAATGGACACGACCCCTATCAATTGGTACCTTCAAGTGGAGTTGCACCTCGTCACTACATATTGGGAAGGTATGATTTAGAACTTTGTAACCACATTTTCCTTTGAAAGTGAATATCCTTTAGTAGAACAAGCATTGCAAATCATGAGATAGAAGGTATTTGAGGCAACATCTAGCCTCCCTATGGAACAAGAAGAGGACAAATGGACTGCACCTCTCCAAAAATTGCATACTTTCTACAACATCAATGTGGATGATGATGACAATCCTAGGAAGGTAAACATCATTGAAACAAAAGGCCAAAGAGATCTGGAAGGACCAGCAGTTGAGCTACCATTTATTTCTCATCCCATAAAGATCAAAAAGGTCAACATTGGGATAGAGGAGACACCGAAGCTTGCCAATGTTGGAGATTTCTGGGATGTTGCCACCATTGATAAGATTACAGAATTGTTGCATGAATATCATGACTTGTTTCCGACCAATTTCACTAATATGAAGGGTATAAAAGGACCTATGGGAGAGATGAGAATACCTTTGAAACTAGATGCAAGGCCATTCCAGAAAATACCCTACAGATTGAACCCAAAATACAAGGAAAAAGTGAATACCGAGCTCGAAAGAATGTTGGAAGCAAGGATTATTCAACCTGTCAAAGAGTTGGAGAGGATAAACCCTATGGTAGTATAAGACAAGAAGACAGAAGAAATCATGATATGCGTAGATCTCAGAAAGTTGAATGATGCATGTCTGCATGATCCTTTCCCTACACCATTCACTAATGAAGTATTAGACAATGTGGGAGGCCAGGAGGTATATTCTTTTACATATGGATTTTCAGGACACCATCAGATCTAGATTGCCAAGGAGGAATGCCACAATACTACATTTTCCACAGAATGGGGATCCTACCAATATACAGTAATGCCCTTTGGAATGAAGAATGCCCCATCCATCTTTTCCAGGGTAGTGGTCGAAGCGTTCAAAGAATTTTTGCATAAATTTTTAGAAGCCTATTTTGATGATTGGTCTGTGTTTAGTTTGTTGAAAAATCATATTGAATGTCTAAGGCTAATGTTGTATAAATGCAGACAGTGTCAAATTTCTTTAAATCTAAAGAAGTGCATCTTCTTCTCACCATTTGGAGTACTATTAGGCCATATTGTATGAAAGCAAGGATTGTTGGTTGATCCATCAAAGATTGCAATTATAATTGATTTGTCACCACCTACTTCAGTCAAAAAATTGTTGACTGTGCTAGGACATACTGGCTATTACAGGAAATTATTAAAGACTATGCTCAAATCATAGGAATGATGGAGAAGCTGTTGAAGAAGGACTGTCAATTCGGCTGGACAGACGAATTCTAGCAAAGCTTCGACACACTGAAACAGAAGATGGTCACTGCACCCATTCTGTTTTTTCCAGATTGGAACAAGGAATTTCATGTGCATGTTGATGCGTCTTCTATTGCATTAGGAGAAATAATGGCACAACCTGGAGAGGGGCATATTGACCATCCATTATCTTTCTCTAGCAAGAACCTATCTACAGTCAAAATTAACCATACCACTATAGAAAGAGAAGGATTAGCCATGGTATACACGCTGCAAAAATTTTGACACTACCTGTTGGGGGGACACTTTAAAATGTTCACAGATCACTCTGTGTTGAAGTACCTAGTTAACAAGCCAGTGTTGGGGGGGTGGATATACAGATGGATTTTACTGTTTCAAGAATATGATTTTGAAATCATAGTTAAGCTGAGAAGAATGAACAAGGGTCATGACCACTTGTCGAGGTTGGAACATGGAGAAGAACCTACCATTTTGGAGGACACATTGTCGGATGCACAACTTCTTGCAATTAGGAAGATTGATGACCACTTCGCAAACACATTCCAGTTCCTGTCAACAAGAATGGCACCTAGTGAGTATACAATTCCCCGGAAGAAACAACTCGTGGTGCGCGCTGCAGAATTTTCACTTATAACTGGTCATCTATACAAACTGGGACCTGATGAGATACTAAGAAGATGCGTTATGGAGACAGAGTGACCATTGATCCTTGCAAAATCTCATGAAGGCATCACAGGAGGACACTACGTAGGAAGAGCGACTGCACATAAGGTCCTGTGAGCTAGCCTTTGGTGTCCTAACTTACACAAAGATGCTAAGGATTATGCTAGAGCCTGTGATGTATGCCAGAGAGTTGGAAAACCATCCAGATGAGATGAAATTCCATTAGCACCTCAGATGAACATACAAGCATTTGAAAAGTGGGTCATTGACTTTGTGGGACCTATAAACCCACCAGGGAAACACACAAGAGCAAGTTATATCATTACCGCAACATAATACTTAACCAGATGGGATGAGGCTAGAGTAGTCAAGGACTATAGTGAAACTACAGCTACGCGTTTTATATTTGATGAAATAATAACCATGTTTGGATACCCCAAAATCCTTATGAGTGATCAAGGCACACATTTCATCAATAATATAGTTGAATCCCTAACTGAAGAATTTGTAGTCCACCATCAGAAGAGCACACCTTACCATCCACAAGAAAATGGAACAATTGAATCATTCAATAAGATCTTGGAGACAACATTGACAAAAATTTGCAGTGTGAATAGGGATGACTAGGATCTAAGAGTACTTGCAGTACTATGGGCCTATAGAACCACATGCAAGAAATTAACAATGCAGACCCCTTTCAAGTTGGTTTATGGTCTTGAAGATGTTGTCCCGATGGAATATTTGGTACCAAGCTTAAGGATTGTTGCATTTACATACATGGATGATACTGGCACTGTTCGCGAGAGGCTTTCATAGTTGGTTGAACTGGAAGAAGACATATTCATTGTTGGGTTCCATCAGCAAGTTCAGAACGAAAGAGAGAAGGCCTATCATGACAGGCACATCAAGAAGAAGGAATTCAAGCAAGGTGACTTAGTTCTGGTGTATGACAATAAATTTATAAAACACCCTAGGAAGTTCAGAATGCATTGGCTAGGACCATATGAGATCACCTATGTTACAGAAGGAGGAGTTGTGCAGCTGAAGACATTGAATGGAAAATGGAAGGAAGGATTGGTGAATGGAAGTCGACTGAAGTTGTACTATGACAACCAATTGCCTCTCAACTCTTAGTAAAAGAAAGGATAAAAGGGTCTAGGTACTAGGTGTAGTTGGAACTGGATACCAGACACAGAAAAGATAGTCTGCACAAGAAGGGAGAGGAGGCACAAAGCAGAAAGCAAAGGCTTCAATGCACAACCCAAGTCGAAGCAAAACAAAGGAACGAGATATGAAGTGCCTCGGGATGAGTCACAGGTGAGTGTTAGGGGCTTGTTGGTCCTTGGTTATGGAATGAAGTGAAGTACAAGGAAGAAAAAGTAAAAAGCGAGCTTCACGAGAGACACAGTGACTGTCACTAGGTCAAAGTGAGCAGAAAAGTAGAAACGATGGAGCGAAGTGTGAAAAAG
>JZKD02S1027588.1:0-13408 GCA_000966675.3 Picea glauca
AGGCCTGGCTACTTGGACTGAAGAAATATTTCAGATTCCATGATTTTTCAGAGAATTTGAAGGCCCGAGTGGCCACTTTCAATCTGAACGGAAAGGCTTCCATCTGGTGGGAAGAACTTAATAATATGAAAGGGGTTAGCGAGGAGGACCTGTCTTGGAAATGGTTTGAGAAGTACTTCTGGAAGAAGTATTTGTCGGAAAGATATTTTGACGAGAAGGCTAAAGAGTTTTATGAACTCAAACTGGGAAAGCTTACTATGGAGGAATATGTCAATAAATTCCTCGACTTATTGAGATATGTACCCTACATCAAAGTATAGAAGGTGAAGGCGCAACGCTTAATCAGTGGGCTACCCAAGGAATATCGGAACCGAATCGAATTCGACGAGCCAAAGAACTTAGAAGACACTATACGAAAGGTAACATATTGTCATGAACAATATGGACATCGGGCAGAGCCTTGTGGAGATTGGAAACAAAAGAGTGGGTCGAGATTTCAGAAAAAGGGGAGTAAATCCTCAGGATTTAAAAACTACAAGAAGAACCCCATAATGAACTATCCATCCTGGAGTGTACTCCAACAGAACTTTCCCTCGGTGGATGGAAACAAAACTTTTGGACCTATACCAGTGAACACTAATAACCCAAAGAAAGAACCTCTAAAATGCTGGGGTTGCGGAGAAGAGAATCTCTTGAGAGACTGTCCACACCGACAATAGAACAGTCGAAAATTTTATAACATGCAGGAAGCTACCACAATCAATGATGTGGCAAGAAGTGTGCCGCAGATTTATGCAGCCTTGGATAATAACCAAGCTGACCACCAAGCTTCAGTGGTGGAAATAGAAGGTATGATTTTNTAGTAGAGGTCATACTAGCCTGCCAATTAATGTTGGGTGAATTCCCCACCCAAGCAACCCTTAATGTATTACCCCTGGGATCATATGACCTGTTGATTGGTATGGACTGGCTGGCTGCCCATAAATCCAAACTGGATTGTTACCATCAAAACCTTAGAATGTGTGAGCAAAGAAGGAAAAAGGATAACCCTCCAAGGGATCTGAAAACCAGTCTCGGTGAGACAAATATCATCCCTACAAATGAGAAAGTATTGCCGGAAGGGATGCCCCCTATATGCAATACAGGTGTTGAAAACCACCAAAGGCACTAAACCCAACCCTGATGATCACCCTATCTTGAGAGAATACAGAGATGTGTTTCCGAAAGAGGTACCGGGTCTACCTCCGGGGAGAGACATTGACTTCTCGATAGAACTCGCACTAGGAGTGGTGCCGATGTCTAGGACACCCTACCAAATGAGCACACCTGAGTTAGTGGAACTCAAATTACTGTTGAAAGAAATGATGGATAAGGGTTATATTCAACCCAGCGTGTCCCCATGGGGAGCACCAGTCCTATTTGTGAAAAAGAAGGATGGCACCCTTAGACTGTGTATAGATTATAGACNTCACTTCCCTCCAGAAGAAGGGGAAAAATTCTTGTGGACACAACAATGTGAAGAAAGATTTCAAACCTTGAAACACCTACTAACCCATGCACCTATGTTGAAAATCGCTGACCCAGAAGCTGACTTCCTCATGTGCATGGATGCCTGTAAGGAAGGGCTCGGAGGAGTCCTTATGCAGGAAGGAAAGGTGATCTGTTATGAATCCCAAAAATTGAATGAACACGAGGTCAATTATGTGACTCATGATCTAGAACTAGCTGCCATAGTGCACGCCTTAAAAATGTGGGGGAATTACCTCTTGGGAAGAAAATTTGTGCTTATGAAAGATCATTGTGGATTATGGTATTTGTTTGATAAACCAAAGCTTAATGCTAGGCAAGCCAGATGGATGGCCCTCCTTAGCGAATTTGATTTTGAAATCAAACACATAAAAGGGAAAGAGAATAGGGTGGCCGATGCCCATACCAGAAGCATGAAAACAATTCACCTGGTAGCGATGAGTACCTGGGAGACAAATGTCAAGAACAAAGTCAAAAATGCACAAGAAATAGATTCCTTCGTTCAAAATGTGACCTTGTACCTACAACAAGAACCCGCTGGAGTAAAATATGAAAGCTACTAGATGACTGAAGGAGGTATGCTCACCTACAGAGATAGAATGTACGTTCCAAATCGTGACGACTTGAAGAGGTTCATCATGGATGAACTACATAAAATACCATACATTGGTCACCCAGGATACCAGAAAATGATCACTGCCACCCAGAGACAATTTTATTGGCCTGGATTGAAGAAAGACATAGCCAAATATTTGGCCCAATGCATAGAGTGATAATAGGTTAAAGCAGAACATCGACACCCAACAAGACTATTACACCCTTTACCCATCCCAGAATGGAAATGGGAAACCATCTCCATGGATTTTATCACTGGATTACCAACTTCAGCCAAACAAAATGATGCCATTATGGTGGTGGTGGATAAGTTCAGCAAGTCTGCTCATTTTATCCCTGTCAAATCAACCTGCAAGGCGATAGATATCACCCATATATTCATGAAAGAGGTATTCCGACTGCACGGTATGCCGAGAGAGATAATATCTGACAGAGACACAAAATTTACTTCCAATTTTATGTAATCACTGATGGTGGGGTTGGAGACCAAATTGTTGTTCAGCACTGCCTACCACCCTCAAATCGATGGACAGGCAGAAAGAGTAAATCAAATATTAGAGGATATGTTAAGGATGCATGTGATTCACCAACCCAGGAAATGGGAAGACTACCTGCCATTGGTAGAATTCGCTTACAACAACAACTACCAAGCATCCTTAAAGATGAGTCCCTTCGAGGTCCTCTATGGTAGACAGTGCAATACTCCAATCAGCTGGAGTAATCCTGTAAACAAGATTTCTATTGGACCCGATATGTTGAAAGAAATGGAACAACAAGTGATTCATATAAAACAAAATTTGAAGGTCACCCAGAACCGACAGAAACGTTATGCTGATCAAAAGAGAACTCCAAGAGATTCAAAATGGGAGACCATGTATATCTCAGAATTAAGCCCATAAGGAGTTCCCTGAAAATGGGAGTCTGTGCCAAGTTGGCACCCCAGTATTGTGGACCCTTTGAGGTTCTAGATNTATGTAGGAAGGAAAGGTGATCTGTTATGAATCCCAAAAATTGAATGAACACGAGGTCAATTATGTGACTCATGATCTAGAACTAGATGCCATAGTGCACGCCTTAAAAATGTGGGGGAATTACCTCTTGGGAAGAAAAATTGTGCTTATGAAAGATCATTGTGGATTATGGTATTTGTTTGATCAACCAAAGCTTAATGATAGGCAAGCCAGATGGATGGCCCTCCTTAGCGAATTTGATTTTGAAATCAAACACATAAAAGGGAAAGAGAATAGGGTGGCCGATGCCCATACCAGAAGCATGAAAACAATTCACCTGGCAGCGGTGAGTACCTGGGAGACAAATGTCAAGAACAAAGTCAGAAATGCACAAGAAACAGATTTCTTCATTCAAAATGTGGCCCTGTACCTACAACAAGAACCCGCTGGAGTAAAATATGAAAGCTACTAGATGACTGAAGGAGGTATGCTCACCTACAGACATAGAATGTACGTTCCAAATCGTGACGACTTGAAGAGGTTCATCATGGATGAACTACATAAAATACCATACATTGGTCACCCAGGATACCAGAAAATGATCACTGCCACCCGGAGACAATTTTATTGGCTTGGATTGAAGAAAGACATAGCCAAATATTTGGCCCAATGCATAGAGTGCTAATAGGTTAAAGCAGAACATCGACACCCAACATGACTATTACACCCTTTACCCATCCCAGAATGGAAATGGGAAACCATCTCCATGGATTTTATCACTGGATTACCAACTTCAGCCAAACAAAATGATGCCATTATGGTGGTGGTGGATAAGTTCAGCAAGTCTGCTCATTTTATCCCTGTCAAATCAACCTGCAAGGCGATAGATATCACCCATATATTCATGAAAGAGGTATTCCGACTGCACGGTATGCCGAGAGAGATAATATCTGACAGAGACACAAAATTTACTTCCAATTTTATGTAATCACTGATGGTGGGGTTGGAGACCAAATTGTTGTTCAGCACTGCCTACCACCCTCAAATCGATGGACAGGCAGAAAGAGTAAATCAAATATTAGAGGATATGTTAAGGATGCATGTGATTCACCAACCCAGGAAATGGGAAGACTACCTGCCATTGGTAGAATTCGCTTACAACAACAACTACCAAGCATCCTTAAAGATGAGTCCCTTCGAGGTCCTCTATGGTAGACAGTGCAATACTCCAATCAGCTGGAGTAATCCTGTAAACAAGATTTCTATTGGACCCGATATGTTGAAAGAAATGGAACAACAAGTGATTCATATAAAACAAAATTTGAAGGTCACCCAGAACCGACAGAAACGTTATGCTGATCAAAAGAGAACTCCAAGAGATTCAAAATGGGAGACCATGTATATCTCAGAATTAAGCCCATAAGGAGTTCCCTGAAAATGGGAGTCTGTGCCAAGTTGGCACCCCAGTATTGTGGACCCTTTGAGGTTCTAGATNCTTGTAAATATAACTGGACTGGCCAAGAACTATGGCGAACTCATAAATGTGAATATGTGATGTAAATGGACCTTGAGGAAAAGTTCAATGAATGTGAATAACATTTTGAATTATTACAGGACTGCTGAGAGGGGATGTGCAGAAAAAAGAGACCACGATGGTGGTGGAAGGCACCTGGAAAGGTGGCGTTAACTTCCACCGAGAATCAATACCGTATTTGGACTCCATTGGCTCAGAGAACAAAAAGTGGCTCACTGGCCCTGAATTTAATGCCTTGCAGGCTGGCAGGTTGATGGCTTAGTGAGGGATGGGAAGGTGAACCGCCTATCCATAGAGCCGTCAGGCCTGATCAGCGTGAGGGTAATCGCACCACACACAACCTCGCAAGAGGATAAGGCGTGGGGAATAAGCGATTCGAGGGGGGTAGACACGAGGGGAACTCTGGCATTACGTAGAGTGAGTGATAACAGAGAGGAAGGATTGCAACCTTCACTTTTGGTCACTGGCAGACAGAGAGACGCAGTCTCATAGCATCGTGGTCTCATCTCGGGGGTGGCTAGTGGTAAATCCGCTGGGATTCTCTATGCCTATGGTTGGGTGGAAATGAGCACCCCTCTTAGCAGTTGCACTCACCTCTGGTGTTATTTCTGAAAAGTGTTTTTCATATTGCATCTTGAAATTCATATGCTAACATATATGCTCATAAGCTATGAAATTATGAATGATTACAGTATAAGAATGTCTGTACAGTGTTTTGATAAGAAATGGTAGATATATGCTTATAACAGAAAAACCACGCATGGCTTATGATTGATAAATGAACGTAATTATGCACAAGTTGAACCAAGTCAGACTTCTAGTCTGTTCTCGGGAAGTTGTTTACCCTTCTCTGTCTCTAGGGATGCCCCGAAATAGATCTCTTCACAGAGATTCCCTCCTTGGAAACATTTACCAAGAACCTGGAAAAAGGGCTTGAATGTGCAAGTCTTAACAACCCTATATGTGGAGGAATGAACCTCCTTAAAATCCCGAAGTAGCAGCGTAGGGATAAGTATCAATCGATGGATGAGATCCCATTGGAAGATCCCCGGGTCATTCACGATTGTTATATTGATGAAAGAAACAGGGGCATTACATACCTTTCCCCTTTTCCTCTACCTTCGTGAATAGCGAGGAAATCAGGACCGTAGATCCCCAAGGTTTGTGGGAATATCTGGACCATTGGTTTCTTTTCCCATCTAGGGAGCAGTAAGAGAGTACACAACATGGGACTGATATGAGCCATCCATCATAGAAGGACACGTGGGCAAGATTGGGAGCTCGTTGGTATTTCAAAGATCAAAGGGACAAGACGCCGAAGTATTCCAACAGCGAAAACTCTGAAATTGCGAGAAGCGATCTGGACCGTCCGTTAGTGGAGACACGTGGCAGAGATCGAGGCATCGGGAGTCGGGATATCGGCATTCCCATGGACAGGAGATCAGGTAAGTCCACCTTGAAAACCCCGACACAAATCTGGGCCATCTGTCTGAGAGAGGACACGTGTCACGTGATCGTTTATTCTGGAGATCCAGACACTAGACATCGGTATATCGGCACTCGAGAAATCAGAGTTTCTGAGGTCGTGAAAGTTGGGACATCAAAAGTCTAAAAAATGCGAGGGGTAATCTGAACCATCCATTGTTGGGATGCTTGGCAGTGATAGAGAGATATAAAAAAAAGGGTCTCGAAAGGAGAATCGTCAATCAGGAAATCGCGAGTCAGGATATCGGGAATCCCATGGGCAAGAAGTCCTTGCAACTTGGAATTGCGAAGTTCAAAACCCTGACAAGGGGGAGAAAGCTCCATTGTTGTGGGGCCTAGCTGACGTCAGGTCGGACATTCGAGGATAGGGATATCGGGGATCCCATGCACAAGGTGTTTATGCATTTCGACATTGCGATGTCCGAAACCCCGAAGGGAGGTAAGGTTGTGGTCTTGTGAGATAGTGGTCACGTGGACCAAGAATCTAGCCAGAAGGGGCTAAGGGCCAAAGACGGGGAGTTGGCTCATCGGAGATTGGGAGATTGCGGGGATAGGGGTTCGTGACATCGAGGATTGCGAAACCCCGAATCCTGATAAAGAGATAAGACTGCGGTCTTACGAGGAATAGTCATATGGAATAGGGGGCATAGCCAGGAGAGCTAAGGCCAGAAGGGAGCACATTAGTGAATCAGAGTTCGGGAGTTCGAGAGGATAGGAACTCCCGACATAAAAAAGAATAAACTCTGAAATCCGAAATTACATTGAGAGAGTTCACGGTTAAGTGCGAAAAGACGTAGTGATGATTCGGCTCATAATCGTGAACTATAATCACATGGAGGTGGAAAAAGGAAAGATCTATCCTGTGCTAAGTCCCGTAGGACGTCGGGGATTCTGAATGTTGAGGAATCAATGAAAAAGTTTGATTTTGAGTAGTGGGTATGCGACACTATTTCAGACCACAATGGTCTGTTCTCAACTCAAATATTCCTCAAGACTTAAGTCTCACCCCCTTTTCCCTTTTTCGGTAGAGTCATCCCCCCATATCTTTTCATCCGAGCCTATCTGTGCACAACAATGCAATATTATATTAATAATTGAGTATAATTACATGGATAGGCACACTATCCTATCTACGTCCCGACTCACTAGCCTCATACTCATACAGGCTCCCCGACCTCAATACATATACATATACACATATACATATACACATATACATATACACACATACATATACATATACATATACATATATAAAAATCAATTATGCACACTACCATGTCATTACCGCACACTTACTCAAGTGTGCACAACACGGTGCAATGTGCGCACTTACCCAGGTGCATGCAACACACAAAATGTGCACACCCTGTCTTTATAAAAATTCTCCATGCACTTACTCAGATGCGCACAACACCAAAACCAGGTTCCAATGGCTCACCAACCTATATATACATTATATGAACCATTAGTACCAACGACTCACCAGCCTATATGTACCATTACAAAGGATCTAGATCAGGAACATCACTAAGCCTGTTGCTTCTTGTCCTTTGATGGTTTTCTTACAAGACATAAAAATGCACATCTTATCAAAGCTATCAATTACCACATATAGGTATTCATGCCCTCATCATGTCCTCATAAAATCCCAAAAACAATCAGCATATATGCTTTCCCATGACTTTGTAGGTACTAGAAGTGAACTATATAATCCTCGCTTATAGTTACTAGACCTATTGGAAAAAAAAAACATATAACCTTTGATAAACCTAACTACTTCAAATTTCATCTTGGGCCAATAATCCTATCTCTACAAGTTGGTGATGGTCTTCCCAACACTAAAATATCCAATAAACTTAGAAGTATGAGCCTCCCTTATCAATTAAACTCTTTCTTCCTTTAGCACACACAACTTCCCCATCTTATAGAGTAACCCATATTCAAGATGGTAATCAATGTTATTGTGTCCATATGTCATTTTTTGATGACCTTGGAGTTGTTGATACACCCCCTTGAATTCCCCATCATTGTCATATTATGCTTCTTCATGAGTAAATGGATTCATGCGAATAGTGACTCTTAGAGATGTGAATTTGGGTGTTGGCAGCCTTGATAATAGATCAACCAACTTGATGGTATTTCCCTTCTGATACTTGATCACTATATGAATTTGTTAAAAACATCCCATCCACTTCAAATGCCTTTCTTGGTAGATCTTACTATGTGTCCATAAGTACTTTGAAGGCTAGCAGTCAATATGGATAATTGTCTCCTTTCCCAATAAAGTGTTTTTAGTTCTTCATTCTTTCACCGGAGAAAATAGTTCCTTGTCATGTTTAAGGTATTTTAGTATTTCTCCATGGGATAGCTATGAATGATAGAAAATCGACCTTTTATTTTCTGTAATTTCCCCCTTAGCATACCCATAAACATTGATTTCCACTTCAAATGGATTTTGTAATTTAGTTAGTTCTTGGACAAGGGCTTGACTAATCTTATGCTTCAATTCTTTAAATGCTTTTTGTTTATTTTTACCCCACTAGTAACTCTTACCACTAGCTATTGTAGCATGAAGTGGTGTTACAAAACCTGAAAATGACATTATGTACTTCCTCAAGTATTTTGCAACTCGTACGAAACTCCTAACTTCAATGATATTAGTAGGAATAGCAAATTTAAGGTTGTCCTCTATCTTTGTAGGATCAATATTCAACTCATCTCCATCAATCACATGCCCCAAATATCCCAAGGATTTCTTAGTAGACTCACGCTTCTTTGTGTTCACTAGTACTTGGTGTTTTCTTATGTTCTATAACACTTGATGCTCCTCCCAAGTAGAACTAAAGATCAAGTTGTCATCTAAATTTACCATGAAAAATAAATTTATAAGTGGGTGCAACACATCATTTATTAAGCACATAAAATTAGTTGTCCCATTACTCAAACTGAAGCATTACTATTTTGTACAAACCTTGCTTCACCTCGAAGGTAGTTTTCTAAGTGATTTCATCCTTGATTTGGAATTGATGATATCCATATCTTAGATCCAACTTGCTGAACTATTACCCAGGTTGTAGTTAATCTAGAAAGTCACCAGTTTAGGGAAAAGTGTACCAATTCTTGATAATGATCTTTCTCATAACACATAGTCCATGCACATTCTCTAAGTCTCTTCCTTCTTTGGTACTTATAAGAACAAAATGAACCACATGTTGAGGTGCTTGGTATCATAATTTCTTTCTTCAATAATCCTCACAACTACTTTTTCACCTCATATGAATATAATAATGACTATTTATGCAATCCCATGTTTGGTAAGGAGAATATAGTAGTGGATGTATTGCATGCCCCACTTTCCTTTTGGGTGTCATGCCTTTCTGCTCTTGGAGCACGTATCTGTATGCCTNATAAGTATCAATCGATGGATGAGATCCCATTGGAAGATCCCCGGGTCATTCACGATTGTTATATTGATGAAAGAAACAGGGGCATTACATACCTTTCCCCTTTTCCTCTACCTTCATGAATAGCGAGGAAATCGGGACCGTAGATCCCCAAGGTTTGTGGGAATATCTGGACCGTTGGTTTCTTTTCCCGTCCAAGGAGCAGTAAGAGAGTACACAGCATGGGAATGATATGAGACGTCCATCATAGAAGGACACGTGGGCAATATTGGGAGCTCGTTGGTATTTCAAATATCAAAGGGACAAGACGCCGGAGTATTCCAGCAGCGAAAACTACGAAATCGCGAGAAGCGATCTGGACCGTCCGTTAGTGGAGACACGTGGCAGAGATAGAGGCATCGGGAGTCGGGATATCGGCATTCCCATGGACAGGAGATCAGGTAAGTCCACCTTGAAAACCCCGACACAAATCTGGGCCATCCGTCTGAGAGAGGACACGTGTCACGTGATCGTTTATTCTGGAGATCCAGACACTAGACATCGGTATATCGGCACTCGAGAAATCAGAGTTTCCGAGGTCGTGAAAGTTGGGACATCAAAATTCTAAAAAATGCGAGGGGTAATCTGAACCATCCATTGTTGGGATGCTTGGCAGTGATAGAGAGATATAAAAAAAAAGGGTCTCGAAAGGAGAATCGTCAATCAGGAAATCGCAAGTCAGGATATCGGGAATCCCATGGGCAAGAATTCCTTGCAACTTAGAATCGTGAAGTTCAAAACCCTGACAAGGGGGAGAAAGCTCCATTTTTGTGGGGCCTAGCTGACGTCAGGTCGGACATTCGAGGATCGGGATATCGGGGATCCCGTGCACAAGGTGTTTATACATTTTGACATTGCGATGTCCGAAACCCCGAAGGGAGGTAAGGTTGTGGTCTTGTGAGATAGTGGTCACATGGACCAAGAATCTAGCCAGAAGGGGCTAAGGGCCAAAGACGGGGAGTTTCCTCATCGGAGATTGGGAGATTGCGGGGATAGGGGTTCGTGACATCGAGGATCGCGAAACCCCGAATCCCGATAAAGAGATAAGACTGCGGTCTTACGAGGACTAGTCATATGGACTAGGGGGCATAGCCAGGAGAGCTAGGGCCGGAAGGGAGAACATTGGTGAATCAGAGTTCGGGAGTTCGAGAGGATAGGAACTCCCGACATAAAAAAGAATAAACTCTGAAATCCAAAATTACATCGAGAGAGTTCATGGTTAAGTGGGAAAAGACGTCATGATGATTCGGCTCATAATCGTGAACTATAATCACATGGAGGTGGAAAAAGGAAAGAGCTATCCTGTGCTAAGTCCCGTAGGACGTCGGGGATTCTGAATGTTGAGGAATCAATGAAAAAGTTTGATTTTGAGTAGTGGGTATGCGACACTATTTCAGACCACAATGGTCTGTTCTCAACTCAAATATTCCTCAAGACTTAAGTCTCACCCCCTTTTCCCTTTTTCGGTAGAGTCATCCCCCCATATCTTTTCATCCGAGCCTATCTGTGCACAACAATGCAATATTATATTAATAATTGAGTATAATTACATGGATAGGCACACTATCCTATCTACGTCCCGACTCACTAGCCTCATACTCATACAGGCTCCCCGACCTCAATACATATACATATACACATATACATATACACATATACATATACACACATACATATACATATACATATACATATATAAAAATCAATTATGCACACTACCATGTCATTACCGCACACTTACTCAAGTGTGCACAACACGGTGCAATGTGCGCACTTACCCAGGTGCATGCAACACACAAAATGTGCACACCCTGTCTTTATAAAAATTCTCCATGCACTTACTCAGATGCGCACAACACCAAAACCAGGTTCCAATGGCTCACCAACCTATATATACATTATATGAACCATTAGTACCAACGACTCACCAGCCTATATGTACCATTACAAAGGATCTAGATCAGGAACATCACTAAGCCTGTTGCTTCTTGTCCTTTGATGGTTTTCTTACAAGACATAAAAATGCACATCTTATCAAAGCTATCAATTACCACATATAGGTATTCATGCCCTCATCATGTCCTCATAAAATCCCAAAAACAATCAGCATATATGCTTTCCCATGACTTTGTAGGTACTAGAAGTGAACTATATAATCCTCGCTTATAGTTACTAGACCTATTGGAAAAAAAAAACATATAACCTTTGATAAACCTAACTACTTCAAATTTCATCTTGGGCCAATAATCCTATCTCTACAAGTTGGTGATGGTCTTCCCAACACTAAAATATCCAATAAACTTAGAAGTATGAGCCTCCCTTATCAATTAAACTCTTTCTTCCTTTAGCACACACAACTTCCCCATCTTATAGAGTAACCCATATTCAAGATGGTAATCAATGTTATTGTGTCCATATGTCATTTTTTGATGACCTTGGAGTTGTTGATACACCCCCTTGAATTCCCCATCATTGTCATATTATGCTTCTTCATGAGTAAATGGATTCATGCGAATAGTGACTCTTAGAGATGTGAATTTGGGTGTTGGCAGCCTTGATAATAGATCAACCAACTTGATGGTATTTCCCTTCTGATACTTGATCACTATATGAATTTGTTAAAAACATCCCATCCACTTCAAATGCCTTTCTTGGTAGATCTTACTATGTGTCCATAAGTACTTTGAAGGCTAGCAGTCAATATGGATAATTGTCTCCTTTCCCAATAAAGTGTTTTTAGTTCTTCATTCTTTCACCGGAGAAAATAGTTCCTTGTCATGTTTAAGGTATTTTAGTATTTCTCCATGGGATAGCTATGAATGATAGAAAATCGACCTTTTATTTTCTGTAATTTCCCCCTTAGCATACCCATAAACATTGATTTCCACTTCAAATGGATTTTGTAATTTAGTTAGTTCTTGGACAAGGGCTTGACTAATCTTATGCTTCAATTCTTTAAATGCTTTTTGTTTATTTTTACCCCACTAGTAACTCTTACCACTAGCTATTGTAGCATGAAGTGGTGTTACAAAACCTGAAAATGACATTATGTACTTCCTCAAGTATTTTGCAACTCGTACGAAACTCCTAACTTCAATGATATTAGTAGGAATAGCAAATTTAAGGTTGTCCTCTATCTTTGTAGGATCAATATTCAACTCATCTCCATCAATCACATGCCCCAAATATCCCAAGGATTTCTTAGTAGACTCACGCTTCTTTGTGTTCACTAGTACTTGGTGTTTTCTTATGTTCTATAACACTTGATGCTCCTCCCAAGTAGAACTAAAGATCAAGTTGTCATCTAAATTTACCATGAAAAATAAATTTATAAGTGGGTGCAACACATCATTTATTAAGCACATAAAATTAGTTGTCCCATTACTCAAACTGAAGCATTACTATTTTGTACAAACCTTGCTTCACCTCGAAGGTAGTTTTCTAAGTGATTTCATCCTTGATTTGGAATTGATGATATCCATATCTTAGATCCAACTTGCTGAACTATTACCCAGGTTGTAGTTAATCTAGAAAGTCACCAGTTTAGGGAAAAGTGTACCAATTCTTGATAATGATCTTTCTCATAACACATAGTCCATGCACATTCTCTAAGTCTCTTCCTTCTTTGGTACTTATAAGAACAAAATGAACCACATGTTGAGGTGCTTGGTATCATAATTTCTTTCTTCAATAATCCTCACAACTACTTTTTCACCTCATATGAATATAATAATGACTATTTATGCAATCCCATGTTTGGTAAGGAGAATATAGTAGTGGATGTATTGCATGCCCCACTTTCCTTTTGGGTGTCATGCCTTTCTGCTCTTGGAGCACGTATCTGTATGCCT
>JZKD02S1027621.1:0-13251 GCA_000966675.3 Picea glauca
TTCTTTCACCAATTCTCCAATGAATCTTGCTTAACCTTTTCCATGAGAATTCCCTCAATATATAGGAGAGAATGAGATAGTTACTTGGATAAAAATGATCCCACAATATTAGGGAATCTAGTACAAGGATAACCATTTGAATGACAACCCATTCTTCTAGAATATTCCCTTCTAGAACCATCGAGAATTCATCTTTTTCCATGCTTTAGGATGAGTTCGCACCCTAGCTATTCAGCACAGTGTGAGAAGTTCGCACCCTGGCTTAAGGCAGCCTGCGAGAATGGGTCATTCTCGCACCCTAATATATTAACAGCTTGCGAACCCTCTTCAAAAGTGAGTTTTCTGGGAAGAGATGAAAGTAACTTTTCTCAGGAGAAAGTTCTTATGAAGAGCCTGAGTACACCATCATTAATACACCATCATGATGACCAAAATCATGGGTAACAAAATGCCCCCCAAAGTATGAGGTTGGAATCGATGATAGCCGAAAGACTTTGTAAGCTTCATGCGTGTGTCGGAAACCAGGAGCACACCTAATCAGAAACCTGCGAACAACCAAGCATCTACAGAATATCATATATACCAATTATGAGGTAGGCATTCCCATACTCAGATCACAGACGGATGACAATTGTATACATGGGTCTTGGCGACCAATCATACACTGTGGATCCATGCCATCAAAATATAGCATAGCCACCAGGAATACACTGTGGATCTATGCAAAAAAAATCAAATTGAGACGACATAGCCATGAGACATACACAGTGGATCTATGTGTCACAGATTATACATTCTCCATCACAACCTGGACAAAGAGATGATATCTAGGGTCTTCAATCTCATCACCCAAAGTACGAATCTAACCATGTGATTACATGTGTTGAAGTAGAACATGGTAGAAACCACTTTATTACCGATCATTGATGAAACCATTAACAAGTGTGAGGGAAATCACCATTGATGTCAATGACTCCTAAGGTACTCTAGTATAATCCATCGAGTGTGAATGAATGAGTTGAAGTTGAACATCCGATGGAATCTTTCGATTAGGGGTCAATGATGTAAACCCACTATCGAAAGCAAGGAAACCTTCCATTGAGGCATGCAAGCTCCAAGGTACCAAAGAATTTCTAAGTCTTGATTCTGGATAATGAGATAAAGTCAACGGAACAAAACTCGTCACAGGAGGGCCTTGATGTATCCCCCATCAATGACACAAAATGAGTAACAGATTTTGAAGGTGAAACAGAGTATGATGTAAGTTGGACTGGACACAGGGAAGGCCGACATGGAGAGAATGGACAACTGTAGATGGCCGACTCAATAGAGGTTTCAGATGGAATTCTCTTGAACATATGAATGACACGACCAATGATTTGGCAGAATTGACTCAAAGACGACACATGGAATGACCTTGTAGCAAATTGAATGAGAGACAAATGGATTTAGCAAACCAGCTTCAAATGATGAATAGGGGGTGTCATGTTCAAGAGCGACACTTACTGCCAATCAATATGAAGATGAAAACATATCCCTTTCCCAAATTTTCCCCCACCATTTCTGGCGAGTACCTCTTTATTTTTAGGCAAGCTTGAGGAGGATAACATATGCTTGTTGATATAAGCTTATCCTTTGGATAAGTCCTTCAGAGTATGTTTAACGAACCCTAATAAGGAATGGTTCGGTCCCATTACGGGTCTGTCAATGTTTTTTTAACGAGTCCAGAGATAGAAAACTCGAAGGTTTTTCATGATTATAGAGTCTGGAAAAACATTTAAAAGAGAACTCTCTCAGTTCCTTTTTCGTAAAATAGTCCGATAAGACTGAAAAATAGATAAATTATCGCTCACCAGACGCTTTCTTCATATACTTTATCGAGCGTGAAAATAGCAAGGTCGCTTGGCTATCTTTTCACGTTTAGAGAGTCTGAAAAGAGCTTAAAGAGGACTCCAGGGGGGTTCTTTTTTATATAACCTTGTTGAGCCCAAAAAAGTGATAAAATTATGCTCAATCGCGTTCTCATGTATTTTCGAGTGCGAGAACGGACAAAGACCATGCTCAAGGTTTTATACAAAAACCATAAAAAACAATCAAAACATGTGATGGAAAAAGAAAAATTATGTCTGCATCCCTGTAAATGAACATCAAATTCATTACGCCTGCAAAAGTTACACTCAAAAGAACATTAGGGTTTAGGCTTTAATCAATAAATAATTATTAAAAAATTGAATAACATGGTAAAAGTAAATAAAAAGGAGTAAAACTCTTTTTACCATATCATTTTCACTTTTCCACTATTTGAGCCCAAAATCCCCTCTTTTACCCTCAAAGTTCGGCGTCAGATTGTGGGAGTTATGAGCGTGCATTCGTCGAGCCATCAACGAAAGTGAGGTAGGATCTTTGTCCTATACTCGTTCATGGTTTAATTTTGCATTTTCATTGGTTAAAAATCATTTTTTGAGTTGGTTTGGTGAGCCCTACTTGCGCTCATCCATTCTCGCAGGTGGGCTACACGGGACCTGCGAGAATGGGTCATTCTTGCAGGAGAGCCTACAAGAGCCTGCGAGGTTCTCATACTATGCCTAAAGGGAACCTACGAGAACCGCAAAGCACAAAAGTTTTTTAAAAATTTACTCAAAGAAAGAGAACCAATTCATGAATAGAGTTGCTAATCCTCTTTTTGTGCTTCTTATGCAGGTAATTGGCCATAAAAATGGTTCTTTAATGGCGTGAAAGGGAGCATGAAGAAGAAAATGCTATTTCCAGAAATCATCCACCCACTATTGTTTCTTTGGGAAACTGTGGCCTTCTGAAGTACTTTCGTATCCCGGGCATGAGGGCCCAAGTCAGGTTATTAGAGTACCTTGTGCGTATGTGGGATCCTGATCAGCAGGTATTTCATGTGGGGGTCCACACACTGTCTTTAGATATTGAAGACATTTAATTTTTGAGTGGACTGTCATGGTGGGGGTACCACGTGAGCCTGAATGGTAGCAAAGGTGGTGGGTTGCCCATGAGTGAGTACTGCCGCATACACTGTTCCCGAGGCAAAGAGGAAGAAAGGAAAAGTAGCTATTTGGGGGGTACGAGATTTGACCCTCCGTACTATCTTGTTTACCATATCTTGGATGGCTGGGAGTTCCGCTCCTCACATGGTGCCGCAAAGTTACTTCCAATATGCCATAGAGTGTACTGAACCTCAGGTTTTCAACTGGGTAGATGTTGTGCTGCGTAGTATGAAAAAGCAGTTGACCAAATGCTGACGAGGCGACCTGAAGCAATTTAGGTACGGATCTTTGTTAGTGTCCTTCTTCCTTGAGAGGGTTCCATTACTGAGGTTGCAAGTTGAGTGGAATTTACCAGCTCCTAGGGATCCAAGGATGCTGAGATGGTGTCGGCTCATGGCCCGACACGTAGCTGGACCGATCATCAAGTATGATGATACCTTCTTTGACTAGCTTCAACCACAGATGTTGATGGTTGAAAATTATGCTTATGCCGGGTTGGATTTCTAAGGAGATCCAAACTTAGTACTACCATAGGATGCTCATGGGGGGAACTTGGTAAGAAGTACACACATTTTTTTTCTTTTAAATTTTTTTGTGAATTTTAATCATATTCAAATGTTTTTTATATGTTCATCCAAAGACTAAATACAAAATTCGTTTTTGATGACATAGATGTTGGACCTTATCGACCTCCTGATACTTCTCCCATTCAGCGGCGAGGAGAGGTAGCACCGACGCCACAATATGCAGAGGATTATTAAGTAGTGGAACAAAACCTAGAGGGCTTGACCGCAAATATTGCAGACATGCCTCTTGAAGAGGTTCCACGATGCGATCAACGTCATACAGTAGGGGTGTCAGGTTCCATGAGTCGACTGCTCCGTAGGGTTGCTCGGGTAGTCATGTGTTACCATGAATGTCATCCATGACATCACTTTGTAGAAGCTATGAGCTTCAGATTTTGATATTTTGGTCTTCGGACAAAACTTTTTGTAAAAAACACTTTTGATCGTTATATATACAGACGACTTCTACCGGTTTATCATGTGTTGTGTGAACATTGATGTGATTGATTTATAAATGATTCAAATGTCTGTCTAATACATAGTTAGCCAATGCACCTGTTAATATATTTAGACATCTAGGAATATGTTGATATTCAATGTAATCAAAATAATGTTCCAAGAGGCGAATTCACAAATACACCCGTAACAAAGTAGGACTTCGAATAGTATAGACATTACTTAACTGTAGTACTACAAGCTGTGAATCGAGTCACACAACCAAATGATGGATTCTGAGCGAGATAACATCAATCAATAATTTAATAACAACGCTATACTCTGCAATGTTGTTGCTCGCACGGTCGAGACACACACCTCGTAAGGAGACAAGTTCGTTTGTAGGGGCATAAATTTCCCATGCAGTGGAAGCAAGGTTCTGAGTACTATGGCTAGCGCCATCAACGAAGCCAATATAGGGTAGCGAAGACTCCGACATCTGGAAATCAAACACAACATCACATAAGGGCAGAGACCAGATAACGACAAAGGCAAGCTATAGTAACACACAAGAAGTATGATACATTAAAAATACAAGTACTCGTGCACAGATGATTTTATTCATAGTACTTCTTCAAGTACAACCCATTCCTAGGTTCACTCAAAGGGATACCATCGTAATATACTAAA
Source organism: Picea glauca (assembly GCA_000966675.3). NCBI lineage: Eukaryota > Viridiplantae > Streptophyta > Pinopsida > Pinales > Pinaceae > Picea > Picea glauca. Next base: position 4,703 of record JZKD02S1027621.1, read on the forward strand.
TCATAAGCTCATTTTTCCAAAACTCGTCGAACGATATAAGGACCTCGCCACATGGCTTCGAATTTCCTAGCTCCTAACATATCTCGATCTTGTTCATAGAGGAGAACAAGATCTCCTTTAGATAAAATGCGAGGCTTGACATGTTTGTCATATTGGGCCTTAACATGCTTTTTCTGAGCTTCTATGACTAGGGTGGCATCGCGTTGAGTTTTGTCTAATTGCATAAGATACAATAGACGTTCTTCCTCAGCAGAAGTGTTGGGTAGGAGTTCAACATCTAGTTTTAAAGAGGGTATCTCGCATTCAATCGAGAGAATGGATTCCACACCATAGACTAACCGGAAAGGTGTAAACCCAGTAGAGGACTTGACGGATGTACGGTACGCCCACAATGCCAAAAACAATATTGCATGCCAACTTGTTTTATGAATCCCTATCATTCATCGGAGCATAGTTATGAGAAATTTGTTAATCGCTTCGACTTGGCCATTGGCTTGTGGGTAATAGGGAATTGAGTTATCATGGCGAAGACCCAACTTTTCAGTAAGTTCAGACATCATAAAATTCCTAAAGTGGCTACCGTGATCAGTGATGATAGCTTGGGGAACACCAAAACGAGCTATGACGTGATTAAAAATGAATAATGCTATGGTCTTTCCAGTGTTGTCAAATTTCGGCATCGCCTTGGCCCATTTCGTAAAGTAATCGATGGCTACAATGATGTAACCATGCCCCCCGACCGAGTGAGGGTGACATTTCATGAAATCGATGCCCCATTTCACAAAGGGACCAACTGAGACCACAGGGTGAAGAGCAGCAGGATGTGACCGTATCTTGTTATTATAGGTCTGGCAAGCATGGCATTTTTGAACGACGATTATGCAGTCATTAAATAATGAAGGCCAAAAATACCCTACTCGTAAGATCTTATGGATAGTAGCATACCCAGACATATGACCACCACAGGCTCCAGAATGGCAGTCATTCAGAGCTTTCTCGACTTTGTCGAATGTTAGACAACGTCGAAAAACAGAGTCAATCCCCTGACAATAAAGAGTATCCCCGAGGATAATGTATTGACGAGCTTGGTATCGTATGCGTTGTCGCTCAATACTGGACAAAGTTGGCCGGAAAGTCTAGGTTTGGAGATATATAATGATATCACCATACCAAAGATCATCAGTGCTAATAAGGAAAAGAGATTCATTAGGTAATGAATCAGCTGCTACATTTTCCGTTGAAGAATGGGGAAAGTCGCAGATCAACTCAACAAAGACTAAGGACTTCTTAGACTTTGCACATTCGAATTCCAAGTCAAACTCCTAGAGTATCACAATCCATTTGGAGTATTTTCCCCCTAGCAATTGACGGGTGAGAATGTGTTGCATAGGGTTGCAATGAGAAATCATTGTAGTCTTGCATGAGAGGATATAGTGCCGGAAGCTTTGGATGGCTTGGACGACAGCCAAGGTCAGTTTCTCGACATGTAAATACTTGATTTCAGTAGGCCTTAGACTTCGACTCAAGTAGTAGATAACATGTTCGTCGTTAGCATCATCCTCTTGGACGAGAATCATACCAATGGTGTAATATGAGGCAGCAAGGTAGAGAAAATAATCACGACTGTAATCGGGGAGAAAGAGAAGCGGAGCATGCGTTAGGGACAATTTCAAAGCTTCAAAATCTTTGCTGGCAATGGTATCCTAGACGAAATTTGAACCCTTTTTTAAAAGCCGCGTAAATCCACGAGTTATCTCGGCATAATTTGGGATAAAATGATGAAGAAAGCTTGTTTTCCCCTGCAAACTTTGTAACTGGTGAAGAGTAGAAGGAGGAGGGAGATTAAGGATCACCTCAACCTTTAAAGGATCCACCCAGATCCCTTGACACGAAACGATAAAACCTAGAAGGTGGTCGGATTCCACGCAGAAAATGCACTTATGAGGATTCAAACGTATATGATAGAATTGACAGCGAACAAAAATGGCTCAGAGGTGGGTTGGGTGATTGACCTGATGCATTAAATGAGCGGGTAAATCATCCAAATATGGTTGAACGATGTGCTTGATATCATGGAAAGCATAAGACATAGCGCATTGAAAAGTTGCACCAGCGTTATTGAGACCGAAAGGAAGTTTTCGATAGGAAAAAGTACCCCAAGGACAAATAAAATCAGTCTTATGTTGATCCTCGGGAACAATGTTGATTTGATTATACCCGGAGAAACCATCCATGAGAGAGAAGATTTCACTTCCGGCAGAATCATCGACAATCTGATCGACGAAGGGGGTAGGAAAGTTGTCTTTGGGACAAGCTTTGTTGATATCCCTATAATCAATGCATACACGAATGGTGCCTTGTTTCTTGTCAATCGAGACAAGATTGGAAACCCAGTCTGTGAGAGCCACCGGATAAATAAAGCCAGCTTTAAGAAGTTTCTCGACTTCAATCTTGATAGCAGCTTCTTTACGTGGGTGAACTGCACGAAGGCATTGCCGGACGGGTTTAGCGTTGAGGTACATCTTTATCTCATGTATCACAATCTCAGGGTCGATATCTGACATTTCTTCATAGCTCCAGGCGAAGATGTTACGAAACTCTTTGAAAAGGGATGTGTAGGTGATGATTTCGTCAGAAGAACACAAAGCTCCGATATGGACATTTTCGACAATCCCAGGTTTGATGGATATGTCAAGGGGAATAGTGGGTGAGATATTTCTTAAGTTCCCTTCGAAAAACACATCATGTGCAGACTTGGGAACAGTGGATATGAAGACAACGATCGACAGAGTCGAGATCCGTTGGTAGTTATCAATGGTATGTTGCTCCAAAAAAAGGATGGAACGATGATGTCCATCGTCCCAAGGGGTGTCTTCCATGATAGACATGATCATCTCGTCTATAGGAAAAATGACATGAAAAGGATCGGGAGACAACTCACTAAGAGAGGGGGTAGAAGGTGTTGCTGATTGAATGGCCTGATAGGCGGATTCAACCAGACTTAACAGCATTGCATCGCTGAAAGGAATATGATCTCCAGGGTCAGGTACTATCCAGGGGTCATGAGACGTAGGAAGTTTGTGAGGCGAAGTGGATATCATGTTGATATAAGAAACAAACGAGCGTGGAACATCGAGCGGTGGAATGGGGAAAGTACCCATCAATGAAGAGTCTTTTCGAAGGCCTACACCGATGTTCTCATAACTCGATGGGGTTTTAGCAATAAATGGTACTTTGCCAGTATGGGTATTGGAATTAAAGAAGGCTAGTTGGTCGATGGTAACAACCTTTCCTTGATGAGGGAAATGTACTACACGAAAAAGGGTCGACACAACTGCGTGCATGGAATCGATCCAGCTGTGGCCAAGAAAAAGATTGTAATCAAGGGGAGTGTCAAAGACTTCCACTTCGACTTAGACATTGTAGGGCTTAAAACCAAAGCCGTTGAAGGCTTTAAGAGTGTTCTGGGATTCATTCAAAGAAGGAGAGCTGATGGCTTTCCAGCAAGCAAGAGACATAACACATGTCGAGGCACCCTCATCGATAACGGTTCGACAAATGTTTTTTTCAAAGACAACCACTTGGATCTGGAATGTGAGTTGATGGGGTAACCTTGGAATGTGATATTCCAAGTCAAAGATTATTAAATTCGTATCCGTCAGATCAATTCCATCGATATCTTTCAACAGTGCCTTCCGTTGTGCGGGACAAGTCTGAAGGAATTCGAGGGCTGACATCGCAGAAGGTGCTTGAGCTAGATCTTCAACAATGTTGTAGTTCTGGGCAGCATGAGAGTGAGGATTGAAAGCCGATTTCTGAATGACACCCTTTGGGGGGGGTCGCAGAACTGTGTTGAGGCTCGGTCATTCGAGATGAAGAGGACCGTTGGTAGGTGGAGTCGTGGGAGAGGGTTGTACCAAGGAAGGGGGTAAATCATCAACCTTCTCCTTAGAGGGAGAATAATCTTTGGCTCGAGTGGTGAGTGCAACATCGCTCTACTTAGAATCACCAGTACATATCAAAACATAGGAGGTAGTAGAAGATGAGGGTTGGTCATGGATGACCAACTGATCCTGTTGTTGAAACGGGAAGGGTTGGGACAAAACAACCAGTGCAGGTGGTTTTGGAGCTCCTTGAAGGAACTTAGTGACCTCGACACGTCATGGACAATCCTTCGCGTAGTGATCATCACCACAGATAAGACAAGGGTATCGTGGTTTGTACTTATCCCGATCGTCAACAGGGGAAGTTTTGGTTTGATCTGCTTGAGAAGTATTTTTTCCCTCCTTATTCTTACCCCTTCCCTTTTTAGATTTGTTTTTACCAGCTGGGGTAGATTGAACTGCATTTATCTCAAAAGTCTTGCCGGTGGGAGGGGTAGGAGACGGAGAATTTTGAACATTAGAAGAAGCAGATTTTGGGTTTGCGCTTGAAGTGGAATGTGGGTGGGCTTGGAAATTACCAATCACACCGTCAGCTGCATGCGAAGTAGCTGGAGAAGTTGAAGTGCTGGAAGTAGAAGGACGAGGTAATTCAAGTAATAAGTCATAAAGGGTACCTATTTGTGAATAAACGAGGTCAAGATATTGAGCACGACTTATAGCCTACTCTTCTGTGACTACTCCACCCATGGAAATGCCACGACCGATGTCCTTCACAAATGATTTCGTGAACCATTCTGCCACTAACTGATCGGGGAGTTCGAGTTTAATGAGATGTTGTCTCTGTCGCCACTCATGAATGTGATCGGATATATGTGTGGCCTTGTTCTGTTTGAAGGAAGTCAAAATCTCAGTCCCTGTGTCATAACGGATCAGTAACTGGTAGTGTGTGAGGAAAGCCATAGCTAGGGTATTGAAGTCAGAGAAGAAACCTCGTGGAAATTCGATATACCACTTCGTAGCAGAACCTGTGAGGGTTCGTTGAAAAAGATGTAAACGAATAGAGTCATCCATCAACGAGTTGGATGAACACCATAGGTGAAAAGTCATAACGTGATTGTTTGGGTCCTCTCCCACTTTACCATTGAATTTAGGAATGTACGATGGTAGCTTGGCTGGTATAGCAGGCCATTGGGGAGAGTGACGAATTGGATCATTTAAAATCATGAACAAATCGGGAACATCCAAAGTGGCTATAAAGGGTAATTGTTGATTCACCTACGGGTACTGGTGGCTTTGGGGAGGAATCCCTGTCAACAAACCAGTAGGACCATAAGCAGTTTGCATATAATGTGAAGACCCAGGCAGATTCGATGGTGGTTGGAGAGGATAGTAGCTCATAAGAGTATACCCTGGAACAAGGGTTTGATTTTGAGCATTCACCCCCCAAATGGGATTGAACGAACCTGGATATGGTTGGCCCATACTAGGAGGTATTACAGACGCAGCTGGAAACTGCTGTCCCCCAGTCGATTGAGGAGGATGTTGGATCAACTGATTCCAATACTGGGCCAAGGAGGGAGGTATGTTTTGCCCATAAGGTGGGGTCGGTCCTCCCATCGAAGGTGGTGTTCCAATTGGGGGCAATGTTCCAATTGGGATTTGCGTTCCAAAAGGAATTTGCCCGCTGAGAGGGGGTTGAGTCATACCACCTTGTTGAAATTGTCCACCAACCGGAAAATGGTAATTTGGAGTGAATGACAGAATAGTGCCACTAGGATTAAGACTGCCAATAGAAGACGAAGAAGGTCCTCCAAAAGGAAATTGAGGGAGTGTTGGAAGAAACCGGGAAGAGAGTGCCTAGAAGAAGAAGGACCACCAGGAGAGCCGGATGGAGTTTAGGCAGTAGTAGGAATGGAAGCATTCAACGCATGGTATCCAGGCGGTAGTTTCAGAGTGATGTTGGGCGTTCATGGTGTGTTGATGAGAGCAAGACTAACCACAGTAAACCCGGTTGGAACACTCGTAGTATCTATGAGATGGTCCATTTCAGCAGGGATGGTAAAGTGATAGGCAATGGTCAATGGTACAATCTCTAGACTAGAGATTTTGGAAATCAAAGGTGGGTTGATTTCGGAAATCACAGGTGAACTTGGACCAAAAAGGTCCCGTTGGAAAACACCTGTAGACCAAAAAATATCTTAGCCTTCTATGACTGGAAAGGGTCCAGCTGGTGATCCAAAAGATGTAACAACTAAGTCTCCGGAAGAATTCAGTCGCATAAACAGTTGCTCAGAATCACGGTGAAGTCGAAAGTCCTCTCGAGTATTTGTAATTCAAAAATGTCCGAGAGAGTCATTTTGTTCCACTTGTGGTGTGGTGACGACTTTTACTTCACTTTGTCGAGGAGAGCCCTCATGTGTACTTGTAGGCAAGGGTTAAGAACCGTCCAGATGCTCTGGAGATAAACCTTGCATTCTACGTGAATGACATGGAGGAGCTATTGTAAATGAGTGAAAAACTTCACGAAGAAAATCTTATGGTCAACTTCGATAAATAAACAACACATGCTAGTAAACAAAATCTAGGAAGAAATCACCAAGCAAACAAGACCTTCTAATTCTGAAGCCACTAGTTGGTGATGAAATCCAACGTCGTAAAAACAAGACGAGAAGGGGCTGGGCTAGGGTGGAAAATTTACGCTGATGACCTGCTTAATGGACTTACACCCTGGTGCAAGATCCCACACATAATCGTGGGTATACCCTCCAAGGAGCCCGAGTGAGTTTGGTCAATGTCAATTCTAGGTACCGTGAAGACTTTCCCCTTCACAGTCACCTCATGTAAGAACCTAGAAAGATAGGCCACTAAGATTAACACCAATAATAATAAAGCCTAGGGGGACAGTCGACAGTCCGATCCACACACAAGGGTAGGGAATCTAGCCCGAAATCAACTCAAAAGGCTTCCACTCATCATTGTGGGTATACCTCCGAGTGATCCCCATAATACGTGCAATCTCTACACAGATATCAACAAAGCAAGGTGAGTAACTCTGTCAATATCAATGCGACCTCGTGTTTGACCCTTGTGTGAGAAGGGATTCCCAGGACAAGATGTTGCAAATGGAATTTAACACTCCTTAACACAAGATGCTATTATGTGTTTTGTGCTTTGAAGAGTGTATCTCTCTTCCTACTCCAAAGTGCTAGCCTAGATAAATGTTGGTGTAATAGAGCCCTAGAAAAGAGTTACTAGGTAAATTTTACAATTGTGCAGTGTTATTAAGAGCTGTTGTTTACTAAAAGGAAATGGAGATGAAACTGATGTTGTATTAGACTCTGACCCAACGATGCATGGATAAGAATTCAATATAGCAATTTTCGTTCAATGAATCCTATGTATGGGAGGGAAAGAGAAATTTTCCCAATCAAACTTTGAACTACAATACACAATTTCCTTTAAAATGCAAATGCAACAAATCACGCATCAATAACAATTCTCTATTGCTTCTTTTTCAATAATTTCAACAATTGATTTTCAATGTTTCCGAAGACGAAAATGATTTTTGAAAGAAAAATTTTTGTTCACTTTTCAAAAAGGACCCACACCATGATAGTGAGAGTATAGAAAATCAAAAACCAATGAACAAGCAATGATAAAAACCCAAACCACTCTTTCAATGAAAACAAAAATAACAAGCAAACCAATCTAGTCTTTTCAATTGCATAATAAAAGTGATCTTTCAAACAATAAGAAAATGATAAAGACTAAGAAACTCAACTTTCAACCAATTTCCGGTCCTTAACCAAACAAGCACACTCAGATTCCGAAATCAGAGAGTATAGCTTTGCCAAGAAAAGTCAAGAACAAGTGACAAGAAGAGCCTTTGAAATCCTAAGACTATTCGTGCATGAAAACGAAGACAAGAAGAACATCAATCAACGGTCCAAGAAACTCTTTTTAGGCATCTAAACTGATCTGGGCAATTCAAGATGAAAAAACTCAAATCCAAAACTTTGAAAAAATGAGTTCGCAGGCTGGCAATATTACACAGTGCGAGAATTAGTGATTCTCATAGGTGGGCTTTGAGTAGAGTGCGAGAACCTCGCACTGAACCTAAAACCAGGGTACGAACCCTATAGATTCTCGCAGGTTACTGTAAAGTGCAGTGCGATAATGTCTGAAACTAGTCAATTTTTTGGAAAAAGACACAAAATTTGAGGAGGCCTCTGGACCCAGAGGGACTATCAGGGTATCCTGAAGACTCAGAGATTGATATGAATGGAGAAAGGTAAGACAAGAACAAATGGCCAAGGAAAATACCAAAAGCCACAAAGAAAACGGGTTATAATCCCCAGCGGAGTCGCCAATTTTGTTATCGGACCAATCGATAGGTGTAGACACTAACAGATCTCCCTAGATCCACCTGGATCTAGAACAAAACAGGACAAGACATGACTCTTTCTCTAAGGTTTGACCATTGAATTAGCTAGTAGGAAGGAACAAGTAACATAACTTAGTATCGCTTCCTAGGGTCTCTGTTGCTCCCGCTTCGCTCCGGTGCTCTCGTGAGGTCAAGACTAAGACAACACAAACCAACCAAAGTGAAGATAGCAAAATATATTCAACTGTCAACTTATGTGTATGATCAAGGAATTACACAAT
>JZKD02S1027621.1:23471-40669 GCA_000966675.3 Picea glauca
CCCCCCCCCCCCCCCTCAGTATTTCCAATAATTGATATCAGAGAGGGTTCCTTCACCATCATCTAACCACTGTAAGGTACATCCGAAAGAATTCAATGGATCAACAACAAGGAATTCCATCCAAAATAACACCATTGTTTAAAGGAGATGAATATATTTTTTGGAGAATGAGGATGAAGAATCATATGATGGCACTTGGATTTGATATTTGGAAATCTGTGGAAGATCGCTACACTGCACCATATTCCCCACCAACGAATGCTACTAAAAAGAATTTATACAATGGCAATTCAAGATTTGTTAATGCCATTTTAAATGGATTATCCAGAAATGTATTTGTAAAAGTGATGCCCTGCGAATCAGCCAAAGAATTATGGGACAAACTTAAAGTTATTTATGAAGGAGATAGCAAGGTAAAATAAGCCAAAATTCAAACACTTAAAGCATAGTTTGAAAATCCAAAGATCAAGGAAGAATAAAATATTTAATAATATCTTTAGAGAGTAGACGAGATCGTCAATTTAGTCAGAGCATTGGGAGAAACAATAGAAGATAAATATATTGTTCAGAAAGTGTTGAGATCATTAACTTTGAGATATGATGTCAAGATATCTACCTTAGAGGATAGAGACAACCTTGAAAAATTCACTATGGATGAGGTCCATGGAATCCTCATAGCCTATGAGATGAAGACATGGAAATAAAGGCCATCTAAAGGGGAAACAACCTTCAAAGAAAGAAAATCTAAGAAGAATCAAGAGAAAGTGTACAATGAATATCAATTTGAAACATCTGATGAAGAAGTAGCAAACTTCATGAAATTTTTTAAGAAAGGAACTGGTAAATTCAAAGGAAAACTACCTTTTAAATGTTTTAACTGTGTCAAAGTTAGACATTTCACCAACAAATGTCCCTATAAAAAATAAGAAGAAAGTGATGGTGAAGAAACTTACAAAGAGTACAAGAAGAGATAAACTAGAAACACAAAGAAAGTCCACAAAAATAAGAAGACCTTATACACCAAAGAATAAAATAAATCATCTGAAGAAAGTGAAGGATAAGAAGAAGAATCAGAGCATCTATTTATGGGTATAGAGAAACATGATAATCCTACTAACAACACTTTTGGTATGGATGAGGACTCTGAAGAGGAAGGTGAAGTAGATATTGAAGCATAATTGCTCAGTGCTATGGAAGAGCTCAAACAATATAAAAAGAAGACTAAGTCACTAAAAGGATAGTTACTAGAGTTTGAGGAAGCACATAAATAAAGAGCAAGAGAAATCTCAAAATCAGTCAAGGAAAATGAACAAATCATCATTGAATTGAAGACTCAACTCCAAGAATCCAAAAGAATAGAAGAGATCTTAACTGAACAACTTAATGAAAAACAACAAGACTATGAGAAGCGAGAAGCTTAAATTGTTCTTCTGAAAAAGGAACTTGAGAAAGGAAATAATCACTTAAGAGTTGAAAACAATTCAAAAATATTGGATGACATTTTGAATAGTCAAAGATCATCAAATGACAAGATAGGATTGGGATATACTCAAGATTAAACCTGTATGACACAAAGGACAAACAAAAGGCCAATACATTATACAGATGCCCTTAAAATCTCCTTAAGAAGAGAATATAACAAGAAAAAGATGAATCCATTGAAGACTGTTCCAAATAAACAAAAATCAACACTCCCTCCTAAAGAAAAAGATGACAAGAAGAAAAAAATCACCGGAAGGAATCCCCATAATAGATATCTATTTATTGGATAATTCTACTCTTGCAATAATTTTGGACATAAGGCAATACACTGCAAGGTTTATGGACAATAAAATCATACAAATGTCCAAAGATATCAGAACAATAAGTACAATGGAGAGAAGAGACACTACAACTCATTTTCTCCTTTGCAAAACTTCAATATTGAATGCCAAAATGAAACAATTATGGTCATAAGGCCAATGAATGTAGATTTCCAAAGTATTCCATGAGGGAGAGTATCTCCAACATTAAGGAAAACTATAAGAAGATATGGAGAAGAAAATCTAAAGTACAAAGGAATAAATATGATGAAGATATTGCACCTGGAATTGATAAAATTAACAATAGGAGAATGATGGGTGAAGTTTCTGATAAGGAATACGAAAATCAAAGTTATGCATATAAAGTGGATCAAGCTCAAGAAAAGAAAACTCCTAAAGAAAAATGTGACACAATTGCAAAACTTGATAATGTCCTGCAAATAAATTATCCATTACCCAACAAATGGAAAATGCAAAAAGAAAAATCTAAAGAAGAAAATGAAGAAGCCTCTTTTACACAAAATAGTAATGATTATGAACTCTCAGACACAAATCCACCTACAAAATTGAGTGATGAAGAGCTTGAAGAGTTTTCAACTTTATTTTGATGATCTACGAAATTCCCCCTCAACGGAAAATACAAACAAAAGGAAAAGAATGGATTGAAGGACTGACTGCAATCTCAGTAGCAAGATCTGATTAAGAAAATATATATGATAATGTGGGCACTGAACCATATCACTAGTTGATACAACAAAAATGAAGAGGCCTTTTTGGGTTACAAATGAGTGAATAAGGTGCCTAACATCATGAATAAATTAGGAGCAGTCTGGAAGGAAATGAAGAAAGTTTTATTGAACACCAATTGTATAATCTTGGCACACTCTTGAAAGAAGATAAAGGGAAACATAAAATAAAGGATATATAGTGCATCATTGAAGCAATCTTTCTAGAAAAGTATTATATCCTAAGCATTATGGAAAAACATGTCTTGAGTACTTGAGACAACAATACAACAACAAATGAAAGGTCCAGTTTCTCTTGAAAAGTCTTGATTAGTAGTCAAAGGGGAAGAATTTTTGATAGGGGGAGTTGTAGAATACAAGAGGGAAGTTTCCTTCCACATCGATGTTCAAGATAGAGAAATATACAATAAAACAAAATCCAAAAACAAGCAGCATAATCTCCATTTAAAATTCATCAAAAAAGAAGCACTTGGAAAAGGGGAGTATAACTTTAGGGGGAGTATAACCTCAGGAGGTGAAAAGAAACAAACCCTTATGTTATTGTCGTCAAATGAGGAGAGATAAAGAGAAAAGCAAATCATCTCAAAGCACTCAAAATGATACAAAATACATATTCATAGGGGGAGAGAAACAATAAGATTTTCACTCTTTGTCATTGATGTCAAAGGGGGAGATTGTTGGAATTATTGATAGTGTATTGTCATTGATGACAACATGAATCAAACATGGACAGTAAGAAAACATGGATAGTCATATGTTGATGAGGTTGATGACAAGGAAGGAACATAGGAGTCCCTCAGATTACCAAATCATGAACAAGATCTCTCAGGTGGATCATTGTAGAAAATCTCAGGAGAGAAGGGGCGTTTGAGTGAAGAAGAAACAAAGTTCTTCAATTGAGGAAATCCACGCAAAGGATTGTGGAGTAGTCATGACAAATGTAGATCATTTATTGTTGGATCAAAATAAGATCACAATTGGACGGTAAATAAGAAATAAAAATGTTGATCGTTGGATCAAAATAAGAGCACGATCAGATGGTAAGAACGAAGAACAATGTTGATCGTTGGATCAATATAAGAGCACGATCGAACGACAAGAAAAAAAAAACAATGTTGATCGTTGGATCAAAATAACAACACGATTGAACGGTAACGAAAAACAAAGTTCTGCAATTGAGGAAATCCACGCAAAGGATTGTGGAGTAATCATGACCAATGTAGATCATAGATCATTGGATCAAAATAAGAGTAGTATCGGATGGTAAAGAATGAATAACAATGTTGATAATTGGATCAAAATAAGAGAATGATCAGATGGTAAAGAACGAAGAACAATGTAGATAATTGGATCAAAATAAGAGCACAATCGAATGGTAAAGAACAAAGAACAATGTTGATCGTTGGATCAAAATAAGAGCACGATCACATGGTAAAGAATGAAGAAACGATATTGATTATTGGATCAAAATGAAATCATGATCAGATGGCTCATATCTCTTTCTGCGAATCCACTCAACAAACAATTTGACTAAGTATCATATTATATTGATATCACTTAAAAATTCTAAGTATGGTTGATTATGGAGGTAATGGAAGTTGGGCGTGCATTCCAATGACATCCGAGAAGAGACACGAGTTTGTGAGTCTGAGAGTTCACAAGCCCGAGAAAAATTGATGAAGAATTTTTTTAAGTATAGGTTCATCTTGGAGGCTACCGAAGTTGGAGTGCATTTTGAAGACACTCAAGAAGACATGTGAGTCCGCAAGTCGAAGAGTGTGTGAACTTGTCACATAAAATAATTCTAATTAAAATTCCAAGTATGGTTCATTAAGGAGGTAATAGAAGTTGGATGTGAATTTTGATGATACCCAAGAAGACATGTGATTCCAGGAGTCTGAGAGTCCACGAACCTAAGAAAAACCACTTAAAATTGATCTAAGTATAGGTTCATCTTGGAGGCTGCAGAAGTTGGGCGTGCATTTTGATGACACTTGAGAAGACATGTGATTCTGCAAGTCCAAGAGTCTGTGAACCCGTCACATGAAATAATTCTAAGTAAAAGTACATGTTTAAAATGAATAAGAACCATCCACTCAATCGTTGATTATAGTTGAATAGTCGATCAGTCTAAATCACCTATATGGAATAAGGACCATCCATATCAACACCTAATTAAGTCTGCACCATTGATTTATTCAAATGATTAAGTCACGACATTTGGTCCCCATCAGATTTGAAATAAAAATGGTTCCTCCATCTCACTGGAAGATTAATTTAGATCATTTGGATCAAGATCTTCTCAGGAGTAAGCTAGGCCATTGTATCAACTCATGGGTGCAATTTCAACCGTTCATCAGTAAAAGGTAGAGTGGGTTGAAGAAACACATAGGTGCCTAAAATAGTTAGCCATGAATAATAGATATATGTGCATCGAAATCAATGGTAAAGATTGAATCTTGATCTCGATTAGATGGTAGATGAGTCTGTACAAAACTAGAGCTCAGTGCAACAAAGAAATTGACCATTTTATTCAATTTTATGAAGGGTTGTCAGATCGATCATTCCATAAGAAAGATTGATATGAGAAAGAACAAAACATAATTAATCTACAAGGAATTTGAAGTCAATTAGGTTAGTTTTTTTATTACGGTCTATTGTAAATGAAGAGGCACATTGATTCATTGAAAATATGAAATGGTTCAGTGATGCACACCGTTTGGAAGGATATATAAACTCATAAGAATGAAGAATGAAAGTGTGACTCATGAAATATATAAGTATACCTGAAGCAGAGTCACCAGAATATATGATATTAAAAATAAAGCTGTATAGTGAGGGTTGAAGGGAGGAGCTAGAAAAGACTGTAGTCCTCTTCAAATAGAATCCTGAAACAACTAGGGGGTTGGTGCCTCCTTTCAATTTGGTGCTTGAAAAATTCATGGGGTTGGAGCCTCCTTTCAAGTTGGTTCTTGAAGAAGTAGGGAGTTGCAACGTCCTTGATTAGGTTCTCACAAAAGGAAGGGGATTTATGTCTTCTAGAGTTGGCGCTCTAAAAAGGATTGGTTTCCTTCACAATCACAACTTATTTTTATACAAACATTGTAATTCTTATTAATGACAAATAATTGATTATTAAATTTAGCGTTAATTCATTGTTGTGGTTAAAAAAAAAGAGAATTACTAATTGATTAAAGGTAATACTAATTCACCCCCACACTCAGTATTTCCAACAATTTTGCAGTGAACTATTTCAAGCGGAATGCATGTTGTTCACATGGATTGTAAGGATGTGTTTGCTTATAGACTAATCTAACACAATTTGTATCTTTTTCACAGTCTTGTTATTTCTCTTTATCTCTTTATGTCCTTTGCATATGAGTTGTGATGTATGTGGATGATATAGTGGGACTTTTCTAGTTATATATTCTTCATGCATATGTTTCAAATTTTTCATATTTATTAAAACTATATGGGTGCAATTTTCGACAAATTTTAGTTTTAATACAACTCATTCAGTTACAATAACTCGCTCCTAGCTAGAATAGGATAGCATATAGTAGAAGTAGATTATATTTATTTTCATACATAATCTTCATATACATATTTACATTTCATACATAATCTTCATATACATATTTACATTTCATAATAACCCATCCTCATCTCTCATAACCAGAAATGCCAGTCATGCCAGAACCTAGATGGGTCTCCTAAACCAAACGGTGTATAGTCTAATTGGGAATTTGTATCGAGGAGTACCCCTTACTGTTGTTCGACCATTCAGCCTCATCAACACTGTTGCTCGGTACTTTGCTTATGTTGAAGAAAGATAAGTATCATGTTGTTTCTTACAATCCCAAGTAACAGGTGCATAACCAATACTGAAAACATAACCTACAATAGAATTTTGATCATCAAGGTCACCAACCCAATCTGAATTAGTGAAACCAACCAACAAAGGAGTCCCATGTAAACTATAATACATCCCAAAATAAACTGCACCCGAAACATATTGAAGTATCCTTTCAGTTTATTTCTAATGGATTTCATGGGGTGTTTGCATATACCGAGCAACAAGAACAACAATAGAGGAAATATCACGATGAATATGAGAAAAAAATAAGAGGCTACCAACTAATGTCTAGTACAAAGTGGAATCAACTTTGGGAGTAGCACAAGTGGAAACAAGTTTTACTCAAGAATGGAAGGGAGAAGGGGCTGGTTTAGAATCATCGATGTGAAATCAACAAAGATCACAAGCATACTTAGACTAGGAAAGAAAAATGCCTTCCTTGTTTTACAAGACTTGGAGGCCAAGAAAATAATGCAAATAACCTAATTCTATCATTTCAAATTTATTTTTAATGATAGATTTCACATGGGTTAAAATTCAAGGGTCACTAAAAGTGAGGATAAGGTCATTAACATAAAGAACAAGTATTATGAGATGGATTTCTACTTTCTTGGTATAGATATTAGGGTCAAAATTGCATCTAGAAAATCTGGTGTCAAGAAAAAAAGTTGTCCATTTTGACACACCAAGCTCGAGGAGCTTGCTTAAGACCATAAAGATATTTATTAAGGTGAAAAACAAGGTTGGAGTCATTTTGGACATATCTAGAAGGTCATTCCATGTATATTTCTTCATGCAAATCCCCATGTAAGAAGGTGTATTTAACATCCATCTGATGAACCTCCCATTCATGTGAGGCAATAAGAGCTAGAACAAGTCGGATAGAATTCATTTTGGCTATGGGGGGAAAGGTTTCATTGTAGTTAATGACTTCAACTTGAGAGAATACCTTGGAAAATAATTTTTACTTGTCTCTTTCATTACTTCCATCTGATGCATACTTATTTCTATACATCGATTTAAATTTGACAAGTTTTCTTCCTTTCAAGAGAGGTAGAAGATACCAAGTATCTGTTGGCATATTTTATAGGAAGAGTGTGCTTGTCATTGATGGCAAGAACAAAAATGACTATGGGAAAAAAGAAAATCATAATCTTAGGAGAAGCAGTGAATAGTAAGTAGAGATCAAAGCTTGGAACAAAAAACGTAAGCTCAGGAGGAGGAGAGAACAGTATGTAGAGATCAAAGCTCAAAAGGAAAAGCATAAGCTCAGGGTGAGAAGAATCAGCAACCATCCAATGAATAAATTGGCGGTGTTTATTGTCTCATATAATGAACATCGGTCATATGAGTGACCATGGGCTTGAGAACCATTGGAGGATTGTGACCGTCAAATATACAAGCCAGATCAACGGCAGGGATGAATTGCGGGGAGCGAAATAAGAATTAAACAACTCACTAGCTCCAATCCCACAATTGGTCTAGATCGTCAGATCTCATAGAATTGGATATCGATGAATGTGGTTGATCCAACAAGCAATCATATTAAGTTGGATTGATTTTTAACCGTCGGATGTGCAGTCGCCAGATCAACGATAGGGATGAATTGCGGGGAGCGAAAGAAGAATTAAACAACTTGCAAGTTCCAATACCGTACTTGGTCTAGATCATCAAATCTCATCGACTTAGATATCAATGACTGTGGTTGATCCAACAAGCAATCAGAATAAGTCAGATTGAGTTGTGACCATCAAATGTGCAATTGCCTAATCAATGGCATAGATAGATTGCGAAGATCGAAAGGAGAATTAAATATTGCACTAGTTTCAATCCTGCAATTAGTCAGGACAGTCATATCTTATAGCCTCAAAGATCAATGATTATGGTTGAATCACCAACGACGCACAACTTCATATTGCATAGTTTTGGTGATGAGTTAAATCACTCACAAGTTGTGGTTCTGCAACCATCCTTGATCGTTGATCTTCTTCCAGAAACTTCACAACCGTCGGATCACTTTAAGTGGAAGGATAGGATAAGCGGGGCTAAAGGGTTGAGAATTTGATTAACTGAATACCCGTCAGCCATCAGATCATTCCGATTGGAAGGATAGGATAAGATAGAATATATTCATTGCAGACATATCGAGTCATCGATCCAAGATCATGGTCGATGAACAAAATTTAGTTCGGGTATAAATCTGCGAGGAGTTTAAGCTCCAAAAAAATCTCACTTCACATTTTTCAGTTTGATATTTGAAAAACTTGAAGCCCGAAGAGTTGGAAATCCGAAATGAATAAGGAACATCGGATCTGGAGAACATACGATGAATGTTAGATCAGGGAGATCTATGTCAGCAGATTAAGTCAACAAACCTCGTCCGCAAGGACATGTGACAGACCACGTTAGCAAAGGACATATGGGAGATCACATCAACAAGGATAAGTGGCATACCATGTCAGCAAGGACATGATTCATTCAATCTGAAAGATCAATTTGGGTGTATTCTCAACCGTTGATCATAGTACAGTGGAAGGATAGTGTAAGTTTGAAAAGTTGATATCCCAAAGTTCCTAAGGGAGAAGTTTCGACAACCATCCATCTCAATGTTTGATTAATTCCTAGCCATCAGATTGAACAATGAAAGGATGAGTGTAAGGATCAAATCTGACCATTGATTTGTTTCCGTGAAATAAATTGTCTAATATGATTCGAAGGTTTGAAAAGTTGAAAAATTGAAGTTTTGAAGGGTGAAGTTTCGTCAGTCCTCCATCTTATCAGAAGATTGAATCGTGATTGTTGAATTGATAAGTGCTCAAGATTTCATTAAGCCTAGTGTCTGGTCACCGTCGTTGGTCATGTGATTTAAGAGATTTAATTAATGTTCACGACCTGTTTCATCTCGTGATTTATTGATCATTTACAATTCAGCTACACTAACTGAATCATCATTCCTGAGCGATTGAATCATTGTTCCTGAGCATTGGAATCATGGATCTTAAGCATTCTGAGATTCCCTACATTGAGCGTTGGAGATGTAGAGTGTAACGGATGATGAGAGCATGAATAAAAGAAATATGTGGAGACAGAGGAAGGTTGATGTTTCTTTGTAAAACAAGTTGAATTGTATGTAATGAAGAATACAACATGAACAAAGTGAGAAAGTGCAGAGGGGACGCATAGTGCACATAATGGATATGGCACACAGAGCATAAAGTGCAAGAAGATGCGAGCAAAAAGGAACTGATGCGGGCAGAGTAGAGAAGTGTAGCAGAACAGTGATGAGACTGGTAAGTCATTGATAAATGTTGTATCATTGTAATAAATTTAAGCAAGAAAAGATTTATATCTCGGGGTGGTAGGGTGGTGTTAGGGAGGATTGTTGTCCTCAGAGTTTCAAGTGGGTTCTTGAACACAGGAAGTTGTAGCTTCCATCTGGTTGCAGCCAGAAAAACCAAGGTGGTAGGGTGGTGCAAGGGAGAACCATTGTTCTCTGTTATACAGGTTGGTGCCTGTGTGGCTGGAAGTTGGTGCTGGAACACTCAGGGAGTTGATTCTTCCTTCTAGTGGGTGCTAGAGAAACTAGAGAGTTGGTGGCACTCTCAGCAAGTTGCATCTTGTAAAATAGAGGTGGTAGCTTCACAAAGAGTAGGTGCTCATAAGAATGATAATGTACAGAAAATAAAGACTACTTATCATATTCAGAAGAAGAGGCTTTCTCCCTTTATGGGTTTCCTGAGGAATATATGTCTCTATATACTTCATGTGTGTGATTGATGTTAAATACTCTATTGCTTACTTCCTTGAATTATTGTGATCATTATTAAGTGTTCTGTAATGAGTTTAAAATGGGTATAATTTTTTAAGCACAGTAACAACTGATTCAGCCCCCCCCAAGTTGTCTAACAATTGGTATCAGAGAGGGTTCCTTTTATCTAAGGGTAGATCCTAGAGCTTAAACATGACTAGCCATGAAGGAACTTCAACCAATAAGGCCCCCCTGTTCAATGGAACAAACTTTGCCTTCTGGAAAGTTAGGATGAGAACCTACATAATGGCTTTAGGTGTAGATGTCTGGGATGTGGTAGAGACTGGTTATGTAAAGCCAGTTGTACTAGCTTCTAAGGATGACAAGCTAGAATTTAGCTTCAACGCTAACGCTATGAATTATATTATAAGTGGGTTTGCAGAAATAGAATTTGCAAAAATTATACACTTAGAATCTGCCAAAGAAATGTGGGACAAACTCATTAGCAGTTATGAAGGTAATGAGAAGGTAAAGGATGCCAAGCTTCAAACCTACAGATTACAGTTTGAATAGCTAAATATGAAAGAGGATGAAACTGTTGGGAAGTACTTTCTGAGGGTTGAAGAACTAGTAAATGCAATGAAAGGACTTGGTGAAAAAATTGAGGATGTCTCTTTAGTTCAGAAAATTTTGAGATCTCTGTCAGATAGGTTCAACCCAAAAGTCTCTACTATAGAAGAACTTAATGATCTAAAAGCTATGCCTATTGACCAACTCCTAAGAACTCTGATTGCTTATGAAATGAGGATAGGTAAAGATAAAACCACCTCTAGATAAGCATCATTTAAAGAAGATAAGAATGAGGATTCTGAGCCTAATGAAATTAAAGCAAAATTTGTGAGAAGACTAAAGAAAGGATCAGGCAAGTACCAAGACAAGTTTCGCTTCAAATGTTTTAACTGTGGAAAGATAGGTCACTTTTCATCTAAGTGTCCACATAAGAAGAAGGACCAGAACACTAAAGGTGAAGAGAAGTACAAATACAAGAGATTTGGTAAAAAAAAAAATTATGTGTAAACAATGATGACTCTTCAGGAGACACAGATAGTGATTCTTCTTGTGAAGATAAGGTTAATGACTTCATGCTTATGGGGAAAAAGGATTATGATAATAAAATAAAAGGAAGTGATGTTAATGATCAATAAGTTGTGGTTGACTTGGAAGGATAACTGATCAATGCCCTAGAAGAAATTGCTAAACTCGAAATTAAGAATAAAAAGAAAAAAGAATTGTTGATACAGTTCGAGAAAGACAATAAAAAACCTGATGAATACTTTACTCTACTAAAAGTGAAATTAGAAGAGGAAAAGAAAATAAAGGACATTCTGAAACAACAGTTATCAGAGAAGAAGGCAATATGTGAAGCCTTGGAAGAAGAGGTAGTAAAAACCAGGAAAGAGATGGAGAACTTTAAAGAATTATATATCCAAAATCTTCCAAGCATTAAATCCTCAGCAGAACTAAACGACATTCTGAGCAAACAAAGATATCCTTTGTTGAAGACTAGTTTAGGCTATGTAAGTGGTTCAAGCAACAAACAACTAGAAAGCAAAGAGCCAGTAAAGATGATCAAGTTCCAAGTCAGCAGACAATCATACCATGTAAGCACTCTGCCACCAGAATTTAATAAAGACAAGATGATCCATGATAAAAAACAAAGATATCAGAAGATGGAGCAACAAATGTCAAGAAGAAGGCCATCCTTCAGGTACCAATTTTTTTTCCATGGTTACTTTTTTTACTGCTCTAATTTAGGTCATAATATTGCAAATTGTCAAATTAAGTTTAGAGACATGCAACTGAGGAGATCAAGAAATAAACAATCTTTGCAACATAGAACTAAATAGACAATGAGTAGACAAAGTTGCACCAATCACTTTGACCTATTGAACAATGAGCTCGAATGTTATAACTGTCATAACTTCAGCCACAAAGATGCAAACTAACATATGAATAATTACAAAGCAAATCCAAGGATAAAACCCTTAGCTAGAAATGCTAGCACATGGAAAAAGAAAGATAGTGAAAAATGTGGTCTAGTACTTTCAGCTCAAAAACAAAAAGACCCCTGGTATATAGACAGTGGATGTTCCAAGAACATGACTGGAGACAAGGATAAGTTTATTTCTATAAGTAAAAGTAAAATAGGAAATGTGACCTTTGGAAATGATGAACTAGGTAAAATCAAGGGTAAACGGATGGTGAGTTTGGATAATGGTAAAGGAAAATCCCATGATGTTTTGCTTGTAGATGGCCTGAAAAATAATTTTCTTAGTGTAATTCAAATGTGTGACAGAGGATGTGAAGTGGTGTTCACTTCCAAATATTGTAAGATAAAGTCTGTAAACTTAGGACAAGTGGTGGCTAAAGGCATAAGGATAAAGAATAATGTATATGTGTTGAAAGAAGATAGAGAAGAGTCTCATCTAAGAAAACATGATGAAAGTTGGTTATGGCATAGGAGACTTGGAAATCTAAACTTTGACCACTTAATCAAGCTCAAAAATATTGAGGCAGTAAAATATCTTCCAAGAATATCAAAGCCACAAGATTCTATGTGTAAACACTACCAAGTAGGAAAGCTAACCAGGACACAGTTTTAATCCAAGAGCTCTACTTCAAGAGAGAAACCACTCCAATTAGTTCATATGGATTTATGTGGACCATCAAGACAAGAAGGCACAGGGAAGGAAAACTACTTCATGTTGATCATTGATGATTACTCCAGACTCACTTGGGTTTCTTTTCTCAAAGAAAAAGCTGAAGCATTTGAGAAATTTAAAATATTTAAGGCTTTAACTGAGAATCAAACAGGCAACCGGTTAAAGGTAGTAAGATCAAACAGAGGAGGAGAATTTATGTCAAGTGATTTCAAGGAATTTTGTGATAAACATGGGATCAAGAGAGAATACACAATCCCAGGAACTCCACAACAAAATGGAGTAGTTGAGAGGCAAAACAGAACAATTTAGCAAATGGCCAGGTCAATGATGAATGAGAAGAACATTGGTCAAACCTACTGGGTAGAAGCAATACACACAACAATCCATATGCTTAGCAAATCCCACCTCAGACCACATAGTGACAAGACACCTTATGAACTATGGTATGGAAGACCTGCTTCAATCAAACACTTCAAAGTCTTTGGGAGTAAGTGCGACATAAAGAACAATAATGAAAACCTTGGTAAGTATGATGACAAGGCTGATGAAGGCATCTTCTTAGGATATGCTACCAATAGTAAAGGATATATATGCTTTAATAAAAGATTATCTAAATTAGTTGATTGCACTGATTTAAGGGTTGATGAAGGAGTCCCAGGAAGAGAGGTGAGCAATATTGAGTCTGCTACAGAGGACATAGCTGAAGCTGAAGATGAACAGGTTCAAGAATCAGAAGGAGAAGACTCTAAGTTAGATGCAAATACTATGCAGGACTCAAACCAGGAGATCAAGACAAACACACCCTCCATAGTTATTAGGAAGAGTCATCCTGAACATCAGATAGTTGGCCATCTAAACCAAGGAGTTTGGACAAGAAATCAGTTGAATAATGTCTCAGAACAATCTCAGATTTCCTTTCTATCTTTGCTTGAACCTAAAGAATTTAATGCAGCCAGGGAAGATGACCATTGGGTTAAATCCATGAATGATGAACTTGACCAGATTGAGAAAAACAATACTTGGGAGATGGTTTCTAGACCTGAAGGCAAAAATGTCATAGGTTCCAAATGGGTCTTTAAGAATAAATTGAATGAGTAGGGACAAGTTGTCAAGAACAAAGCAAGATTAGTCTATAAGGGCTATGCATAGATTGAAGGAAAAGATTTTGATGAAACCTTTACACCAGTGGCAAGATTGGAAGCCGTCAAAATGTTTCTTTCCTATGCATGTCATAAGAAATTTAAAGTATATCAGATGGATGCAAAGTCATCATTTCTTAATGGAGATCTAGAAGAAGAATTCTATACAGAACAACCAGAAGGTTTCCAACTTTCAAATAACCCTGACTTTGTCTACAAGTTGATGAAAACCTTATATGGGTTGAAACAAGATCCTTGTGCCTGGTAATATAGACTAGATAAGTATCTTCAAGACAAAGGGTTCAAGAGAGGAACAATTGACAACAATCTATATATCAAAACAAAGGATAATGATTTGCTCATTATGTTGGTCTATGTAGATGACATCATCTTCAGAAGTAATAATGCTTCATTGGTACAATGGTTTTCTTCCTCCATGCAATCTAAATTTGAAATGTCTATGATAGGGGAACTGCCATTTTTTCTTGGTCTGCAAATTACTCAGAGGTCTGAAGGAATATTTCATTCTCAGGAGAAATATCTAAGAGAAATATTGCAAAGGTTTCAAATGGAAGATTATACACTTGTGAGCACACCTATGGTCACTAGATGCAAGCTAAGCAAGGATGATGACTCGCCTGATGTTGATCAGAGTTCATATAGGTCTATGATAGGCATCTTGTTATACATCACAACATCTCATCCAGACATAATGCATGTTGTTGGAATGGTAGGAAGGTATCAATCTGCACCTAAACAAAGTCATTTGATAGATTTCAAAAGAAAATTCAAATATTTGAAAGGAATGATGAACTATGGCCTATGGTATCCTAGGAATCATAATTTTCAACTATCAGTCTATTTAGATGTTGATTGGGCTAACTACATGGATGAAAGGAAAAGCACGAGTGGAGATGCTTTCTTCTTAGGAGATTCCCTTATAGCATGGTTGAGAAAGAAGTAAGGTTCCATTTCCTTATCAACTACATAAGTTGAATACATTGCAGCTGCCACTTCTTGTACCCAATTATTGTGGATGATTCAGACACTTGCAGACTTGGAGGTAAAATATAATGCATCAATCCCAATTCATTGTGACAATACTAGTGCAATTAGTGTGTCAAAGAATCATGTATTTCACTCCAAGACCAAGCATATACCCATCAAGTATCACTTCTTGAGGGGACATGTGACCAACATTGTTGTTTCTTTTCATTATATTCCATCCAAAGATCAAATTGTTAATATCTTCACTAAACCACTTGCAAAGGCTCAATTTGAGTATCTACACTAGAAGTTGGTCGTGACCTCGTTATCCAGCTAAAATAGTCTATCTCATCAGGGGGAGCACAGAGTCACTCTCTGTTTTCTTTGACATTGATGTCAAAGGGGGAGAAGAAGGTGTGGTCTGGATGCTATAGTTGGATATCTAAGCATCCTTTCAGGGTTTCCATCAATGCCAAAGGGGGAGATTGTTGGCATATTTTATAGGAAGAGTGTGCTTTTCATTGATGGAAACAACAACAAAAACGATGGAAAACAGGAAAAACATAAGCTCAGGAGGAGGAGAAAACATTAAGCAAGGATCAAAGCTTGGAATAAAAAATGTAATCTCAGGAGGAGGAGCGAACAATATGCAGAGATCAAAGCTCGAAAGGAAAAGCGTAAGATCAGGGTGAGAAGCATCAACAGTCATCCGATCAAGAAATTAATGGTGTTGATCATGTCATATAACAGATGTCGGTCATATGAGTAACTGTGGGCTTGAGGACCGTTGGAGGATTGTGATCGTCGGATCTGCAATCCAGATCAATGACAGAGATGAATTGCGGGGAGCAAAAGAATAATTAAACAGATCGCTAGTTCCAATACCACAATTGGTGTAGATCGTCAGATCTCATAGACTTGGATATCAACGACTGTGACTGATCCTGTTAGCATTGAAAGTCACACTTTGATTGCTAAAATGTAATCTCAACACCCATTAGAATGTGAAAGATAATTTGGTTTTGAATAGGTGGATCAATAAGATGGAGAAAGAAAGAGAGAGGGCTACAATATGCAGATTAGTATGCTACACCAATGGGCAATGGAGTCACAAACATATTACTCATCAAAGGCACACAATCTTCTCAACATAAAACAAGATTATATGCTGATAGGTGGAAGAATGAAGAAGGAAAACATAAGATAAAATGTTCACTAAACAAAGATCCTCTCAATTTAATGAATCAACAAATACTTGAATATAAACAATGACCGATGGGAAAAATACAACAGATCCTTTGGTTCTTAGGGATCCATAAATCAATGACAGCCTTTGATCCTCAAATATGAAATATATTCAAATAAGAAGAAATATAAAAGAAGAGTTACAATCTGAAATCACAGCTCTCATGAGTCTCCAATAGAAGTAATGCTTACAATCAAAAAATTCCCATAGGCTTACAAATGAACAGACACAGGAAAACTGCCTACTCCTACTCTCTCTAGCCTCTCTTGGCTCATCCCTACTCCTTCTCCAAGAGATATTTCCTTCTTTAAATAGACAATAGCATCCAAATGAACTAAGTGTTGGAATACTGAGAGGGGGGGTGAATCAGTAATAGCGTAATTATAATCATTTTTCTTCAAATGTTATATCAATGTAGAATTATTATCTAATAATGAGAAGTAATAAATAAACAATCACACACATACACAGTACACTAGTGTTTTACGTGGAAGCCCAAATCAGGAGAAAACCATGGAATGCTTTTTCTTATATGTCTTGAAGAATTACATTCATTGTAAGCACCAACTTCCTTTGTTTTCCAGCTGCAACTGAAAGGAGGCTCCAACCCTCTAGTTTCTCAGGCTACAACCTGAGGGAATCTCCAATGCCCCAAATCTCTAGCTACAACCAGAAGGAGTCTACAACCCCCAATGTTCTCCGGATACAACCGAAAGGTGGCTACAACCACCTGTCCCTGCCCCGTCCTGCCACCCTAAAGTAGAAGTAGAATGATGGAACCACTGTCACACTATCACTATGAGATATACCAGTGTAAACCTATACCAATAAATCTGAACTATGCATCAACCTGTACCTCAACCTGTAATCAACCTGTACCATAAACAAGTGCATCAACCATGCACCAACCTGTAATCAACCTGTACCATAAATAAGTGCATCCAACCATGT
>JZKD02S1027621.1:40679-53593 GCA_000966675.3 Picea glauca
TTACTTCTTATCAACCATGAAAAAACAATAATGAGTCATATTTACATCAAACACTATTGGGTCCATTACCCAAACCTTTGTGCTATGGGTCTTTCTTCAAGGGTTGACATCAATGCCAACCAACCTTAATCAACACTAAGGAGGTTGAATCCCATATCCTCCATTGGATTCTAAGCCTAAGAGATAAGTGGCAACAATCAAAGAAACAAAAATCCAACAAACTGTTGATTTTCAGGAATTTGTTGGAAGTCATTAATGAAATGTCTCCACCTCATTGCATGAGGCCTTTTCTGGAGCTAAATATTAGGTGCAGGTGTCCCTTAGCATCTAACTGATCCTTGAGAATTCATTCGAACTCTCCTTGACATGTGGCAACCTCCCAATAAGGAGAATATCAAAACCGTGACTGCTACATGAAATTAGTATGCAGCGCCACTGTGCAGAGTACGTAGTGCCTACTTCTATATCCAAGATCTCTCAAACCAAATTACATTTTGAAAACTTGAGAGAGTTTTTTGTTATTTGGAATGTTAAGAACAAAAACCTCCTCTAGTTTTCAAAAATACCTTCTCAATTGTTCACAAACAATTTTTTAAGTTAATGACTCAAAACTGGTAAAATAACTCTACACAATTCGTTTTCTACCATAATATTATGCAGCGCCTGTAGGCGCCATTGTGTTGCGTCTATGTGTCGGTTTAGGTATCATTGTAAAAAAAATGCAGCGCATTCAATCTTGAACATGTGTAGAGTAATTAATGGCCTTTCATGATATAAAACCCCCTTTACTTAGATGCCTTGGCAGTGCAAAGAGGTAGTGTATTTTACCACTGAGGGAGATGGTATTTGGAAAAACTTAAATCCATTATAATTAAATGCTTAGAAGCCCTTCACCAACTATTTTTTCATCTTGACACTTAACCTCACACTCTTTCTGGTAGAAAGAGAATCTTCAATTGACACAACAGACTTCTTGTTCTTAGCATTAACAGGCTTTTTCAGTGTAGTTGTACTATCTTTAAATGCTTGTTCTTGATACTTGGCACCTTAAACAATATTGTGCTAACATAGTCTCCATGGGGGATAGAGTCCTCCCTGTGAAGCTCTAATAACTCTTGTAGTTTCAGTGCCTTATCCTTTGGGCTTGTGGAGTCATGCTCTTCAACCTTTAACCTCTACAATCTGGTTTGATCTGTGACCTTCAGCTGAAACTAAATGAAAATGAAAACTGAAACTAACAAAAGATGATGAAAATGATGCTTGACCAACAAGATTATTACACACACCTACTCTAATTATTGGGAAAATGAAGCTTTCAAGTTACATTAAACAACCAATGAAGCCATTTCATCATTTTTTCAACTATTTTAAGCTTTGAAATTTGATTCCTTAAGCACCATAGATAATTCTTACTTCAAGGCACGTCAAAGAAACCTCTGGAAATACACTTTCCATTGAAGAAATCAATGAGCCTAGGACCACTTTTTGCTTCCAGACAAGCTGCAAATGGATCTTGAAAAACATCATCAATACTTTCCCCTGCAACATTGCTTTGTGTAAAAAGGAAAAGTATTGTATTAGGTCCTTCCTCCACTGTTCTTGGTTGTTGTATGGCTTGCTAATTTTCTGATTCATCCTCAATTCATATGGCCTTGGTCCACTCCTGGTCATGAGGTGTATTATGAAAAAGGCTTAGTGATGCTTGTCTTTCTTTAATTTTGACCTTTCTTATCTGATCACATGGCATTTGATCTTGGTTGCTTGATGAAACTGAGCTTGTGTCTTCAAGAGGAATAAGAGGTTGATAGGGCATTTCATCACAATTAGAAGTGCTTGGGAAACTACATTCTTCTATCTTATCTTCTGATCGTAAGGGATATTCATCATAGCTTGTCTTATGGTCCCAATTTCTCAGTTTTTTACCTTCTAAACTTAGATTATCATCTTCTACTTCTTTTTCAGCAACAAAAATATGACATGAGGGTTGAAACAAGTTATTGTTGCTTTGATGGGAAGGGTACTTTTCTGATATAAGGTATTCAACAAATTGTTCATGAAAATCATCTTCATAATCATCATACAAAGGTGAATCAATGACCATTTGACTATTAATGGCTGAGGGGATTAGTACAATAGCTGAGACAACTGGTTGCTCAGGGAAAACATCCTCATAGTCATCAAAACTTGGAAAATCATGGCACATTGGTTCATTAGCAATAGGAGGGATTGATAAGCTATGAAGTTGGTCATGACAAGTTGCAACACTATTCTCATGATAAAATAAATCTGAATCTAAGATGACCTCTTGACTTAAAGAATCGAGAAAAGGAGGAGATAAGGAAATGATGGGTTGTCCATATTGATCTTTCTCTTGGGAACCTAGATTTTGACATGAATGATGCATTTGTTCTTCAAATTTAGGAAAATCATTATGAAACTCATCATCTAAGTCCTGATCTCTATAATCATCCCCTTCATCATCACTACTAAAGGAATCACTTGTTGAATCTTGAATATATGATGCATGCCCCTCACAACAATTCTCAAAAAGTCTTTCAGCTGGATAAATTTTCTTGCAATGAGAATTAAAAACATCATGAAATTCCTTCAAAGAGAAAATAATAGAAGCAGGGAGTGTTCTATACCATTGTCTCACATCGCCTTCCAATGAATACATTAACATTTTCATCAATGTATCTTCATGATTAATGTCAAGTTGTTCCATCAAAGCATGAAATTCATGAACATGCTCAAAAGGGTTGTCATCGTCACCTTCATAAAATCTGGGTAGCAGATCTTGCCATTCATCAATTTGAGGCACAAGAAGTGGATAACCATCTATGGCTGAGAAATTGAGTGGGGAAAACTTCTTGGCTAGGATAGCCTTCATAGCCATTTTATTTGCCTCATCCCCAATGGAGTCACCAACAGATTCTGAACAATGGAGTCGCCATGGTGAATGTGCAGTCTTGAAGGTGTCCAACTTTAGTCACCATCTAAATCTAGAGATGTACAGTGTCGTTCTTCCCAGGGATCTTTTCAATCTGCTCAAATCTATCCCCGACAACGACACCAAAAATGTTAGCACTGAAAGTCACACTTTGAATGCTAAAGTGTAAGCTCAACACCCATCAGAATGTAAAAGATAATTTGGTTTTGAATAGGTGGATCAGCAAGATGGAGAAAGAAAGAGAGAGGGCTGCAAGCTGCAAACCAGTATGCTACACCAATGGGCAATGGAGTCACAAACATCCTACTCATCGAAGGCACAAAAGCTGCTCAACAAAAAACAAGATTATATGTTGATAGGTGGAAGAATGAAGAAGGAAAACATAAGATAGAATGTTCACTAAACAAAGATCCTCTCAATTTAATGAATCAACAGATACTTGAATATAAACAATGAATTATGGGCAAAATACAACAAATCCTCTACTGCTTAGGGATCCATAAATCATTGATAGCCTTTGATCCTCAAATCTGCAATATATTCAAATAAGAAGGAAAATAAAAGAAGAGTTACAATCTCAAATCACAGCTCTCATGAGTCTCCAATAGCAGTAATGCTTACAATCAAAAAATGCCCACAGGCTTACAAATGAACACACACAGGAAAACTGTCTACTCCTACTCTCTCTAGCCTCTCTTGGCTCATCCTTTCTCCAAATAAACTAAGGAGGTCGAATCCCATCTCCTCCAATGGATTCTAAGCCTAGGAGATAGGTGGCAACAATCAAAGAGACAAAAATCCAACAAACTGTTGATTTTCAAGAATTTGTTGGAAGTCATTAATGAAATGTCTCCACCTCATTGCATGAGGCATTTTCTGGAGCTAAATCTTAGGTGAAGGTGTCCCTTGACATGTAACTAATCCTTGAGAAGTCATTCTAACTCTCCTTGATATGTAACTAATCCTTGAGAAGTCATTCTAACTCTCCTTGACATGTGGCAACCTCCCAACAAAGAGAATATCAAAACTGTGACTGCTACAAGAAATTAGTACACAATGCCATTGTGCAGAGTACGCGGCGCCTACTTCTATATCCAATATCTCTCAAACCAAAACACATTTTGAAAAACTGAGAGAACTGTTTGTTACTTGGAATGTTATGAACAAAAACCTCCTCCAGTTTTCAAAAATACCTTCTCAATTGTTCATAATAAAATTTTTAAGTTAATGACTCAAAACTGGTAAAATAACTTTGTACAATTCATTTTCTGCCAGAATATTATGTAGCGCCTGTAGGTAGCGCCATTGTGATGCGTCTATGTGTCGATTTAGGTAGCATTGTAAAAAAAATGCAGTGCCTTCAATATTGAACATCTACAGAGTAATTAATGGTCTTTCATGATATCAAACCCCCTTTACTTAGATGCCTCAGTTTTCAAAAATACCTTCTCAATTGTTCACAATCAAATTTTTAAGTTAATGACTCAAAAATGGTAAAATAGCTCTGCACAATTCATTTTCTGCCAGAATATTACGTAGCACCTGTAGGTAGCGCCATTGTGTTGCGTCTGTGTGTTGGTTTAGGTATCATTGTAAAAGAAACACAATGCCTTCAATCTTGAACATGTGTAGAGTAATTAATGGCCTTTCATGATATCAAACCCCCTTTACTTAGATGCCTTGGCAGTGAAAAGAGGTAGTGTATTTTACCACTGAGGGAGATGGTATTTGGAAAAACTTAAATCCCTAATAATTAAACGCTTGGAAGCCCTTCACCAACTATTTTTTCATCTTGACACTTAGCCTCACACTCTTTCTAGTAGAAAGAGGATCTTCAATTGACACAGAAGACTTCTTGTTCTTAGCATTAACAGGCTTTTTCAGTGTAGTTGTACTATCTTTAAATGCTTGTTCTTGATACTTGGAACCTTAACCAATCTTGTGCTAACAGATCCAACAAGTGATCATATTAAGTCGGATTGAGTTGTGACCATCGGATGCGCAATCGCCATATCAACGGCAAGTATTAATTGCAGGGAGCAAAATAAGCATTAAAAAAATCACTAGTTCCAATCCCACAATTGGTCTAGATCGTTAAATCTCATAGGTTCCGATATTGACGACTGTGGTTGATCCAACAAGTGATCAGATTAAGTTGGATTGAGTTGTGACTGTCGGATGAACAATCTCCAGATCAACGATAGGGATAGATTGCGGAGATCAGAAGGAGAATTAAATATCACGCTAGTTCCAATCCCTCAATTAGTCGAGACCTTCAAATATTATAGCCTCAAATATCAACGATTGTGGTTGACTCACCAACGATGCACAACTTGAAATTGTAGAGTTTTGGTGATGAGTTAAATCACTCACAATTTGTGGTTCCGCATCCATCCTTGATCGTTGATCTTATTCCAGAATCTTCACAACCGTCGGATCAATTTAAGTGGAAGGATAGGATAAGAGGGGATAAAGGGTTGAGAATTTGATTATTCAAATACCTGTCAGCCGTCGAATAAAACCTGAATTTTCGTCATCTGTTGGATCATTTCGATTAGAAGGAAAGGATAAGCTAGAAGAGTTGCATCGCAGACAGATCGAGCCATTGATCCAAGATCATGATCGACGAACAATATTTAGTTTGGGTATAAAGATGCGAGGAGTTTAAGATCTGGAAAAATCTCACTTCAGATTTTTTAGTTTGAGATTTGAAAAACCTGAAGCCCGTAGCGTCGAGAATCCGAAATGAATAAGGACCATTGGATCTAGAGAACATATGATGACCATTAGATCAGGGATATCTACATCAATAGATTACTTCAACAAACCTCATTCGCAAGGACATGTGGCAGACCAGGTCAGCAAAGAACATATGGGATATCATGTCAGCAAACCACGCCAGCAAGGATAAGTGGCAGACCATGTTAGCAAGGACACGAGTCGTTCGATCTGAAAGATCACTTCGGGTGTATTCTCAACTGTTGATCATAGTATAGTGGAAGGATAGTGTAAGTTTGAAAATTTGAAATCCCGAAGTTCTGAAGGGAGAAGTTCCAACAGTCATCCATCTCAATGTTTGATTAAGTCCTAGACATTGGATTGAACAATGAAAGGATGAGTGTAAGGATCAAATATGACCATTTATTTGTTTCTGTGAAATAAACCATCTGATTTTATTTGAAGGTTTGAAAAGTTGAAAACCCGAAGTTTCGAAGGGCGAAGTTCCGTCAACCATCCATCTTATCAGAAGATTGAATGGTGACCATTGAATTGATAAGAGCTCAAATGCTCATTAAACCTAGTGTCTGGTCACCACCGTTGGTCATGTTATATAAGAGATTTAATTAATGTTCACGAGGACCTGTGGATCAAAAAGCCTCTACGTGTATAATCCAATGATGCCGATCAAACTGAATCTGATCGAAGGGTTGTTGTTTCATCTTGTGATTTCTTGATCAGTTATGATTCAGTTACACTAATTGAATCATCGTTCCTGAGCAGTTGAACCATTGTTCCTAAGTATTGGAATCATGTCTCTTGAGCGTTCTGAGATTCTCGACATTGAACGTTGGAGATGTAGAGTGTAACGGATGATGGGAGCATGAATAAAATAAAGATGCCGAGATAGAAGAAGGTTGTTGTTTCTTTGTAAAACAAGTTGAATTGTATGTAATGAAGAATACAACATGAACAGAGTGAGAAAGTGTAGAGGGGAGGCATACCGCACATAATGGATATGGCACACAAAGCATAAAGTGCAAGAAGATGCGAGTAGAAAAGCATTGATGCAGGTAGAGCAGAGCAATGTAGGAGAACAGTGATGAGACTGGTAAGTCATTGATAAATGTTGTATCACTGTAATAAATTTCAGCAAGAAAAAATTTATATCTCAGGGTGGTAGGGTGGTGCTAGGGAGGACTGTTGTCCTCAGAGTTTCAAGTGGGTGCTTGAACACAAGAATTTGTAGCTTCCATCTGGTTGCATCCAGAAAAACTAGGGTGGTAGGGTGGTGCAAGGGAGAACCATTGTTCTCTGTTATACAGGTTGGTGCCTGTGTGACTGGAAGTTGGTGTTGGAATACTCAGAGAGTTGGTGCTTCCTTCTAATGGGTGCTAGAGAAACCAAAGAGTTGGTGCTCTCAACAAGTTGCATCTTGTAAAACATAGGTGGTAGCCTCACAAAGAGTGGGTACTCATAATAATGATAATGTACAAAAAATAAAGACTACTTATCATATTAAGAAGAAGAGGTTTTCTCCCTTTATGGGTTTCCTCAGGAATATATGTCTCTGTATACTTCATATGTGTGATTGATGTTGAATACTCTATTGCTTACTTTCCTTAATTATTTTGATCATAATTAAGTGTTTTGTAATGAGTTTAAAATGGTTATAATTGTTTAAGCATAGTAACAATTGATTCACCACCACCCCCCCTTAGTTATCTAACAATATCGTTTTCCATTAAGGACCATGATATTATTCATTAATTGTTGTCTCCCAATACGCATGGTCATAAGCTTTTGAAAATGTGTATGGATCATGAGTATCTTTTACTTGAGCCAAAAGAGAGGAGGATTGTTGGAACTATGAACATGTCTGACGTTTATCCCTAGGATCACTTGCAAGATCACCAACTACTTCTTGGATTGAATAGACCCATATTGGAATTGGTGGTACTGGTATAAGTTCATGTTCAATGGACTCATTTTTAGGAAGGTGAGTAGGAGGAGGTGGATTTTCATCCTCACTATCATCATCTAAAAAAGAAACTAGAATATGAATAGAAGATGGCACAAACATCAAATATGGCTCACAGGTCGGAGATGGCATAAACATCGAATTAGGGATGTAGGCCAAGATATTTTCATCAAATTTAACATCTCTTCTAATAAGTATTTCATTGGAATGAGGTTGAAGAAGTCTGTAACCTTTCAAATCTTCATAATATCCAACAAAAATTCACTTATCACTTATAGGCTATAATGATTTCATTTTCTCATATGGATTGTAAGCCCATGCTACAATACCAAATATATGGAAGTGGTTTACATCTGGTTTAATTTTAGTCCATGCTTCTTTTGGTGTTATATTTTTCAAAGCCTTGTGGGAGTGCGACTTACTATGAAATTTGTAGAGTTTATGGCTTAAACCCAACAATAAAGACTTAATCCATTAGATTGGATCATACGATCAACCATTTCTTTTAATGTGTGATTCTTTCTCTCAACAACATTATTTTGTTGTGGTGTAATATTGAACAATATATTCCATTTGAATGTCATGTGCAGTGCCGTAACTTGTAAATTTTGTGTTCACATATTTGTCTCCATTATCTGTTCTTAACCTTTGAAATTGATGTCCAGATTATTTTCCTACAAGGGCATTGTAGGTCAAAAATTTGTCAAAAAATTCACTCTTAAATTTTAAGAAGTAAACCCAAGTGCATATGGAGAAGTCATAAATGAAATTTAAGAATTGCTTGCACCCATATAATGAAGGAGAAGAAAACGAACCACACAAATCACTGTGAACAAGCTGCAAAGCAGCTGAGGCATGCAAAGAGGTGCATTTGTCAAAATTGTCCTAGTCATGTTTACCGAGAACAAAATTGGCACAAACACGATCTTTGCAGGAAAAGAGAGGAAGACTAGTGACCATATGTTGATTACATAATTGTTGTAGTAAACGATAGTTTAGATGACCAAACCACTCATGCCAAAGTTTGCTCAAGTCACCATTGTGAGAAACAAAAATTGATGGAAACAATGATGACCCAAAGTTGCCAAATTTTACAACCTAGTAATATCATCAACAATTCCAGTTGCTATGACATTCTCAGGATATTTTAAATCCTTGACTATGACTTGGTGAGGTGAAAACTCTATGGTTTTACCTTCACTTGAATGAGTGATCTGATGCATTGATGGAAGGGTGCATGAAAGACTTGGAACACATAATACATCATTGAAATGATTGTTATCTACCTGAATTGTTCCATACCCTACAAATGTAAGATATCTATCATCACCAACAAATATTTGTTTGGTGTTACAATCATTAAGAGCAAAAAAAATGGCTTTATCCATAGGTATATAATAAGATTCTCCATAATCAATAAGCCACTCATCAAAAGAACTAAGAGATGAATTGAAGGAGCAACCAGAAGCAGAAAGTCCATGTCCATGAGAAGAAGAAGAATAAGAATCAAGATTTATATTTTTTCTTATAAGGCTTCCATATTTTTAAAACATTTATACTCCAGATGACTATCTCACCCATAAAAGTTGCATTGTTGATTAGTCTTCTTACTTTTAGATTTTTTTTCCTTTGTCACCATTAGGAGCAGAAGTTGGCTGAGAAGGTTTGGGACCCTTGTTTTTCTTATTGTTGTGGTGAGGATGTTTCTACTCAGGATGCTTGGACTTATCTTTCTATTGGCCCACTAAGGATTTGTTAGATGTACCGATAGTGTTGATTGCTCCAAGTTGCAAAAAATTATCTTTCTCTCTAATAAGAGAATAAAAAAAAGACTCAAGAGTGGGTTCTTTATAAGAAGTCCATAGAGGTTCTATAATGGCATAATAGGTAGATACAAACATTGAATATGCCTACCAAGCTTAGAAAAAATAATATATATGCAACATTCATCATCCAAGTCTATTTTACAGTCTTGACATAAAATTTTAAGTGTTTTGAACTTAGATAAATAATATCCAATGCAAGGAAAATGAGTGGGACTTAAATTCATTAATTGATTTTCAATTTGGTGGGCTCGAATAGTATTGTCTTTATCAAATACAACTTCAATCATAGCGCAAGATTCATTTGGGTCATCAATTCCTTAAATGTGAAACCATAAATCAAGAGAGATGGACATTCCAAAATTTACTCCATGTGCTTAAACATTCTTACTATCCCATTTGGATTTAATTTTGGCATTAGTGGGGGTTTGTTCTTTACCTAAGGTAATCTGATACAATCCTTTACTTCTTAGTACATCCTCCACATGTGATTTTCAGAAGAAGTAATTGATATTGGTAAGCAAAAGATCGCATGGAGAAGTCATATCAAAATATGCAGATAATATGAATTCAAAAGCTGAAACTAATGATTTGGATTAAAAGTTCTGAAAAAATAGACCATTGAAAAAACAATAGACTTCAGATGTGAAATTTATGCCCTTTTGAAAAACAACATAAACAGTGATCAAGGCGTTGCGTGGTGGGTAGAAATTGACCCACATGGTAATGGATGCACAAAATTTTCTTCCTTCTCTAACTTTACCTATAAGTTCACTTTTACAACTAAATTACTTATGAAGTGACCTACTTTTATAGAATAAGTGAGAATCACTTTTACAATAAAGTTACTTTATAAATTAAATTGCATGCAAAAAGTAACTAAAAAATAAGTATTAAAGTTACTTTATAATGATTCACTTTTATAATTTAAGAGAAATGCACTTTACAATGAATGGATTAAATTTTCCAAAAAGTAACTTAAAAAAAAGACCTGAACTCAAGACCTCTTATTACATAAAGCAACTTTCAACCAAGTGAACTAGTGCAAAACACATTATAATTGTAAAGGTGGTAGTTGAGGTTATTGTTTCTCCTCGAAGTGTGTGATTACCCAAAAACCTTTGCTTCCATGTGCTCATGCAAACACATGAGATTTGTTTTTCAAGAAAAATAAATCTCAACAACAAATGAGGTTAGATTTTGGTTAGCTTACCTGGAAAATGCAAGTTTTCTCTCTGTTTCTAATTCGACAAGATCACACAAAGCACACGAAAAAGAGAATACGCAAACAAGAAAAAACAATTCCACTCCATTTTTTATTTATCGAGATCACATAGAGCACACGACAAATAGCATACTCAAATTGGAAAGAGTAGCAACCTGGAAATAAAAATAGAAAGCCGAAATATTAACTTTGTAATTAAAAAAAAAAAGGGTGTATTTAGGCTTTATACCTTTGAATATTACTCAAATCGTCGTATCTTGGGAAAACTAAAATCTTTTCGAGTGAAGAAAAAACAATTTCTAATTTAAAGAAGCACTCCAGATGTAATGGACTAATCCTCTCATCCTAGAAATGTACGAAAATAGAAGAAACCAGAAATGCGACAACATGGCTTCAATATCTCGATTTACATCAGGAGCGGGACTTTAAACAGGCTCTGAGACAAAACAAGGTATTCCAACACATGACAACCACTTTTAGTAAACACTCACACAACCAAATCAAATATCAACACACCGATGTTTTTACATGGATAAAACCCTCGAAGAGGGAAACAGTCCACGACCCTAGCCAACATGGCCACTTGAGGCAATATATTAAGGAAAAATAAATATATTTTACAAGAGAGTTACTTACAATCGATCATCAACAAATGAAACTCCATGCTCTTTAAATGGATATCATGGACCAATCAAGTGTTGAAACATAGATGAATGTATCCATTAAGATCGAGCATAATATGAGCCATCGAATCACTCTATGTCTAGAACATATTGTGACCATCAGATTACATAACTACAAATGCATACTAAAAAAACATACTAAGAAACACACTTTTACCTAACGACACTTTAGGCCAAGTTGATCTTAACTAACTCCTAAGTGTATAGATATCCTAACACACTATAGAAAAATAAATGGGTCACCAAGATGTTGGGGTATGATTATGAGATTTTATATAAGAAATGTAAAGAGAATGTTGTGGTTGATGCTTTATCTAGAAAATTTGAGTAGGATGGGTCACTCTTTACCTTATCATTAACAAGTCCAAAATGGCTTGATGAGGCCCATAAGGAATGACGAGAAAACAATATTGTAAGACAATTCATCCAACAACTTTAAGTAGATTCCTAAAAGTTATACATGGAAACAAGATACATTGTGGTATAAATGAAACATACTTTTGGCAAAAGATTCAACCCTAAAACAAGTACTAAAAGAGATACATTCATCGTCAATAGTTGGTCACTTTGGATCTTATAAAACCTATAAATAACTAAGTGTTCATTCTTCTGGGATGGCATGAAATCAAATATCCAAGACTTCATTGTATCATGTGATGCCTTCCAAAGAAACAAGGGAGAGACAATGAAGATACTAGGGGCATATCAACCATTACTAATCCAACCACAGATTTGGACACTCATTTCAATGGATTTTATTGTGGGACTCCCAAAAGCAGAAAACAAATCAATCATGATGGTGGTTACTGATCGTCCTTCAAACGTTGCTCATTTTTATGCGCTAGGTCATATTTTCATTTCTTCCTTAGTGGCCCAACCCTTCGTGGATCAGATATTTAAGCTACATGGTAGGCACACTTCCATGGTTGATGAATGCTTCAAAAAGTAAAAAATTGTCTTAAACTGATTCACCCCCCCTCTTACTATAAGTGTGCACTCAACATAGGGTCCTACCCCAACCCCCTTACTTAGATACTTTATTAATGTATGATGCCACCTTCATTGAATAAGACCCATTAAATAGTTAATTAATAATCACTCTTTGTAATAAAGGGTCATTTTTAGTTATAAGGCCCAAATTAGTTGGTAAACCCTCATTATAAGGGGTGCATATATAGTTAATATTCTCTGTGGATAGTTATATATTGAGTAGAAGGTTATGTATTTTTTTTGTCAAGAATTGTTATTATATTCAGAGCATTGCTTTTGTAGGTTTCCCCCTTGAAGAGGCAAGTGAACATATCTCTCTATTTTTATCTCTCTTTTTTCTTGTGTTCTTGAGTTTTGCACTACATTTTATGTGATTTCTCTAAAGTTTTGGAGTTAAGTACACTACAAAATCAACCTTGAAATCGAAAAGAGACTCTCCTAGTAGCACCCTTTTTTTTCGGGCTCAAAATTGCAACTTCTTGAAACCCATGGCCCTGACAATTGATTTCCTCGCAACCAAAATCTTAAAATAAACCCCCAAATC
>JZKD02S1027621.1:67985-83546 GCA_000966675.3 Picea glauca
GAAATAATATTTTAATATTATTTCAAAAGATATGTGCATCATATGTTTTTATCCTAAGTCCTTTTGGAAGGACACATGATTTCCCAAGTGGTGGGAGGAACACATGCTGGTGGAATGCATGCAGTCCCATGGGTGACAAATGTACACCCTGACACATGCAAATAAAATAGAAAGGAACAACCGTGGGAGAAAAAGATGGCTCGCATTCCATTCGACCCGACTGCCCTGAGCAGGAGCCGTAGGAGCCAGTCTGCAGGAGACCTCGTGTATGTCTGTTATAGAGAGGAAGCCTGTGTTGGGTGCTGAAGAATGCGTGTTTACCCTTGTTCAGATCCGTGGAGTCTGTTTGTGAGAGAAAACCAGTGTGTGCATTCCCTGAACGAAATGTCCATGTCAATTTTGGGGAAGAGTCTCTGTTTGCCCAGGAAAAGCTGAGCGAGCTTGTGTGTGGAGCCCTATTCTGAAATCTTGACCAAGAGAACATCTTGTGACTGCTAAACTGGTTCTTGGGAAGCCTGTGTCCATTTTCCCTGTGTTTGTTGTGGCACGCAGTTTTGGACTATGTGAGGCTTGTTGGCCTGTGAGCGACTCCCTCCAGGTGAGAGAGTGCGTAGAGGAAGGAGAGAGCTCTCGGAAGGAACCCTGTAGCTGCCACAAAACCCGGAGACTTCTGATCCAGTCTGTTCTTGTAACCCAAGGTAAGGGAGACTGGCAACCGAAGGACTATCCAGGTGACAGAGAAGGTGCACTCTCCTGGGGTGGAACAGGTATGTGGGGAATGAGGGTCTGTGGGCAGTGAGCATGGGAGATTCCTGGGAGAGCATTCTTCCTGGTGGTTGTGTGTGACTAGATTCCCTGTAACCTCAGCCTGAGTCTAGATTCCTTTCCCTGGGGTGGAGCTTAGTCCCAGCTTAGGGGTGACCCACTGTTGAGTTGAGGAGCAGTGCGGTCTACGGCTGGGACGTTCGTGGAAGGCCTACATTTGGTTGGTGGATTTCTCCACTGTCACAAGATAAGTATCTAACTATGTTCTTATCACATTTTGGCATGATTGTGCTGTATATATTATCATGTTTTCCGCTGTGTATATGAATTAGTATGAAGTGATATTGATTGTTAATTATGGCAATAATTCATATGAATACTCTTTGTAGAATGTGTTTACTTGTTTAAATGCATGTGGAGTATATACTGGACTGTATGTGTTATGTGAAAAGTGTGTACAGATTGTTACATAGTGCGTTAAAAGCCTTGGTAAGAAAAAAGGTACACTACAGAGCGATTGTCTTCAAGAGAGACAAGCTCGAGACCCAAATTTCTATACTCGGACCTCGTCGAGGACATGCACTGGAAAAACAATCAAGAGCAGCCTACTCTGATACCACTGATCCAAATTATTTTCGGCATGAAATGAGAGTGGAGATATAATAAATAAATGCATAGAGATATCGTAGAAATTCAATAATATAACAAAAATGTATCATAGATGTAACCATAAACACAGATATATAATAATACATGATTTATATTAATGAAAGAAATGTATAGAGACTGTAAAAATACAAAGTGAAAGACTCGCTAGAATGGTGGCAACTTATCTCTAAGAAGAGATGTGATGGCTACTTGCATTTGCAAGAAGATGATTACAATGAGGCTCTGAAGGCCTTTTTTGACAATAAACAGGAATGCCAAAAACCCTAAACTTCTAAAAAACTAACCCTAGGAGATGAAGCTCCAAAAGTCATGTGGGCCCTGTTTGGATAAGTTAGTACATCAACTTCCTGGGGTCGTAACTTTTTCATACGATCTTCGTTTTAGGCGTATGATAGATTGTTGGAAAGGTATAGTCGAGGATATTCATTTTGGGGACTCAATAATTTCTTTGGTTATCATTGAGAATCTCGATCCCTAAATAACTTCATTTAGGCCCTCAAAATGGCCCAGGAAGTTAAAACTGCTAAAAATAGTAAATTGCCAGAAAATTGTTTTGAGTCAGTTGGAAGAGGTGGGTGGCCACCAATATCCACCTAGATCAGGGGTATTCACAATTATTTGGCCCTTAAAAGGCTCATTATGAGTCATAATCCGAACATAATTCTAATTCAGGAAACAAAGTGTAATGGCTCTAGAGTAAGAGCCATTTTCGAACCATGGCTAAAAATTTGGTCTTTTTGTTCAGTGGATACAATGGAACAATCATGAGGTTTACTGATGGGATGGAGTCCAACATGAAAGGATCTTTGAACTTCACCTTTTAACTCAACAATTTTGGTAAATTTGGAGAAAAAATATTTTGGAGCCTCCATCACAATTTTAAACATATATGGGCCTTATTCCGATAGCGTCATGTATTGGGAAATCCTGGAAGACTCTAGGGCTTTGTATGACTCAATGTTAATCATTGGAGGAATCAATCTAAATATTACATTGTATATAAGATAAGTCTTTTAATGTCCCTAGCCACCAACAGACCAGGTAACGTCACTTCTCAGACGTTTCACTTAGCTCTGATACCAATTTGTGAATTTATATGCATGCATATCTAACATAGTTAACAGTTACATCATTCTATTCATGCCACTTATTCATGTGGAAATAATCATTAAAACATGCCGACAATATATGCATACACAGGACATATTCTAACCATACACAGATTAATGTGGAAATAACAATAATCCTACACAGACAGCATAGCTAATATATCCAGGCCTTACTCATCAAGTTATAACACATATACAATTACACAACATACAACTAATAGATATTTGGTACTTATCTTTCAATAAATGACCACCAAACTGTGTGCAGACCTTCCATGAATTTCCTAGCCTTAGACCACACTGCTCATCACTCTCAACAGTGGGTCACCCTCGAGCTGGGACTAAAATCCACCGAGCAAGGGATTCCTAGGCTTGGAAAGGATAAAAGGAATGTCGCAAAGTTCAACGGGAAGGATTCTCTCAGGAGCCACTTACACCCACTGCTCACAGACTCTCATTCTCCACATGCCTGTCCCACCCTAGTAGTATTCACCTTCATTGTCACATAGTTCATCGGTTGCTCCACCTCCCTTCCGGGGCTTCAGCAACAAGTCGGGCAGGAACTCTTAGAGCTTTGTAGCTGTTACTGGACTTTCTCCAAGAGAAATCGCTTCCTCAGCACACTCTCTCACCTGGAGAGAGTTTCTCACAAGACTAACAACCTGCCTCTTCAATCTATAGGCCCGACAACCCGCCTTTGTAAACAACGGACCTAACAACCTATTTCTTCAATATAGCTTCTAAGACAAATGAGCAAGGGAAGAGACAACAACAGAACTCAGGTAAGGCAAAGTATGGCTCAGCAAAATACTAGTGCACACAAGTTACAGAGCTTCACGATGGATACAGGTTCAACAATGGCGAAAATGGTTGGTTGTGTACTTTCTCGGTGCGTGAGCGAACTTGTCAGGATAAAGGTGGTCAACCAGTTAAAGAATGGCGATAATGGTGAGAGTCTGAGAGCCAACCGTGTGTCCTTGAACCTCTATGAGTCCCCCCCCAAACAACAAGAATTCCCACTTAAAATTGCATGTGTCTGAGCTAACACTTGTCACTCATGAAGCATGTTCATTTCCATTTGGAAGTCATTCCCTCTTCCCAAAGGAACTTAGGATATAATAATATCCTTCTATCAACATTTAGAGTAATAATAAATTATTCTTGGACTTAAGGTCTTAAGCTTAGTCCCTATTTCCAACCTCTCAACCCCCTCTCCCTTACCCAGCCTAGTGGAGCTTAGTCGCCCATATTCTTTCTTCGTGGTTAGTATACACGTAGCGATGTTTTTATATTAATAATATGAATATTTACATGTACAAAATAGGCTCCTGGCCTTTAACACCTAGGCTCACCGGCCTAATAAACACTTAATCCTAATAGCTTATAATTGCTTGGCTCACCAACCTACAAAACATGTTACAAATCATAAATACACATGGGGCTCGTCCTTGGGGATATTACAAACCCCTCCCCTTATTTTTGAACTATCCTTAGTGAAACTTATCTACACAACATCAACAAGATTTTCAGAATCTTCAAAAAGATGCGGGTATTCTGCCCGCATATCATGTTCATG
Organism: Picea glauca; assembly: GCA_000966675.3. NCBI lineage: Eukaryota > Viridiplantae > Streptophyta > Pinopsida > Pinales > Pinaceae > Picea > Picea glauca. Next base: position 72,105 of record JZKD02S1027621.1, read on the forward strand.
CTCCCATGTCATGTCCTCAGGACCGTACCAGGTCCACTGGACCTTTACAAGCCCTGTGGCTCGATTTCGAAGCTTCTTTCTTTTTCGATCCAGTATACGCACCAGATGCACCTAAAAAGTGCTTTCCTGCTCCACCTGAATCACATTCCAATCAATAACATGATTAGCATCAGGTACATATTTCTTAAGAAATGACACATGAAATACATTATATATAGACATGCATGCAGGCAATGGAAGCCTATATGATACTAGACCAATCCTCTCTAGGATTTCAAACGACCCACAATATCGAGCTACCAACTTTGAAAATTTTCCCAACTTTAGGGAACTTTTGTTGGCCTTCACTCTCAAGAATACATGATCCCATACTTTAAATTCCCTCTGAGTTATGTTCTTATCAACATAACTTTTCTGCCTGTCTTGGGAAGCCTTCAAATTCTGCTTAATCTTCAACATTTGTTCTTCCATTTCTTTGAGCAACTCTCGCCCAACCACTTCCCTATCAGATGGGTTGTCCCAACTTACTAGGGTGTTGTAGTTTCTACATAAAGTGTTGCAAATGGGCTCATCTTCAGTGATGATTGATACCCATTGTTGTAGGAAAATTATACCAAGTGTAGATAATCTTTCCATTTGGATGGTTTTTTCATTACATACATTATTAACATATCTTTTATCACTTGGTTCACCCTTTCTGTTTTCCCATCAAACTGAGGATGATAAGCAGTGTTGAAGTTCATATTTGTTTCGAACCCTTTGAATAACCCCTTCCAGAACTTTGATGTAAACTTTGGGTCTCTGTTAGACACAATTTTCTTGTGTATGCCATGCAAGCATGGTACTTCCCTCATATAAATATCAGCAACGCTAGTTTCCATATGAGTAGTCTTCATAGGAATGAAATGGGTAGCTTTAGTAAGCTTGTCCACCACCACCATGATTGCATCATGTTGCTTGTTCATTCTGGGCAATCTCATGATGAAATCCATTGTCAATACTTCCCATTTCCACTTAGGAATGGTTAATGGTTGTAGTAACCCAGTCGAGTGTCTATGTTTAGCCTTGACCCTTTGACATTTTAAGCATTTATCTATGTATTCAACAATCTCCTTCTTCATGCTTGGCTAATAATATTGGCTCTTAACTGATGAAACTATTTTTTGTTATCATGGGTGTCCTCCTTAAGGCACATTATGCATCTCTTTTAAAATCACACTCCTCAATTCAAAAGAGTTGGGTACATAGACTCTATTTTTTTGCAAGATAATTCCATCAATTCCCAATTCATAATCTTCAGTTTTTTGTTGCATTTTACCTTGCTAAAATTTTGTTACCAATTCCATGTACTACAAATATGCTTTTGCCGCTTCAGAAATTCTTCCTTTAAGATTTATATGATACATGTTAATGGTTGTAGCATGCAGTTCATGCACTCTCCTACTCATTGCGTCAGCCACTTTTTTCTCCTTTCCTTTGATATGTTTCATATCAAAGTCATACTCACAGGGGAATTCCAACTGTCTACTCTACCTAGCATTCAAATTAGGCTGATCAAACAAATATTTCAAACCATTATGGTCTGTCCTTAGCTCAAACTTTCTTCCCACGAGGGAGTGCTTCCACTTCTTCAAAGCATGCACTATGGCTGCCAATTCCAAATAATGAGTGGCATAGAGCCTTTCATGCTCTTTCAACTTCCTTGATTCATAACATATAACAAATCCATTTTGACTAAATACTCCACCTAGTCCTTATTTACATGCATCTTTGCATACAATGAAGTCTTCATTTGGATCTACAATCCTCAAAATTGGAGTGTTGGTTAATAGTTTCTTCAATTGTTGGAAGCTTCTTTCACATTCTTCTGTCCATTGTAATTTCTTCCCCTTCCTTTGCAAGGAAGTGATGGGGTGAGCTATTCTCGAAAACCATGCAATGAACCTTCTGTAGTAACCAGCTAAACCCATGAAGGATCTGACTTCTGTCACATTCTTAGGTGTTGTCCACTCTTTAATGGCCTCAATATTTTCAGGGTCCATTGTTATCCCATCTTCAGATATGATATGCCCCAAATAGTGAATTATGTTTTGATAAAACAAGCACTTGCTCAATTTGGCATACAACTGATGCTCCCTTAGCACTTGCAACACCATCCTCAAATGATGCTCATGCTCTTCCTCTGAATTGGAATATACAAGGATGTCATCCAAAAAGACAATGACAAACTTGTCTAAATATTCCCGGAAAACACCATTCATTAAGCACATTAAAACAGCTGGTGCATTTGACAATCCAAATAGCACCACTATGAACTCATTATGACCATAACTTGTCCTGAAGACAGTCTTTCTGATATCTTCATATTTAATCCTTACTTGATGATATCCTAACCTAAGATCTATCTTTGAAAATATTTTTGCATCCTTCAATTGATCAAAGAGATCATCAATCCTTGGCGGAGGATACTTTTTCTTTATAGTTACTTAATTCAACTATCTGAAGTGGATGCACAATATCAATGTCCCATATTTCTTCTTCACAAACAATACTAGGGCACCTGAAGGTGACACACTTGGGCATATATACCCCTTCTTCAGAAGTTCTTCAAGATGTATTTGCAACTCCTTCAATTCAGGTGTACTCATTCTGTAAGGAGTCTTTGACACTGGAGTTGTTCCAGGCATTAAATTTATAGAGAAATCAATATCTCTCTTTGGAGGTAGTCCTAGTACCTCCTTGAACACATCCTCAAAATATTCCAGGACTGCATGATCCTCCAGATTTGGCACCTTATCCTTATATGCTTACTCTATATGGGCTGTAAATATTTGACAACCTTTCCTGTAGCACTTCTTCAGCTGCATTGTTGAGATTTCCTAGATAGTAACTGCCCCGGAAATTCCTAGGACTATTCTCTGATTCCCTTCCTCATCTAAGAAAGTGAATGCCTTGTTACGACAGTCTAATATGGCATGGTGTTGGTCCAACCAATCCATACCAATTAGACATTCATATGATCCCAAAGGAAATATGTTCAAATCTGCCTTGGTACTCAATCCATTCATTCCCACTGGACATTATTTAACCAACTCAACAACCTTTCTCTTGCATTTTGTAGCTAGTTGCACCAGCCAAGATTTCACATGCTTGCTTCTTGGAAATTGTAGCCTTTCCACTACCTTGGGATATATATAACTATGACTAGCCCCTAACTCAATTAAAATAGTAAAGGCATGGGTATTGATCATACCTTCAACTTCAATCATGTATGATTGAAACTCAACTTGCTTGTTGTCTAGGGATGCATAGATCCTTGGTATTATATTTCCCATGTCCTCCACTATTTCTGCTTGTTGAACATTGTGGACAACTCTCACTTTGTCACTTCTGTGAGGGAAATCTCTATACTTGTGATCCCCTTTACAACCCCAACATTGCATAGGTGGTTGTCTTGGACCTTGTCCACCTACTTTAGCCATCCTGAGCTCTCTAAACATTGGCTTTCTTTGAGGATTATTCCTGAAAAAGGGTGTCTTGTTCCCCTTCTTCCTTTGTTCCCTCTTAAAATTCTTCTTGTCTTCCCAAGCTCTTTGGAAAGTAGGCTTTCATTTATGCTAATCATATAATCATTTCTCTCTCCTTATGGTTTCTTCCATAGTTTTAGGATCATCATATTCGATCTTGTCACTAAGGAAAGATGGCAGTCCACTCAAATATCTTTGGATTTTGACAGTCTCATCTTTGATGAAAGGGACATACTTCAATAGCTCTAGGAATCTTCTTTCATATTCATCTATAGTCATTCTGCCCAATTTTGAGTTCAAAGAAATCTTTCATCTTTTTGTCATAGTATCTCTTGGTTAATTATTTATTTTCAAAGTGTTTCTTGAATTCCCTCCAGGTAACATTCTTCTCTTTGATATGTTGTACTTGCACAAGCTGGTCCCACCACATGTATGATTTTACTTTTAGTTGATACATTGTAATTCTTCCTTCTACATGAGAGGAGTACTTCCAGAGTTGGAAATATTTCCTCATGCCAAGAATCCATGTCTCAACATCTTCCTCCTCCTAGTGCTCTCCATCAACAATAGGATGTTTAATCTCGTTCATTTCACCCTTCAGCTTATCCACTCCATATCTCCTATGATTTATGGTAGGATATGGACTTGAACTACTATGTGCCCTCCCCTTGGAGTGTCCTTGGGAGTGATGATGGTCTGTGCTGACACTCCTTGATTTTCTCTTCTCATCAGGAGACCTGTGACTTCCTGATTTACTAGAGTCACTCTCCTTATCCTATTTATTTTCTATTATTTCTAATCTTTGCATCAACTTTATGTTGAATTCTCCCTGTTGTTCCCTGTCTTTCATGATATTTTTGTTGTCTGCGCAGTGAGTCTAGACATATTTCTGCAACTTTTCAATGATTCTCATCATGTTTCCTTCCTTATCTATATCTTCTTAATTCCCATTAGAGTTCGATCCTTCAACTCCTATATGGACATACATTCCTCTAACTTCATTTTCCGAATTGTAAGCACCTTGTGCCTTCCCCATTTCTCTACACTAAGCGACAATTTGATTCGATTCTGACAATCGTTAACTCTTCAAAATGTGCAGTCAACCGAAATTTTGTCAGGCTATCAGACTTTAATAATTTTCTAGAATAAACCAATTTGATTCAACAAAACAATATCAGATTCCATTTTATGCAGGTCTTGGTCGGTCAAGAACCCCTCGGCTTCAATCTCTAAGCCCAGTTCTATTCTGCAACAAATTTCGAGCACTAACCCCTTTTCTTCAGCCCTTGGTTCGCATGTGACCACAGTTGTGACCCAGCTCCTATGATTTGGGTGCTTATCCTAAGCTCTGAAAATTCAAGTTCTGGGCTTCAGAGGTTTCCCTTTTTTCTGTGCATCCAAGCATCATAGAACAATGAATTTTGGAGCACACAAAGAACGATGGATCTATGGTCCACCTTCCTTCATGCACCATTTCTTCCAGAGTGTCAAGTCTTTGGACTTCACGATATGGCGCCACGCATCCACTAGGGCCCACGGTTTTCGATGTGGCCCACGGTTTTCATGCTTGAACTAATAAATGTTGAAAATGTCACATCAACTTTAGTACTTTTCAAATTGCGGGGACATGGGTTGGTGGTTTTGGAGTAACCCGCCGATTGTTCCACAATTGTCCCCAAGATGACACGTACCCCTTCTGGGAAATCGTGGTTTGGATTGCGGGACCGCCTTGTAGAATTATCTGTCGCGCAACTTCGATCTCTACAATGTCTCTTGGCCCTCAATCTTGATAGATCATGACCAAAGTTAATGCGGGCCTGATCCAGCTAACTTCTTCTCCACGCTTAACTACCTTGTGCCACCACCAGGAGCACCACTCGGCAGGACACACAAAGCTGACACATGGTCCAATTAGGCGGGTGACATATGTCACGTTCTAACAACATTTCCATCTTACCAAGGTTCTTAACTCACTGACACATGGCACACATCCCATGTGTCCATGTCATCCCTAGTGACATCGGCAAGCCACATCACTCTGAGACTTTGGGCTTCGGGATATTTCACCTTAGCACACCTCGTTTCTCCCAAACGTCGAACTCCCAAACAAGCCAATCTTTTGACACACGTCTCTTGTGACAAACAGTCCAGATTAACTCTGGACTTCGGGACTTCGGGAGTTTGCACATCAACACACTCCATTTCTCTCGAATATCGTATTCCAAACAAGCTAAATTGCTGACATGTGTTCCTTTCTTGGATCGATGGACAGGAAATACATGAAGTTCACTCTGTCTTCTCTACACGTGACTGAGAGTTGTGACCTCGACTTAACATTGGGGTGCTTATCTCACTTTGCAAGATCGCTAGTCAGTATTTAAGGAACTGTGAAGATCAACAACCAAGAGTGATTGCGAAAACTCAACTTTCTCACGCTTCAATTTCCTTCTCGATCTTCGTAATGTGATGATGCTCACCCATAGTGGGATCGATATCCACTATTGATCTATTGATTTATCAAGACCAACGATCCTGAAGGATTGCGGAGTCTCAAATTACTCTCTCTTTAATTTCCTTCCTGATATCCACAATCACTCCCCACCGTCGATCTCTCTCAATGAGATCTGATGATCATGACTTAATCTTTGCTCAATCTGATGACTCAACTTCAAACCTTGCAGTTCCAAACCCCCAATTACTGTAGTCTCTTTTCTCTGCTATCTTTCATGAACCGTTATACCTCCTGAGCTTCCAAACATGACCAAGGTGTTCTCTTGGCAATCTAGAATGCTCTAAATTCAAATTTTGTCCTTATCAACAACAATTTTCTCTAATATTTTGATTCCATAACCAATTATATGGCCTAATTCAGGCTCAGTGTTGAAAACTGGGCTCTGAACTTCAATTTTTTCCATTTCGACAACAATTATTTTCTGAAACTTTTGCTTCAGCTTCCACTAACATGGCCCATCCAGGCTCATTGCTGAAACCATGGCTCTAATACCAATTTGTAACGTCTCCAGCCACCAACAGACCGGGAAACGTCACTTCTCAGATGTTTCACTTAGCTATGACACTAATCTATGAATTTATATGCATTCATATCTAACACAATTAATAGTTACAATGCTTTGTTCATGCCACTTATTCATGCAAAAATAAACATTAAAACATACCAATAATATATGCATACACACGACATATTCTAATCATACAGATATTAATGCGAAAATAACAATAATCCTACACACAACATAGTTGATATATCCAGGCCTTACTCGTGAAGTTATAACACATGTACAATTACACAACATACAATTAACAGATATTTGGTACTTATCTTTCAATAAATGACCACCAAACTATGTGTATACCTTCCACGAACCTCCCAGCCTTAGACCACACTGCTCATCACTCTCAGCAGTGGGTCACCCCCAAGATGGGACTAAACTCCACCAGGAAAGGGATTCCTAGGCTTGGAAAGTCTAACAGGAATGTCACACAGTTCAACGGGAAGGATTCTCTTAGGATCCACTTATGCCCACTGTTCACAGACTCTCATTCCCCACATGCATGTCCCACCCTAGGAGTATACACCTTCACTGTCACATAGTTCATCAATTGCTCCACCTCCCTTATGGGGCTTCAGCAATAGGTCAGACATGAACTCTCAGAGATTTGTAGTTGTTACTGGAATTCCTCTAGGAGAATTCACTTCCTCAGCACACTCTCTCACCTGGAGAGAGTTTCTCACAGGCTTGACAACTTCCCTCTTCAATCTACATGTCTGATAACTCGCCCTTGCAAAACACGGGCCTGGCAACATGTTTCTTCAATCCACCTCCTAAGACAAGCGGGAAAGGGTGGAGGCAACAACAGAACTCAGTTAAGGCAGAGTACAGATCAACAAAATACCAGTGCACGCAAGTTACAGAGGTTCACGATGGCCACGAGTTCAACAATGGTGGAAATGGTTGGTTGTGTGCTTGCTCGGTGCATGAGTGAACTTGTTAGGATAAAGGTGGTCAACTGGTCAGAGAATGGTGAGAGTGTGAGAGGAAATCGTGTGTCCCTAAACCTTCATGAGCCCCCCGCCCAAATAACAAGAATTCCCACTTAAATCTGCATGTGCCTAAGCTGACACTTGTCGCTCATGAAGCACATTCCTTTCCATTTGGAAGTCATTCCCTCTTCCCAAAGTAACTTAGGATACAATAATATCCTTATATCAACATTTAGAATAATAATAAATTATTCTTGGACTTAATCTCTTAGGCTTGGTTCCTATTTCCAGCCTCTCATCCCCCTCTCCCTTACCCAGCCTAGTGGAGCTTAGTCCCCCATACTCTTTCTTCATGGTCGGTCTACACGCAACGATGTTTTTATATTAATAATATGACTATTTACATGTACAAAACAGGCTCCCGGTCTTTAACACCTAGGCTCACCAGCCTAATAAACACTTAAGCCTATCAGCATATAATTGCTTGGCTCACCAACCTACAAAACATGTTACAATTCATAAATACAACTGGGGCTCGTCCTTGGGGATATTACAAGTCTGATGGGCCAATCCCAAGCATGATGCATAAAGCATCTTATTCTTGGATTTCTTTAATAAACATATTCTAATTGATCTAGAGCCTGTGAATATGGTCCGAACTTGGAGAAATTTTCATGTGGATGAAGGAGCGGTGTCAAAAATACCGGATAATTTATTAGTTTCATAGAAACTATTGAATAGTGAGTTCTTAATGAAGTCTTGGGTGTCTTTCGATGGGATATCAGACCACTCTCCACACATTTTTAAAATGGATATAGGTGGTGTGTTTCCCCCAGTTCCTTTGAAGTTCAATTAGGGTTAGTTATCGAAGGAATATTATATACAAATTGTAAAGGACTCTTGGGTGACTCTATCTCTCGCCTCCTAATCGTCATGCTTCAATTTGTGGAGTATTTATCCAAATTCAAGGTGTTAATGAAGAAATGGATGAAACCTTATAAGGAAAGGACCCACACCCAGTTGAAAGAGGTCAAGTCAAAGATTGCTCAGTTTTGCAAAGACTACGTCGCAGGATCCCTTACAACTACTCAAATAGCTCAGTTACATTCGTACTAGTCAGTGAAACACATGATTCCGGAAAAGGAGGGAAAAAATGGCACCTGAAAAGAAGAGCCATCTGGAACAAACATGGTCTGATTTCATGTTGCGACGTAATCTACAAGATTATCGCCAATATTTTATCTAGAAGAATTAAACCCATTCTTAGTGAGTTTATCTAGGAAGAATTGTTTGGCTTCCTTCAACATAGAAAAATATACAATGTTGTTGCAATTCCACGGGAATCCCTTCACCCAGTCAAACAACACAATCATGCTATGAAAATCCTCAGATTGGACCTGTCTAAAGCTTACGATGGAGTCAACTAGACCTTTCTCAAGCTCGTATCATTAAAAATGGGTATGGATCTTTTGGTAGTTAATTAGATCATGGTATGTGAGCATCCTACCTCCTTCACGGTTCTCATCAATGGAGCTCCCTCTGATTTCTTTCATGAAACACATGGACTTGGGTAGGGTTTCCCACTGTCTCCTTTTCTATTTTTTATAGTTTTTTAAGCTTTGAGTAAGTGTATTAAAGAATATAGGGTAAAAGGAGATCTCAAAGGAGTAAAGGTATCATATTAGGAATATATTTCACATCTCCTCTTTGTTGAAAATATTTCACATCTCCCCTTTGTTTACGATGTGTTATGTTTCTCCCAAGAGAATTTGAGGGACCTTTCTACCTGGAAAACAATCTTGAACCTTTTTTGTAGAGCTACAAGTATGGAAAAAAACTTTGAGAAATAATATTTTTTCTGATAGTATTAATCAACAAATCGAAGACCTCCTCCCTTTCCCAAGGAAGGAGATAAAGACTAAATTCAAGTACCTCGGTTTTCTTCTTAAACCCAATAATTACAAATCAAAGACTATATGTGGTTATAGAAGAAGGTGGAGGCATGAATAACACATTGGGATAACAGGATGCTCTCAAGGGGAGGAAGATTAGTTGTACTCAAGTCAGTATTGGAGAGTATCTCAGTGTACTAGAATTCGATTGCAGCAATGCCAAAAGATATCCTGACCAAAATTAAAAATATTTGTCTTCAGTTTCTATGGTTTGGAGTTCCTCTGGTGAAATGGGTTTGGGTGGAAAAACATAAACATCTTAGAGGATGGGGTATCAAAAATATCCATCTGTTCGCCCAGTCGTTAGTGGGTCATAGGTAATGGAGGCTAACTCACAATAACTCTTTATAGGGTTTGTTATGAAGTTCAAGTATTTATAAAACTTATTGATGGAATATAGATGTGAATCCCAAGGAATTCCTCAAAAGGATATATAGTTTGGAAGGCGTTGGTGCAAGCCTTTCCCTTGGTTGGGCAATGGACATCTTGTAGGGTAGGCAATGGAAGAAAATTCATAATAGGTGAAGACTCATGGACGAGATTTGTTAATGATTATAGGATTTAGGACCATCTCATTCAAGCTCTCCACCCAGTTGGGATTTTCATGATAGGAGACACCAAATCCCAATCACCCCAAGCCAGGGGGAGGATGAGCTAGAATTCGGTGGAATTCTTGGGTCTAAAAGGTATTGAAGTGGTTGAATGGAATCAATATATAGACAATTTAGTATCCAACTATATCATACTTCATGAAGAGGAGGAGGAGAACATCCTCTATTGAGTGAATAACTCAGCTACAGGAGAATTCACAGCCAAGTTGGGATACCAGGAAAGCATGGAAGCATAGTTCAGTGAACAAAAGCGATGGTGGTGGGGTATTGTTTCGAAGCTAAATGCCCCATTGAAGAGTTAATTAACATTATGGTTGGAAATAAACCATAAGCTCTTGAACTGGGATAATGGTTCCAAAAGGGGATGGATAGGCCCAAATAGATGTTCGTTGTGTAAGTTAAACGCACAATCCTCTCCTCGCATATTTATTAGTTGTATGTATACTATGCACATCTTAGGTCTACAAAATTCAACCAGAAGTCATCACAGTCCCAAGGGGGGATTGATGATTTCCTTAAAGAATCGTTGGTTGATAAATTAGTGAAGCGACTAGAAGGATTTCCTTGCATATTGGTCAATTCCATTTGGTGGGAATGCAACAATAATATATTCAAAACTAGGATATTCCTCCTAAAGTTACAACCAGACTTATTACTAAAATCTCCAAGGAATTTCTGGTGGAGCCTGAAGTAAAAAAGCTTAGGCGTCCAATTATGCCTGAACTAGGCTTTGACATTCCTTGGGGATTCTTTGATGGGACCAGTCATGGTCATCCTCCAGTATGTGAGGTAGACATGGCATTGCACATAAAGAAGAATCATTATATCCATATAAGGTATGCCTCGGGTAGAGGGAAAAATAACATGGCATAATTCATTTCTCTTTGAATGTTATTGAAGAAAGCCAGAAAAAAAGGGGAAAGAAAGTTATAGGTAATGGGAGATTCCAAACTAGTCATCTATTGGGCATTAAAAAAGTTCCATTGTTGGACGTTCAGCTTGGCTCATTGTTGTGGGATATTTTGGTTTCCTTACAATCCTTTGAGTGGCTCTCTTTTAGGCATATTTATAAAGAGATTAATGTGAAAGTGGATGAGTTATCAAATGAAGCCTTAGCTCTCCCAGTTGGGGCTTTTGGATTTTATGAATTCCTTGATAGGGAGGAGGTTGAATCTATGGAGTTTCAACTTTAATGAATAACACAAAAAGTAATATGTTGACAAGTATTGAAGGAATGTAGCAACTGAGTTTTTAATAAGCCTTTCAAGGATTGTAGAGGATGTTGTTTGTATAAGATATAATATGAAGTATAGTTTGTTGGTTTTGGTTTAGATAAGTTGTGTGTGTGT
>JZKD02S1027621.1:103182-139772 GCA_000966675.3 Picea glauca
CCTGGGAAACCCTCTAGGGGAAGAAAACCTAGCAAAAACTTCCTTATCATAAATTGCCAATACAATGTCAAGAGATAACTCAAACCAATATAGATAGTCCTCTCCAAAAGATGCGTCACTCTTCTCCCTCTCTCCTTTGCTGGTAACAAATCAGAACTTGTCTCTCAAACTGAGCAAGTGAGTTATGTTCAAATGAGGCACTAGCCTCCTTTATTTATACAAGCTTTGGCATGTGTCAAGTGTCTCTTCACTGGCAGGGCCGACTTCTTAATCTGGGTGGGTAAACCCACCTTTATTATATTTCTGGGTCTTCTCATTAACTGTTGGGGCCGGCTTCTTATTCTGCTAATACGAAATCAGATCTAGAAGTCTGACAAGCTTGAAAAATGCTCAAAATGAAAGTGCTCGGAATGTGACAAAACCAACGCCATTTCGTCCGTCTCATCTTCTTGATTCTGGTGGTATATTTATTTTGTCAAACGGGTTATGTATGAGAAAGTTATGACGTTCTAATCGGAAGCCCAAACAGGTAAAAAGTCAAAGGTCAACTGGTCAAAAAGTCAATGATGATGTCAGTGTGACATCAGCATGTTGACTGTGTAGTAGATGACATGGCACTCTTTGGCTGGTGGTGATTGGGTAGGTTCACCTATAGGGTAGACATGTGGCAGGCAATTGGACCAGTCAATAGTTGACAAGTGGCATTAATCCATCGAATGGGGAGATGCCACATGGCCCAGTCATGGGCAGCCACGTGGCACCCGGTCATCAGTTGAAGTGGCATGTTTCAAAAAATGTTTTGGGGTCCATGGGTTTTGAACCCACGACCACCACCAAGCCCAACACCTTAAGAAATGGTCCTTTACTAGTGCGCCAAATTATTGTTTATGTTATAAAACCCACGTTATAAAACATATTGCATGGTAAATGGCGCATAAAGGAGGGGGTTGGGGGCTAAGCTTCAGCCTGTGGTCACGTAACCCCCATACATCCGAGGGCGGGGGCTATCCCTACATAATATGTGTGGGAGGTTATAACCACTGGCCCGTGGTCCTATGTATATGCCAAAGATCCAGGAGCTGGAGCGTGAGGAAGGGGCCAGCGCATGGGCGCGTGGCCATATGGATCACTCATACGACCGAGAATAAGGGGGCGCACACTGGTTATAAGGTGCTAAAAGCCTAATTTTGAACAAAAGTGGGTTTTACCCAATGCTTTGGGATTTTTATTTGATTTATTGCCTGTTATTATTGGATTTTCTCCATTTTTGGGAGATATTAGGCATTTTTGGAGCCCAAATCTTGGGAGGAAGTTGGAGATGAGCAACCAAATTCAAATCTATATAAAACAGGCCCATTTGAGGCCATGGAGGAAAGTCAAGCAGCAGTCAGAGCAGAGTTATGATGAGGAGAAGCCAAGCCAAAGCCATTTTGTTGCAGGGAAGATTTTGAGGAGCAAACGCTATCGGGCCATTTTTGGGAGCTCCAGACGTCCGTTTTGCATGTCGTTTTCTTTGCAGGGTTCTTGAGATCTAGAAGAACATGACCAGATTATTCTGGTATCCATTTGGCATTGCAGCAATCTACTTTTTATCTCTTGAACAGAAATAAAGAAGCCTCCCCCACAGAGACAAAGGCCCAGAGACGTAGGCAAAGTTGTGTCGAACTCCGTTATCAATCTTCATGTTATGGTTTGTTGTTTATTCTTTCATTTCAGATCTGCAAATGTGTATATGGATTTTATAATTCCTCTTCTTTCCTCATTCTGTCACTAAGTTTCTCAAATGGTTAATTAACGCATGCAAAATTAAAACTCAACCATAAGTCATTAAAAGATCCTACGGATCAAGTGGTATCAGAGCTAGTTGACGTTTGGATTTGAGTTTTGCATGTTAACCAGGGAAAAGCTACAATGTGGTGAAGGTGAGCCTGTTGCAGAGAATCCATTAATTGGATTAAGAAAGAGAGCTTCTCACAGCGAGAAGATAGCATCGGAAGAAGGGATTTCTCAAGATGAGAAAGAGTTCCGGAAAACATTCCATGCTATGTCGGAGATGGTGAAAGTTTTGTACGAAGATTACTTAGAACGGAAGCGACCAGTTTTCGGTGGATCTTCAAAAGGAAAAAGTGAAGAGGAAGAGGACCATCCTCAGCTTCCTCCTTCACCTCCATCAACACCTCCTTCTTCTCCTTCTTCTTCAAGTTCAAGTTCTAAATCTAATGGAAAGAAAAATGTTCATAAGAATAAACATGAAATGCCATTGTTAAAACTTGATGTAAAATTTCAGTTGCCCATATATGATGGTGAAGTAAATGCAAAAAAACTTGACAACTAGATCAGGCAGATGGAGGTATACTGCAGTGTGCAACAGATCAAAGATGAGGCTACACAAATTAAGTTGGCGTCTTTGAGACTTGCAGGTACAACTCTTATCTAGTGGCAAAGAAAGCTACAAAAAGGAACACAACATGTGGGTAATGTATTTGCATCATGGAAGAGTTTCATTTCTTCACTTATGAAACAATTCTATCCTTTGGGTTATAAAGAAAAAGCAATAATTGAATGGCAATCTTTAAAACTAAGAAAAGGACAAACCGTGCAAGAATACACCGATGGATTTCGGAAAATGGCATTAATGTTAGACATTCCTTTGCAAACACAAGAAACCCTTATGAAGTATATAGGAGGTTTACCTGCGCATATTAGAAACACTGTTTTCATGTTTGGACCCACTAACCTTGATGAGGTTTTTGTTCAAGCTATGTATATTGAAGGAGGGAAAGCAGGTGTGTCAGGGGAATCATCGTCTTCAAAGAAAGAAGACAAGAGGAAAGGGCATGGAAAGAATGCAAATGCAGTGACAAGGAAGGAAGGAAAGCCCTCTTGCAAACATTGCAAGAAAGAGGGACATGATGAGGACATATGTTGGCAGTTGCATCCCGAGAAGAGGCCAAAGTGATTCAAAGAACAGAAGGGATCGCAAACAGTGGCAACGACATCAAAACCTACAGACTTGGGATCGGATTCAGGTGACGAATCAAAGATTTCATTGGTTGGTATGACAGGTAAATTTGGTGAAGACATTGATTGTAGAAGCAAGTTGTTTCATATAAGGGTAATCATGCGACACATTAAGATAGACACATTAATGGACAGTGGATCTCAATCTAATCTAATCTCAGAAGAATTGGTTAAGCAATTGGGATTAAAAACACAAACTCATCATAAGCCTTACACACTTAAATGGATAAGCAATCATCATCAAATGCACATAACAAATTAGTGCACAATCAAATTTGCAATTTCATCTAAGTATGTGGATGAAGTAACATGCGATGTAGTGTCGTTAAGAGAATGTGGAATGGTCTTAAGTAGCCCATATTTATATGATCGTAAGGCAATCTTCTATAGGACAAAGAATCAATATCAATTCACTAAAGCAAGTCAAGATTATGTGGTTCATGCTCATCGTGTTAAAGCAACTAAAACACTTCAAACAATGGAACAATCAACGAAGGCAGTGCAAGCAAGCAACAAACCAATAATTGTTTCAAATGAAGTAATTGATCTTAAGAAAGAACAAGACATGGTGTTGAATGGAAAATCAATCATAAATTGCTTCAAGATAAGCTCATGTCGTGCAGATATTTCAAGTATATCAGTTCATTTGCAGTCGTCTTTTTGATGTTGTCATTAGCAATGTTTTCTACATGGATGATAGTGGCTTCAGTAAGATGTAACAGGGTTCAAATGGCTAATAATATACTGTCAATTATCATGATTGTGTTACAGTTGATCTTGATGAGACAGGTGCATAGGACAGAGTTCAGAGACAGAGGACAAGCTGGGTGGCCTATCCCGAGCTTGTTGATTGGTCAGTAACCTTTTGGGGACCAAAAGGTCTTTTTGTGGGGAGGTGTGATCCGAAATTGGATCTAGAAGTTTGACAGGCTTGAAAAATGCTCAAAAATGAAAGTGCTCGGAATGTGACGAAACCAATGCCATTGCGTCCATCTCGTCTTCCTAATTTTGGTGGTATATTTATTTTGTCAAACGGGTTCTGTATGCGAAAGTTATCGCGTTCTGATCGGAAGCCCAAATAGGGAAAAAGTCAAAGGTCAACTGGTCAAAAAGTCAATGCTGATGTCAGCGTGACATCATCATGCTGACTGTGCAGTAGATGACGTGGCACTCTCTGGCTGGTGGTGATTGGGTAGGTTCGCTGACAGGGTAGACATGTGGCAGGCAATTGGACCAGTCAATAATTGACAAGTGGCATTAATCCATCGAATGGGGAGATGCACGTTGCCCAGTCATGGGCAGCCACGTGGCACCCAGTCATCAGTTGAAGTGGCATGTTTCAAAAAATGTTTTGGGGTCCATGGGTTTTGAACCCACGACCACCACCAAGCCCAACACCTTAAGAAATGGTCCTTTATCAATGCGCCAAATTATTGTTTATGTTATAAAACCCACATTATAAAACATATTGCATGGTATATGGCGCATAAAGGAGGGGGATGGGGGCTAAGCCCCAGCCCATGGTCACGTAACCCCCATACATCCGAGGGCAGGGGCTATCCCTACATAATATGCGCGGGAGGTTATAACCACTGGCCCGTGGTCCTATGTATATGCCAAAGATCCAGGAGCTGGAGCGTGAGGAAGGGGCCAGCGCATGGGCACATGGCCATATGGATCACTCATACGACCGAGAATAAGGGGGCGTGCGCTGGGTATAAGGTGATAAAAGCCTAATTTTGAACAAAAGTGGATTTTACCCAATGTTTTGGGATTTTTATTTGATTTATTGCCTATTATTATTGGATTTTCTCCATTTTTGGGAGATATTGGGCATTTTTGGAGCCCAAATCTTGGGAGGAAGTTGGAGATGAGCAACCAAATTCAAATCTATATAAACCAGGCCTATTTGAGGCCATGGAGGATAGTCAAGCAGCAGTCAGAGCAGAGTTATGATGAGGAGAAGCCAAGCCAAAGCCATTTTGTTGCAGGGAAGATTTTGAGGAGCAGACGTTGTCGGGCCATTTCTGGGAGCTCTGGATGTCCGTTTTGCGTGTCGTTTTCTTTACAGGGTTCTTGAGATCTGGAAGAACATGACCAAATCAGTCTTGTATGCATTTGGCATTGCAGTGATGTACTTTTTATCTCTTGAACATAAATAAAGAAGCCTCCCCCACAGAGACAAAGGCCCGGAGACGTAGGCAAAGTTGTGTCGAACTCCGTTATCAATCTGCATGTTATGGTTTGTTGTTTATCTTTCATTTCAGATCTGAAAATGTGTATATGGCTGTTATAATTCCTCTTCTTTCCTCATTCTGTCACTAAGTTTCTCAAATGGTTAATTAACGCATGCAAAATTAAAACTCAACCATAAGTCATTAAAATATCCTATGGATCATTTGCCTATTATAATTTTCTGTTGACCAGTTCGTAAAAGGGGATTTGGTCCTAATACAATTACCGACATGATTAATCCACAATGGGGATTAATCCTATAAATAATATATCAATAATAATAAGAATACTCTTTGCAGTTACATTATTTCAACAGAAGGTCTTCCTTCTCCTTTTATGCAACCCGATGTTGCTCTACCATTTCTTCCTGGGCTTGTTTCAAGGATGTTGTTGCTTGGTATCTATCAACTTGTGCTCGAAGAAGGTGATCTTAAGTCACATCAGCTACTCTAGGGAGTTGGGTAGGCTCATCTCCAAACTTTGGTTCTTCTGATGGCGGGGGCGCAGTGAATATTGCATGGCTGGATTGAAGAGCCTATTGTACCCCTCTGATTTCAACCTCGATTCTATCGTACATCTCCTCCTGCTTGGCTTCATGTTTCTACAAGATGTCGTGCGAGGCATCTACTACAACTGCGATGATAAATTCGAAGTCATATACAATGAGCACAATCTACATCTTATTCAAGGTGGCTCTGGATTTCTTTCGGGAAGTGGGTTTCATGGGGGAAACCTTCCTTTTCTTCAAGGGATCAGCCTCATCAATAGGATCCTTAGGCGGTGTTACTTTGCCTTCTTTATGTTGATCTTCTTTGCCATTTGTCTCTTCTACTTCGTCATCACCCCCTCGGCCAGGTGATACTAAAGCAGTTTCTTTCGATGCGTTACTCAAGTCTTGGACTTCTTCATTATTCTTTCTTCTGTTGGTTCTAGGTGTGTCATGTTCTTTTTGAACGTCCTTCGAGCTATCAAGTTTAGGATCAGACATCTTTGCAGGGTCAGCGAGGATGAGGAGCTCTGCAAACCAGTCCTTGGTTATGTCTTCAAGGTCCTCCCCTATGAGCTTATAGTATCACTGAAGTTCCTTTTTATGCTCATCTTCTCACACAGTGATATAGATGAAGTGTTGATCTGCACAGAACTTCATGAAAGGTCTGAATAGGTACATGGTTTTTGGAATCATGTGAGGGACATCTTTGATGGCCTTCTTCAGCTAGAGATAGTACGTGTGGAAGATTGTGTTTGACTGCCACTGTTTTCCCATATCACTTGAGTACCAGAGCATGGTGAAATTCACAGCGAGTGGCTCAAACGGCTCGATGTCTGGGAAGGTCGCACCTTCCAGCATCTCCCAAGCGGTAAATGCATTGAGGATCAGGAGCCAGCTAAAGTGAAACTCATAGCCCTAATCTCGAGCTTCGTGGAAGTCTAATTCCAGTTGGTTGATCAAGTACTTCACCCAATTCATCTGGAGTCCTTCTACACATTTCCCGACGAGGTCCATAATGAATCCTGTGACCTGTATTGGTCTGTTCTTTCTTACGAGCTTTCCTGCGATCAACTGGTTGGCTAGGTGCACTATGCCATTCTGGATGGAAGCTACCTTGTAGCCTTGCATCCCCTTTTCTACGTCTCCATATGTGTCTTTCATCTTCTGTGCCAATGCACGATCTGTAGCCTTTCCTAGGTAGAATTCCTACGGGTCGGGTCCCTGCATGCTCAATCCGGTGTTCCTATGGATCAGGTCAGATCAATTATGATGCATCAGTCAAGCCATAGGTATCTTCCATGGTAACATGAGAGAAGGATATTAACACACGCGTTAACCTCTTGGTGCCTTCCAAAGTGCAGAATGTTCATTACATTTAAGAGGGTGGACTGCACGAGGTTCATAGTCCATGGATGGGGGATTATTTTCGAGTTCATCCCCTTTGTCCTGGTCAAATATTTATAAGGAGTGAGCATACTATGGTTCTTGTAGTCTCCTAGGTTGAAGTCGTTGAACTTCAACGTTGTGATCTTATCCTGCTGCGTTCTAACTACATGTATCCCCTTCGGGAGGTACGCAGTAACCATGGTGTAATCAAAGTCCCTCGGGACATTGTCACGACTCACCACGTCGGCCAGAGGTGAGATGTAGTCTGGTAAGATGGTCAGGATTAACTTCGCATTGGCTAGGTCATATCTGTGCTTGGTTCTCTTCTCTGCTGCCAGTCAGGATGGTCCGGATCCGCGAGAAGTCAACGGAGAGGCTTGAACTCCTCTCGTCGATGATGCTTGAATACCTGCAAACATTACTTTCTCGGCCATGAGATCGATGAGAACTTCTTCAATGGATTCCTTTGCGGTGTTGAGCTCATATGACATGCATGCTTAGATTGGATAAATTGGGTGGATGAATGAGTGTGCAATGCAATGGAATATGCGTTGATCTCAATAAACACAATGCGATAGCAATGAGTTGGCTTGGATACAATTTGCAAAAGTGTTCTCGGTGCAATAGTTGATGGACTAAGTAGACACGATGTAACAGATCTCTCCAACAGATGAGAGGTTTTCATCAATGCAGTTCTATCTGTTGTAGCACAGTCCCAACAGTTTGATGGCAAGTCTTCGGGCCATTACTGATGTTCTAACAATTCGGTTCATCGGGCTAACGGTTATAATGCTTTCAAGGGCTATATCGCTTCGTCATGGTGAAGTGTCATGTTGTGCTATTCTAATATCCTAGCAAAGTTCCAGTCTTGCAAACCTTCCCTTTGCGAAGTCCCTTTGGGACCTTCTGTAACTTTTCTATCTTTGCTCTCTTCTTACTGAGTTTTCTATCCTTCTTCCCGGTGATCTTAGTCTCGGTATTCCTCTTTCCATTCTAATTCTTATCTCCTTTTGGCATAGTAACGTCGTGTTGTTGAGAGTAATACGTCTTCTCTCTCTGGGGTAGGTACTTCAGTCTTCCGTGAATCTTCTTGTGTTCTTTTAACTTCGATATCCAAGTTTCTGGTTCTAAGTAGCTTCGATATGTTCTCCTGTTCTTCAATCAAGTGTGTTATCCTCCTAGTCATGAAATATTTTAATTCTTGCTTCTTCTTCTCTAAGACTTCCTCTTCTTTTCTTCTGGCCCGATCCTTTTCAATCCAAGGTTTTCCTAGTAATATAGAAAATGGGGTGTTGTTCTCAATAAATTTAACAATCTCAAAATCTTCTTCTATCGAAGTTCCATGAGAAATCATGGATATCTGGGTGAGTCTTCCAGATAGGGTTATCATCTTTCCTCTAAATAATCTTATTCATCCCAATGATGGAATCATAGCAAGCTTTCCTAAAATTTTCAAGTTCTTTGTGTCATGATATTCACCTATGTTTCTTCATCCAGAAATCAATCAATGTCGAAATCTCCTATTCTTGCTTCTATGCATTATTTTTCTTTGAAGATATCTGATAAGTTGATATTTCTATGATTATTTAGGGTTTCTTTCATTTGTAGTAATACATTCTCTGATTCTTTCTAGGGTTCTTCCATGGTCTCAGTTTCATAACCTTCCTTGGGGTTCTCTTGTCTCATATTCATTTTGTCAAGCTTAGCAATCATTCTAGGGAAATCTAAAACTTCACGATCCATAGATTTACAACAAAGACAACTAGGTCTTCTCCTAGGGAATTCCTTAGCAATATGTCTCAGTCTTCTACAAATGTAACAAAGGGTTAGTCTTATTTTTCTTTGAAAGGATCCCCAGTCTTTCATGTATTGCGCACTAGGATAGTATCTAACCTGCAAAAAAAAATTCTAGGATCCTGCATCCATTTGTTAGTCCAAACATTCTTTTTATGCATAGGAATAACATATATTTCACTATTTTTGTCAGATCTACTCATATCAAACCTTCTTACATCTAGTTGTGCCCTACTTTTCAAGCTAGGACAAAATTTATCGAACATACCTAGATCCATACTTTTGAAACAAAAATTTCCACTTATCTTACTTTTTCAATCAAAATGTTTCACTATTCTTACCTTTATCAGAGCACAAAGATTTTAGGTCTTACCTATTTTCTTTAGATCTGACTCTTCTTCTTGGCACAGAGCTTCACATGTCAAGTACAATACTATGCACTACGGAAACAGATCTATGCATGGAGCTTTCTCTTTTCTTTAGTTCCCAACAATCACAGTTCTAGTCCTGACAACATAACCATTTGTTGGCATAGGGGCAGACCCAGGGTTCAACGCTACAATAGCGCACCAACAAAACCCTAACTACCGGCCCTCTCAGCAACACCTGCAAAGCAGATGAAGTCTCACCCGAGGTAGAGGAAGGAGTGGTTGCAGGTCTCCGATGTCTGTAACCTTGGCTGGGACACAGATATGTGATTGTAACACTTTAGCAGAGCACTTAGCAATTACGGTTCATTCATAATTGCCTTTAGCTTAGAGCACAGATAAACCCTAATAACGGAACGGTGCAATATTCACATAGATCCAATATAATCAATCACTAAGAACATCAACATAGGTCAGATCTAGCATTCATTCACATTATTCAGCACTAAGTTGTTGTATCAGATTCATCTAACATACATCAGCACACTAAGAATTTAATCACATAAACAAGAGAACACCCAAAACGCACAAAGCAACCACAACACAAGATATATCTGGTTCACCCCTTCCCTAGGGCTACATCCACCAATTCTTCTTCTCTTTATTGTCTTCTGTCAATATTCTACATGCACAGAGCCTTGAGATCTTACTCCGCATAGGATAGGAGATCTACATACTTCGCTAGATCCTCCTTCCCTGAGTTACAACACAAATCCTTCCATAGTCTCTTACGATCACTTGCACTTAGCTCTAAAAGTCTTACACAGTATTCACAAAGCAATTACAATTACCAGTTGCACTTAGCACCTAACATCACATAGATGTCCCCTTGCCCTAACACTTAGAAAGGTATCAATCTCATTCCTACATCACCTAGACATCTATTTATACATTACAAAATTGGGCCTAAACATGGGTAAACCCATGAGCCAACATCCCCATACCCATTACATAAGCCCCAAACCCAAAAAGCCCTAAAAAGGGGCCGAGATCCCATGATCTCTGCTTCGACTTGCATAGAAGGTATGCTCATATAAACTATCAAGAATTACCTTTCCTCAAAAACATGGTTGAAGGAATACTAGAACTACAATCTACACATGAAGGAATTTGCAAAGGTTGTGCTCTTGGTAAGAATGTTAAAAAAATCATTATCAAGGAGCAATAATAGATATAAGGAAATCCTAGATCTAATACATTCATATGTTTGTGGTGTGATGCCAGTCAAATATCTACGTGGTTATCTTTACTATGTAATCTTCATAGATGATTACTCAAGAAAGACTTGGTTATATCTCTTGAAGACAAAGGACAAATTTTTCAGCAAGTTTCAAGAATTCAAAAAATAGATAGAGAACCTCACAAACAAGAAAATCAAGACCTCAAGAATAGATAATGGAGGAGAATACACATCCAAGGAATTTTTTGCCTTTTGCAAATCGACAAGGGTTAGGAGGGAGCTAATTGTTCCTTATAATCCTCAAAAAAATGGTGTAGCAGAAAGGAAGAACATATCTATTGAAGAAACTGTGAAGACACTAATGAACGATCAAGGTTTATCTATGTATTTGTTGGGAGAAGTAGCCATGACAAAAATATATGTTCAGAACAGAATTCCCCACTGCATATTGAAGGATATGACTCTAGAAGAAGCCTTCTCAGGAAAGAAACCTAATGTGGAACACTTAAGAATCATTGGATACCATGTTTACATTCACATCCCCAAGGATAAAAGGAAGAAATTAGAACCCTCGGGAAAGAAGGGCATATTTGTGGGATACAATGAATCATCCAAATCCTACAGAATCTATATCCTAGAACAACATAAGTTTGAATTCAACAAAGACATAACCTTCAATGAAAATATATATTTCAAGAAATCCATAGAAGAATCTATAGAAGAAGAAGAGTATGAAGAGCCTAAAGAAGAAAGCACATGTCTTCTAGAAAGTCAAAATAAAGAAACATAACAACTTGATCATCCGATTCAACCATGTGAACCTATTGAATCAGTCATTGTACCCAAAACAAAGAAACTTCCACCTTGGCTTGAAGCTACTCTACAAGAATAAGAAAGACTCAAAGCCCCAAGTGGCACCTTCAGAGAAAGTAAAAATCCCAAAATATTCTCCAGCTATGCAGCATGTATGACAAATATTCTAAATGAATAAACCACCACATTTGAAGAGGCAGCTCAGAAGAAACAATGGAAAGAAACCATGATAGAAGAACATGAGTCCATCATGAAAAATTATGTATCGGAAATTGTGCAGGCACCCAAATAAAAATCAGTAGTAACTTCAAAATGGGTCTATAAGATCAAACATGCAACAGACAGAAGCATGGAAAAATACAAAGAAATTCTTGTGGCTATAGGGTTCTCCCAGAAGGAGGGAGAATATTATGACAAGACATTTGCTCCCGTTGCCAAATAAACTTCTATTCGAGTGATTATGTCTTTTGTTGCTTCCATGGGATGGATTTTACATCAGATTGATATAAAGAAAACTTTTCTCAATGGAGCAATCGAAGAAGAAGTATACATTGAACAACCTCAAGGATTTGAAGTACACTCTAGAGACACTCATGTTTGCAAATTAAATAAATCCATGTATGGAATCAATCAACCTCCAAGAGATTTGTATGCCAGAATAGACATCTATTTAATAAGACTTTGTTTCTCCAAGAGTCATGCAGATTCAAATCTCTACTACAAAGTCGTGAACAATACACCTGTGATTCTACTGCTATATGTTGACGATTTATTCTTGACATGTGAATAATCTCTCAGCACCCAATGTAAGAAGGAACTAGATTTTGAGTTCGATATGAAAGACCTCAGTCTCATGCATTATTACATGGGACTAGAAGTATGGCAGAAGCGTGTTGAAGTATTCCTTGGATAAGGAAAGTATGCAGTGAAGATTCTTCAGAAGTTTGGAATGATGGATTGCAAATCCATGGACACTCCTATGACCACAAATATAAGAAGAGTAAGAGACACTGACTCTGATCCAGTAGACCTGTCCCTATATTGACAATTGATTGGGTCATTAATGTATCTAGTGAATAATCAACCAGATATTTTCTTTGCTGTAAACACCCTAAGCCAGTTCCAGGTGGAACATAGACATGAGCATTGGATAGTTGCAAAGCATGTTCTAAGATATATTTGTGGGATGCTAAACTATGGTATAAGATAGACCTCATTTAGTGATATACAACTTCATGGATTCAGATTGGGCAAGGAGTGCAGAAGACAGAAGGAGTACTTCAGGGATGTGTTTTAGCTTCAGCTCCACTATGATATCTTGGGGCAGTAGGAAACAAAATTCTTGCACACTCATCAAAACAGAAGCATAATATATCACAACATGTGAGGCATGGACATAAGCAATATGGCTGAGAAAGATGATTTCTGGATTATTTGATCATGTTCCACATTCGACCATAATATACTATGACAATCAGAGTTATATAAGGCTATCCAAACACCCAGTGTTTCATGAATTGTTGAAACAAATTGAGATTAAATAATACTTTATTCAAGATAAAGTCCAGGAAGGAGAAGTGAAGATCTAGTATATCTCCATAGATGAGTAGACAACAAATATTTTGACAAAGCCTTTGTCCAATATAAAGTTTGCATACTTACGAGACAATTTGGGGATCATGGAGATAACTACTTTAGATGAAAGGGAAGAGATGGATCTCCAGTTTGGGAGGGAGGACTGATATATCATTGATTTATGGACAGTCATTTTCTAGTTTGGAAAATGGTCCATGATGGGCAGTTCCTTTCCAGTTCAGAAAGTGGTTTGATATTTTCTAACGGACATGCATTTTCCAGTTCAAAAAATAGTCCGGATCGGAGTCATTTTCATAATGAAAATGGTTCGATAGATTTTTTATGTACCATAGACAGTGATTCCCCTTGTGGCCAGTGTGGGGGAATGGTAAGGACAATCATTATTCTTTGAAATCACTCTCAGTAGTGGTCAAGTAGAATGTTATGCCTCGTCGGGCAATCATTCTTTCGAAGTTCATAGTTGTGAGAAGCTTCGAAGAATGGTTCGTTTTGAAGGTTGGTGCAGGACAATAATTTCTTTAGGAAATGGTCTGGATAGTCATTCCCTGGGGCAGACTCATTCTCTCCATGTTGCACTATGTTTAGTGCCGAAGGAATGTCCGAGATAGGTGAATGGTCCAGGTTCAACAATCTGGGACAAGAATTCCCTAGGGAAGACTTATTCTATCCAGGTTGGACTATGATTAGTGCCGGAGGAATGGGCTAGTTAGATTAAATTAAATGGTCCAGGCTCATCAATCATGGACATTTATTCTTCCATGCTTGGGAGGAATAGTCCAGATAGCCCATGGTTGATGTTTTTATTGTATGAGGGAAGATTCTCTTCCATATATCATAGATGTGAGTGGAAGAATGGCCCAAATGACTCAACTTGTATCATGATATTGTTTATGAAGGTTGATATCAGATGATATGATAGTTTTAGAGACTATATGTCTCTAGACAATAGTTGTATACTATTGTGCTGGATGTGTTCCACTGATTGTGACTATGTGTCACTAGTTAGTAACTGTGTGCTACTTGGTATGGTTCTGTAACACTGGATAGTAGTTGTGTACTACTATGGATAGACAAAGTTTTGTTCTATCATATGACATTGTACTGGTTGTCATGGAGATTATCCAATTGGATAATGTTGATGGTGCTCGTGATTTGATCATGAGATATCATGTGTGGCTATGATGATGCTACTGGTTGAATGGTCTATTTGTGATCAAGACCATTTCCTTTTATACCTCCCTATCTAGGA
Organism: Picea glauca; assembly: GCA_000966675.3. Lineage (NCBI taxonomy): Eukaryota > Viridiplantae > Streptophyta > Pinopsida > Pinales > Pinaceae > Picea > Picea glauca. Next base: position 117,375 of record JZKD02S1027621.1, read on the forward strand.
GGGAGTGTTTATTTTATTGTAGCTACTAGAGGTATTAACCTCCACTTGTGACATTTGATGAGATTAGAATATTCGAGGAGGCAAGAAGAACCCTAAAAGACTTGGACATAACCCTAGAAGTAAAGTCAGCTAAAGAGAATATTTTATATTGAGTCTTTAGCCTCTAGAAAGAGAAGGCGACCTAGACAGCCTAGAAAGAGCAGTATAAATATAATGTGCCAAACCTCATTTGATACACACAATTCAAAACTACAAAAATTTAGTAGTGTGCAAGTCTGGGGAGTAGCTTCAGCTGCAGTTACTGCAACCTGTAATTTCAGTCTTTCTGTGTTGGAATTTCTGATCAATCTTGGTTATCTTTGCTTGGTGCATTAGCCTTGGTTGGCTATTGACTTGCTACCATAACTATTCTCTCTTTCAAGGTCAAGGTGCTCATGGGTTGCATTCTTTCCTATGGTTGGGTGATGATATTGCTATAATGTCTATGGTTAAATGAGCACACCCACTTTTCTAACACATTGTGGTTTGAAGCATTTGACCAACACTATATGCTAGGAAAACTAGATGGTTGGAATTTATGAGTGAATATGACTTCGAAAGTAAGCATATAAAGGGCAAGGGAAATCAAGTGGTTGATTCACTTAGCAGGAGAGCTCATGAAGTGCATGTGGTAGTCATCAACATGTACATGAAAATTTTGAAATATCAAATTATTTTAGCAGCAAATTCGGATCATCAATATATGAAAATAAGAGAAACATTACAACAAGGTAAATTTCAGTAGAAGTTAAATTCCTATGAGTTGAAAGAGGATGGAATCCTCATCTACAAGGGAAAAGTACATGTGTCGAATTCTAATGAGAGAAAAATGTAGTTCTGAAGAAAATGCACAATGTGTCATATGTCAGACACCCAGGATATCAGAAGACAATTGTAGTAGTAAGAAGCCGGTACTTTTGGCTGGGAATGAAGAAAGAAGTGGCTAATTACATAGCCGAACGTTTAGAATATCAAAGAGTGAAGACAAAGCATAGACACCCAACAGTTTTGCTACAACGATTTCCCATTCCAGAATGGAAGTGGGAAGTAGTCATAGTTGATTTTATTACTAAGTTGCCCAGAACATTGAAGCATCATGATTCCATCATGGTGGTGGTGGATAAATTGACTAAAGCAACATATTTTATTCCACTAAAGACTACACACAAGGTAGAAAATATCGCATAAATTTGTATGAAGCAATTTGCTAGGTTACATGGATTACCTAAGACAATAGTTTCAAATAGAGATCCAAAGTTTACTTCAAATTTTTGGAAAGGTTTGTTCAAAGGCTTTGGAACAAATTTGAATCTAAGTACAGCGTATCATCCAGAGTTAGATGGGAAAAATGAAAGCACTAATAGGATAATTGAGGACATGCTTAGAATGTATTGTTGGTCCCGAGATATGATTGATTTTATGACATTAATTAAATACTTTTGTCGAATGTATATATGCGTTTTCATCCTTTGAAGAAGTATTTGAAGGGATTTTGTGCCAAAATTCTATGATCAACACTAGGTATGCATAATTTGTGTTTTATGATGATCTTGAGTGTAATTCAATTTGTTTTTATATTTCCATGAATCTAATTCGCATTTTTGGTGTCACAGGGAAAAATCACAGCATGCTTTTGCTTCTGGCAGTCAGTCCGGTACTCCATTCGGCACTCCATCCTGCACAAAAACGATGGGTGATTTGGTGGTTATGGTATTGGCGGCCAGTGGTGGGCGAATCAGAGACATGGGTTTTTCTCGTGATTGTCCCCTCCAACTATTGAACTCTTGACAACTCGAATTGGGTTGTTAAGTTGGGCGATTATTGGCTTGCTATGTTTCGGCAATTAGGGCATCATTAATGTAATTTACTATTTTTAGAAGAAGTTCGACCCTCCGGTGGTCGACATCTCAGTATGTAAAGCTTATAAATACCACCGTGTTGGTCATACAATAGTTAATAAGTTTAGGAAGTTGTGTGTTAGAGACAAATACGATTTCCTCTGTTTTTCCATTTTCATTTTGCCAGAATTGTGTAAGACAGTGTTTTTAGTTTTAATGGCAAATATGTGTTGTTGAAGATCGTGGTGTGCATTTGAGGAGTGACCACGACTTTCTGGGGGGGGCACCAGCATTCTGGGTAACTATTCTATGAGTTTATTTATGAATTACATAGCATCGATGTCTTTCTATTTTATGTCATGTACATGAATTATTAATTTAGTTCTTTGTTATATAACTTGTTGTTATAGTTTAATTGTTCTAGTTTCCTTTTGTAGGTTAGTATGAAAGATTTTTTCAATATGCACTGACTTTGTAATTATTAGAAATGAGTTTGCAAACTTAGACACTAACCCCATGTGTGATTAAATAGTATATTATACTTTCTTTATGCTTTTAAAATCAAGTTCAAAATAGATTTTAAAACAGAGTTTTAGAATAGAATTTTAGTTCATGTTTTCTTTAACAAGGCTTTGATGGATGGGTAGTATTAGTTCTAGTTTTCATTTTTAGATTTCCTATTCAATTACTAATCAATTTTTGCTTAACTAGTTGTTAATTCATTAGCTCATTAATTTACTTTTCATATGCTAGAATAAGGTTTAATTTCTTTTTATAACCATTTCTCTTTTTGCAATTTGAATTATTGAAATAGGTCTAGCTTAGTTTTACTTCATGCAATTTATTTCTTAGATCTAGGTTGCAATTTCAATTTGTAGTTAATGATTGAATTTAGTTATGAGTTTTCTTACGTAGTATAGAATGCAATTGAATTTCACAATCTCTTTATAACTGTTGATGATTAATGCATGAGTAATAATCACATGGATATGCAGGGTAATTGATGTTGTTTCCGTAATGACTAAGTTTTCATTGGATTGCCTAATTCACACTTTTCACTTTTCTATTGAAGTTAATATCAAGTTTATCCCTCTTGAATTATCTTTCATTGTTAAGTGTCATCGTGATATTATAAGACACCGGAGACATTCACACAACCATCAACACTATATTTGAGTTTTCATAGGTTAAAAGATAGTTTCTTGCTTTTATAGACCAGAAAATAACTTTCTTGCTTTTGTAGGATAGATAGTCTTTTGCTTTGATATATTAAAGAGTAGCTTGCTTATCATAGATTAAAAAATAGTTGTTAATTCTTCTTTCTTTCAATTAAGTAGATTTCCTTTTGTAAATTAGAAATAGTTGTATTAAGAATAGAGTTCACTTGTCTTTTAGCTTAGTTAGTTGCTTATTGAGTAGTCTTAATTAGTTTATTTTTTGTAGAAGTTATCCTAGGTAGTTAGTTGTTTACTTGCTTTAATAGGTTAATTGCTTACTTGTCTATTATTGCTTTGATAGTATATTTGCTTGTTTATTTACTTGCTTTCACAGGATAGTTGTTTATTGAATTTAAGTAGACTAGTTAAAGTAGTTTGCTATTGCTATTTGTTTATTGTTATGCTTAAATAGTTTACTTTTCTTATTGTTATGATTGAACTAGTTTTCTTCAAGTAGGGTTTTCATTTGTTTTCCTAGAACTATCCATCGATCCTTGGTTCAAAAGTACTTAGGTTATATAGTTTAAATTTTCTTAGTAGGGTTTTCTCATTAGATAGCTTTGCTTGAATAGATTATCCTTAGATAGCCACTTCCTTAGTTAGATTATACTACTACCAATCCTTCTACCTTGGCATATATTTTTCTACAACTCCAAGTTTACTTACCCTGGGTTGACAATTTAATTGAGGGTTTTTAGTGTGTTTTTAGTGCATATATAACACTCATAATTTTGGCGTCATTGCCGAGGAGTTGTCTCAAGGTATGAAATAGTTAGGAAATAGATCATTTCTAGACCCTTAGCATTAGATTGGTGGCGAGGGAAATTTAAGACGAGAGGTAAGAACTTGCACATCTGCTATTGCAGGCTCCCCCAAACCCAATGGTAGTTTTTGTTTTTGTTTTTGTTTTCTTTCATGAATAGACCTAGAGACCCAAAAGGTACATACATTAAATCTAAATCAGACCTTTCAACCAAGGTTCCTTCAGACCTTTTTGGGGGAATGGACGTTCCACTCATAAAATTCGCAGACCGATACCAAAAAACAAGATCTAGCTCAACTCAAAGAGCTAAAGAAATCTCTGAATAGACTAACACAGGGAGCACTATAGAACAAGAAATTGAATCATCAATCATATTGGGACAAAAGGCAAGACCACTCGATCCTTCCGCAGAACCAAACAATACAACCCTTGCTTTTACACCACCACCAGGAGATCCTAACTTTGAGGACATCATAGACCCTGAACATGTGAATATTTTATTTGGTAGTTCAACCGATGTAATTATCTCTCAAACTGACACATAAACCTTGGCACCAATAGTCTCAACCAGCTTGAGTAGAGTCCCAGACATCCAAACAGTAGGAAGAACTTTCCATCAAAGGGAAACCTTGTTCTCTTCAAAGGTAAAAACATCTAGGTACTCTCTTTTTGGAAACCAAACCAACATGGATGATCAAGAGGATCAAAATAATGTAAGACACGAGGAGGAAGAAGAAACTGGAAACCAAACCGAAACTACCTTTGGGTTTCCAATTTTGGACACCACCCCAAATGTCAACATGAAGAATATTCCTCCCTCAGCACTGCCTACCTTTTATGGTAAAAACAATGAAGATCTAGACACCTTCCTATTTGAATTTGACATCTTGTGTAGAAGCTACAACTACGTACAAGATGCCTAGAAACTAAAACTCTTTCCTGCCACCCTCAAAGACTCTACACTAAGATGGTTCATGGGGTTGGGAGAATCCAGTATTAGGTCTTGGGAAGCCATGAAAGATATCTTTCTTAAAAATTACCAAGACTATTGCAAGACCAAGGAGTCTCGTAATGACATCTTTAAAATCCAACAGTTAGAAGACAAGACCCTAGAAGATTATATGGAAAGATTTGGTTATATCTCCCATAAGTCAAAATACCATGACCTCCCAGAGGATGCAGTTAGGGATCTTATCCTTAAGGGAATTTCAGAAGAATATATAGAGATGCTTAACTTGATGTCATCAGGTGACATCTCCCATAAACCATTTGCTGAAATATGTGAAATGTGTAAAAATTACTCAAGGAGTAGAGCCAAGACAGGACAGAATGTTCGGGACCCTTATAATAGAAGCTTAAAACCAGTTAGTTCAGGTGGTATCATGAGAGAAGAGATAAGGAACCTTTTAGAAAACTTCAAGAGATATATCGTAAGCATAATAGGTTCCCAGTTGGACACCCTCAAAATTAAACAGGAGGAGGAAAATGTCGCAATGAGCATATATTTCCCAATATGTAGGAGGAAGAATTCCTTAATGGAATGCCCATTAGGTAACATTTCAGTTTGTGGCTTCTATATGGAAGACCACTCAACTGATAAATGTCCATCATTTCCCAATTTATTAGCCATCTATAGGAGTGAAGATCCCGGGGAGTCCTTTTATGCACCTAGGAGGCCGTGGTAGCCTAGGAACCAACCCACATACCTAGATCTACAATCTCAAGTTCCACCCTATTACCAACAATGGAACTCACCAAGTTGGAAAAATTGGTCTACTCAGTACCAACATCCATGGCCTCAAGGATGAAGAGGAGGACATAACCAAGGAAAAACCTCAAGCTCCACCTGTCCCTATGTCCAACCATACTTATCCTTAGTTTCAACCGAACACTGTGTAGATTCTACCAAGTTTTGTCCCACCACCTCTACCTCCTATCCCACAAAAACAACCGCAACAATATCAGAATGCAATCTCCCCAAGACCAACACTATTACTAGCACAACCAATGCCCAATCCTAATAATAATACCCCTCAAACTCTTCATAATTTTGACATGTAGGCCTTCCTGACATATGTTATTACTCCCATTCCATTACAGGAAATTCAACTAAGATCGGGAAAAGTTCTAGATAAGCAGAGACCTTCAATAGTCATCCAGGAAGAAGAAGAAGAATAAACCACCAAACAACCCATGGATGACACTAGGTGGGAAGATGTTATTATTTCTAAGAACCAAGAACCCAAGCTTCCCCAAAAGGAACCTTCACATATTACGAAGGCCCCTCCTTGTCCAGACAGATTCGTAATAGAGAAACCTACCACCCAACCATAATTTGACATCTTGAGTGAATTGAAGAATATTTGTGTCAAGATTCCCCTACTTCAAGCCATTAAAGACATTCCAATCTATAGTAAGGTAGTCAAAGAATTGTGTATTAAGAAGCCAGGTAGGAAGAAAAAGGACCCTCCTACAATACATTTGGTAGGAGGACTTTTTGAGTACATATCAGAGTAGCCAAAACTAGCAAAATATGGGAACCGAAGAAACCCCGTAGTGCCCATAACCATTAATGAGGTATCCATTGGAAACACTCTCATAGACCTAGAGGAAACCATCATTTCTATGACTGCTACTACCTTGGAACAATTACAGTTACAACCTCTTCTTCGGCCTACCCCAACCATTTTGGAATTAACAAATAAGACCAGGGTTATACCTGAAGGAATTTTAGATGATATCACGGTTACTTTAGCCTCATGGGAATACCCAGTATGTTTTTTTTTCATTCACTCAAAGGACCCTACCAAAGGCCATCCCGTCATTTTGGGAAGACCTTGGCTAGCCACAACCAATGCATTTACATGTTGTAGAGAGGGAGAAATGACCATCTCGAATGGACTCTCTATCCAGAAGCTCACCATATATCCTTCGAATCAACCTATGATGGAGAATATATGGTGGCTTGATTGTCCATATGAGAATGAGGACTAGGAAGAACCTATATTTCCAAGTGACCATGCATGGGCACTTCAGGAGCACACAACAGAAAATGTGCTAAACCATTTTATTTCTGCTATCGCAAGTGTGGATTTTCCACAATCTTTTCCCCAATATGAGTACATGTTTGGGGAATAATTTCAGGAACAATTGACCCATCCATTTTGTATTCGACATATTTTATCTTCCAAATAGATGAGTCTGCCATGTCTTATACTATGCCCTGCGAGATTAGTCCAAGGAAATGTTTACATATAAACTCTGGGCTAGACACAAACCAACAAAAACAATTAGTAAGTATCCTTAAAGAACAATCAAGAGCATTTTCCTGGGAATACACTGACATGAAGGGTATACACCCTGACGGATGCATCCATCACATATATACCCAGGGGAACTAACACCTTTTAGGAAACCTCGGAGAAGGATGAACCCAACACTCAAAGATATAGTCAAGGAGGAGATCCAAAAGTTGTTAAATGTCAAATTTATTTATCCCATCTCCAATAGTAAGTGGATATCCCTGCTTGTAGTGGTTCCAAAGAAAGTGACTGGAAAATGGATAATTTGTTTTGATTTTCGGGAACTCAACAAAGCCACTCTGAAAGATTACTTTCCTCTTCCTTTCATTGACCAAGTTCTAGACACCTTGTCTGGAAAGAAGTATTTTTCCTTTTTAGATGGGTACAACGAGTACAATTAGATTCTCATAGAACCTAAGGACTAGGACAAGACTACCTTTACTTGTCCTTGGGGCACCTATGCCTATAGGGTCTTACCATTTGGATTATGTAATGCTCCTGCCACATTTCAACGGGCAGTACTAGGGATATTTTTTTATCTTATTCATCATTGTGTGGAGGTCATCGTCGTACTTCCACCCCCCAGGACTCAGAAAGAGGTGAGAATCTTTCTTGGACATGCCGGATACTACGGGCATTTTATTGAAAATTTTACAAATATTGTTGCACCTATGTTTGAATTGTTAATAAAAGTTGTTGATTTTGTTTGGACTGAACAGTGTCAAACTGCCTTTGAAACCCTAAAAGCTAAGTTGTCTATGGCACCAGTTCTTAGAGGGCCCAATTGGACTCTCCCATTTCACAAATCTATTGATGCCTTCGACACTACAATAGAAGGAGTATTAGGGAAGAAAGAGGACCAGCAACCCTATGCCATTTATTTTGTGAGCAAGAACTTGTCCCCTGTCGAGTTAAACTATACAGTTACCGAGAAGTAATTCCTGGAAGTTGCTCATGCTATCAATAAGTTTCGTCATTACATTACAGGTTACAAAGTATTCATACATACATATCATTCTTCCATTAGATTTCTCATGAATAAACCCATAATTAATGGCCGAGTGACTAGGTGGCTCCTGTTATTGCAAGAATTTAATATCACTATGCTTGACCGAACTAGAAGGGATAACGTGGTAGCTAATTTTCTTTCCTGAATAAAAAATGAGGATGAGGATGATATCCATGTAGATGATAGTTTCCCAGATGAACACCTCTTTTCCCTTTCTGTCAATACCCCATGGTTTGAGGATATGGAAAACTATCTGGCTACCAAGAAGTTACCGTCTCATTTTTCACCTCATGAAAGGCGTAAAACTATTACACAAAGTGCTAATTACTCTTGGGTTGGTCATGACCTTTTTTGCACAAGTCCTGATTTGATTATTCGTATATGTGTCCAAGAGGATGAGGTACCATAAATACTATGAAGTTGTCACGATGGACCATGTGGTGGTCATTTTTCTGACAAACGCACAACATATAAGGTGCTGCATTTAGGTTACTATTGGCCTAGCATTTTCAAAGATGTTGCCAAGTATGTGAGAAGTTGTGATAGTTTCCAAAGGATAGTAAGACCTACATCAGCTGACGAAATTCCCTTGCGTGCCCAAGTTATGATAGAACCCTTCAAAAAATGGGCCCTTGACTTTGTAGGACCAATTTCACCCATGTCCCGTATGAAGAACTATATTTTGATTTGTACGTACTATGTCACCAAGTGGGTAGAGGCAAAAGCCCTATTCAGGGCTACAGAGAAGTCTGTTGTCGAATTCATCTATGAAGACATTTTTACCCACTTCGGTGTCCCTCGTGAAATTATTATAGACCAAGGCACTCAATTCACTTCCAAGCTAATGAGAGAGCTAACAAAGAAATATGGGATTAAACACTGTAAATAGTCTCCATACCACCCACAAGATAATGTTTAGGTAGAATCTACAAACAAATTCCTCGAAGCTATCTTGACCAAGACTGTTCAATTACATCACCAGGATTGGGTTGATAGACTTCCAGAGGCTTTGTAGGAAAACTGGACCACCTGGAGAAATACCACTGGGCATACCCCTTATGAGCTAGTGTACGGGAAACAAGTACTTCTACCAATAGAATTCCAAGTAAGGACCTTCCGTATTGCCATAGAATTGGGATTAAACTTAGATGAGGCTTAGAAGAAATGAGCCCTACAATTGAATGAGTTGGATGAAATCAGGCAATATGTCATCCAACGAACAATATTAGTCCAAAACCAGAGGAGCAAGTGGCATGATAAGTTTATTAAGAAGAAACACTTCCAACCTAGTGATTGGGATCTGTTGTTTGATTCCCGATTTAAAAACTTCAAAGGAAAACTCACCACTCGGTGTTTGGGCCCTTACGAGGTAGATACTATATATGACAATGGAGCTGTAAAAATTAAAACAATTGATGATGGACAAGTCTCCTTTGTAGTAAATGGACACTGACTCAAATTTTATCATAAGCCCATTTCCAAAGAGGATTTTCTACAAGTCATGTCAACTGACAAGGCATTGGCCTTAATAGATGGGGAAATCCCCCCTTGTTCTTGAAAAATTTTCTGATTTTTCTACTGTACATATGTAAATAGTTTTTGAATTTTGTTAATAAGGAAATTCTAGAGATTTTTGTAAGTATTTATTTCACCAGGAGTAGATAGTTTCAAGGAAATATTTCAAAACATTGTTACACTTGAATTTTGTTGTCTTCTAAGCATCAAATGAATATTGACTTATTTTAATTAGCCATATTCTTGCAAAAAAAATCATTTTCTTAAGGCATTCCAACGCATTTGCTCATGAAACTCTTCACCCCTGTCTAAGGAAGTGATACCATAACCATCAAGCTTAGAGGCCTCTCGTATAGTTCTTTCCAAGAAACATGAGTAAGTGAGTAAAGTTTCTTTATTAAAGAGTAACAAGGAGGTCTAATTAGCGGTTAGTCATGGAAACATCACAATAACTACAAAAGAAGAAAGTGAATTGAGCCTAGAGATACCTTTCTTTTCTTTCTCAATGGTATCATCCACCACACACTAAATAGCTTGATTATATCATATCTTTAGATAGGCCACATCTGCTTAAGTACCCCTTACATCGGGACAATCACTAAGTAATATAATGGAAAGTCATCCTCTAACGTAAATACCATCCCAATTGAAAAAAAGAAAGAAAAGTTGTTTTCAGAGTTGACCCCCCACCTTCTTGCATAAAGAAATCTTATACTAAAATCTTAAAAGATGGAGGGTCAGTCTCTGAGGTTGTAAGAGGTTAACCCACCGGGATACTGAACAGGTTTGCTGGCAGCGGGTACCGGCCTATGGTATGACTAGGTCAACCCACCGAAGTACTGAACAAGCTTGATAGCAGAGAGGCATTCTACCTATAGAGGATGGTAATCTGACAAAAATAAATAATAAATTTAAACTTGTCATGATGTACGACATTACTTGCAGACAAATCTGACATGAAGTATGTATGGTTAAGATAAGGTTAATGAACTCCATAAAATTTCCTTTGGGAACTAACTCTAAGACTATCTTGAAACTCTCTTGCCTACCTCTTATTATCTATATATGGGATCTCTTATCCTATAAGTGGGGTCATCCTCTAATCGTCTCGTCAGACCAATTTGTAAAATTTATCTTTACACTTGACATACTATAAATATTCGACTATTGGGGGAACTGACTGGTTTCCTATAGTTTTGATTGTGAGGTGTCACAATACTTAGGTTTGGGGGAGGGGTTCATGAGTTGACAAATGATCATCGCCTAGAGAAATAAATCTTTGTAATATTTTTTGTATTATTTCCATGATACAGGTTATTACATCAATAGTCATTTTATTTTTGAAGTGTTAAACTCCCGTGTGCTATAAATTGTTGAACATATACTTAATAGACCAATTTTATCGGTTTATTTTTTGTTACAAGTTGTACATTGTAGGTTTGACAGTACATGTCCTATGCTTGCTATAACTTGTTCATTCTAGGATTTGACATTACATTTCCTATGCAAGAGGATTGAGTGAACATGATGGCAAAATCAACAACAAGGGAGCATTTTACCTCTGCTCTCAACCACTGTGATTGTCAAAAACATTTCAATATTGCAGGTTATCCATTACAGGAGGTAAAAATGCAAAGGTACTATATGAAATGTCATATGAGGGGCCGAACAAAGTTCCATATGAATTTACACACCAGTAACTGTCCATAATTCCAGGTAACTAGGAATCAATTATTTAATATTGAATTGGTTGCAGGCAATTGAGAGTGAGGATGCAAACTTTAGACATGTTCATCATCAAATGTCCAAGTCAAAAGACTTGGACATTGATCTAACTACCCATTATTAAGCGTTCCCCCAAAAACATGCCTTTGAATTCAAAATTTCCCACACATGGAAACTCATGCACGCATGTGTGCAACCAATTCCACCATAGGTGCATTAAAATACGGGCTGGGTAACCTATTATTCCAATTCATCCTTGCTATTTTCCTTGCCCCTATGTTAGAAAATCACGCTCAGCCTCTGTCATTCGTTCCCCTATTTGAATTGCACTTGGCCCTTCCTCAATTCGTGTCATCCCTTGTCCCGACCACACCCTCTCTTGGTGAATTTTGCCTCTATCCATGTCTTCACCTCATCACAACTCCCAAGAGGTATGAACCCTCTTCCTATGTAGATATTTTTGCCATCCCTGAGTTTTCACAGTGCAGAGAGGTGTTTTTGCGCGCAGGTTGGGGGCCATTTTTATCCCTCTTGCAGGGCCATGATGATGGAATCTCCATGCAATTTTCCCTCAGTTTCGATGGGAAGACAACACATGTGGGGCCTCTTACCTTTGGGGCCTCAGAAGATTCCATTGTTGCAGCCACGAAGCTTCCAAGAATGGGAGATATATAGTTTAAAAACCACCAGCTGCTACGCTCAAGTTATAATAGGGTTTTTAAGCTCGAATTCCAGAAAATTTTAAGAGAAAAAGGATATTCTAAGGAATGGATAAAGGAGGAATTGATCAACCCTCTCATCGTCATCACTAGGTTGATCACATGTGAAGGTAGATATTCCACTTCCAAAGCCTGTCATTTCATATTGCTAGCTCATTTTCAGTTCAACAAACCTTTGAATTTTCCCTTCTACTTTCTAAAGAGCTTGGAGAAGATGTCCTCTCAAGTGAGGAAGAACGTAACTAATCCCCACAACAGCCTCTTTCACCACGGCTTAATCAAACTCCTTGTTCTAGCTGAATTAGAGAAACGGGGGCAACCTTGGGATGCATTCATCTATCAATTTGCAAACCTTCACTTGACAATTAATACCAACAAAAAGACATCAGATCTAAGGACGATCTCTCCATCCAAGCCCCACTCTCCAAGGACTCCAAATCCCCTTGCACAAACCATTTCCTTACTAGAACAACACAAGAACCTTATTGAAACCCCTGCATCCTCATCGGGTAAAAAGACCAAGAGCAAAGATCAAATAAATCCTATTGTTAACCCCCCCGATGCCTTCAATCTCTCTTGATCCCACACCTAAAAATATCCAAGAAGTGATTCAACAAGACCTTCCTTTAGTTCCCACAAATAGGAGTGGAGCTAATCGATTTAATAAAGGACCCTTTCGAAAGAGTACCCTAAGCACAAGAGAAAAACCTTATGCAAAACCCCTGCTTGCTTCGGACCCTATCCAAGTGTCCTCCAATATTGAGAGCCCTCACAAGAGACTTAGGGAAGTTTTTGTTGATGGATTAGAGCCACAAAGAAAGACAAAATTAGAACCTACCTCTCCTTATCAACCTCCTATTACTCCTACTTCACCCATGCCTACCCTAGATCCTAAGAATGATAGGTTGTCTACATCTTTCAAAGGGTCTAAGCCTTCCTTTGAAATAAATGATTCTACCCCAACCATTGAGAAGCTACAAAAAGATAATTCTCAACTGCTCCAACAGTTGGAAGAAAGGAAGACAACAGACACACACCTTCATCATGATAATGCATTCCTCCGAGCAAAGGTGAGCTCCCTTCAACGATTGGTTGATGAGATGACCAAATCCAACCACAGCCTTAGAGAAAAACTGAAGCAACACAAGAGGCATAAGGCAAAGTCTTCATAGCAAGAAGGATAAGCTTCTAAAACTAATCCTCCTCAGCAATCTTAGTCATGAGGGATAATTTCTTTTTTTTGCAGTGGGACCTGCAAAATCTTAAGTGTGGGGGTAATGTTGGGCTCGAGATATGATTGATTTTATGACGTTATTAGATACTTTTGTCGAATGTATATATGCGTTTTCATGCTTTGAAGAAGTTTTTGAAGGGATTTTGTGCCAAAACGCTATGATCCACACCAGGTATGCATAATTCATGTTTTATGATGATCTTGAGTGTAATTCAGTATGTTTTTATATTTCCATGAATCTAATTCATATTTTTGGTGTCATAGGGAAAAATCGCAGCATGTTTTTGCTTCCGACACTCAGTCTGGTACTCCATCTGGCACTCACTCCGATACTCCATCTGGCACTTCGTTCGACACTTCGTCTTGCACAAAAATGAAGGGTGATTTAGAAGTTATGGTATTGGCGGCCAGTGATGGGCGAATTAGAGACATGGTTTGTGCTCGTGCTCATCCCCTCCAGCTACTGAACTCTTGACAACTTGATTTGGGTTGTTAAGTTGGGAGATTATTGGCTCGCTCCATTTCAGCAATTAGGGCCACTTCCTTAGTTAGATTATACTATTACCAATCCTTCTACCTTGGCATATATTTTGCTACAAATCCAAGTTTACTTACCCCGGGTTGACAATTTAATTAAGGGTTTTTAGTGTGTTTTTAGTGCATATATAACACCCATCATGTATGTGATGGATCATCCATAAAAGTGGGAAGATTATACTCATTTAGTTTAATTTTCCTATGATAATGGGTATCAGGCCTTATTGAAGATGAGTATATTTGAAACATTGTGTGGAAGAAAATGTAACAGCCTAGTGAGTTGGGATAATCCAGCAGAAAAAGCAATTGTTGGGCCAGATTTTTTATAAGAAATGGAAGAGCAGATGGAAAATATAATGCATAATTTAAAGGCTTCCCAGGATAGGAAGAAAAATTATGCAAACAAGAAAAAAGTTTTCAGATATTTTAAAGTGGCAGAACATGTGTTCTTAAAAGTAAAGGCAAAGAGAATTTTGATAATATTAGGAAGTTGCCCGAAGTTCGCAGCAAGATATTGTGGACCTTCTGAAATATTAGAAAAGATAAGACCAATTGCATAAAAATGTGATGTCAATTGCTAAGGGGACATGGAAAAGAGATGGGAGATGAATTAATTCACAAGAGAGGGAAGTGTCTAGGATAATGGACAAGAGAGGTCAAGGGGGGGATTACCCATGTATATCGATTTAACCCATTTTCCTAAACTTGCCAATTCTATATGAACCTTCTATTGTTTGATTGAGTGTTTTGAAATCCAATCATTGAATACATGTAAGAGGGTGGGTGTGAGTGGTCACATCCTTCTGATTGAGTGTTTCCAAAGCCATTCATTGAATGCATCTAAGAGGGTGGGTGTGAGTGGTCACGTCCCAAAGATATTGGGCACATGGGGGTTGAGTACAATCATCTTGGGGAAGAGTGTTATTCAAGAAAGGCAAGTCACAAGAGAGGAATTCGTATGGGTTGGGAAAGGGGTCAGAGAGGGGACGAAAGAGAGCTTGGAGTTGGTGTGGCCATGGAGGGAGAATTTTGGAGCGTAACTGGAGCGAATTGGTGCTAGAGAGATGAAGATCTTGTTTTTCAGTTCGGAAGAGTGAACTCCTGCATGAGTTGCACTAAAAAAACAAGTGTTTTTTGTTGGTTTGTTGATAGTTTTCCTATCAACAAGTTTTCTTGAGTTCCCATCTAAGAGATTCCTAGTTACTTGTGCCAGAGAGACCATGATAAATGAATGACACATTCCTTGGGCTATCCCTGATAAATGGATGGTACATCCCTTGGGTTAACCTGGATAAACAGATGGTACATCCCTTGGGATACCCTGATAAACAGGTGATATATCCCTTGGGTGATCTCTGATAAACGAATGGTGTATTCCTTAGCTTGGGAAATTCAAGAGGAAGAGAGTTGGTGGAAAGATCGGGATAGTTGTAGGAGAATATCAGTTGAGTTATGAGCTTTATGAGATGGGAGTGGATTGTGAGAGACCACCCTCTTTTGTGGATTACTAGTCTCATCTCGGAGGTGACTCACTGTTGAGATTTGGAACAAACAGACTATGGTTGGATGGAACGTTCTTCCCAAGAAACTGGTTTGCATGATTCTTGTTTAAAGATAAGTGTTTTATATTGTACTGAGTTATTTACATGTGTTATTGTTGTGCATGAACTCTGTTTGAATGATAATGACTTATATGCTACTGAAAGGAACAATTTAGTTGTATTCCATGTTGATTATTAGCATGTTTTAGGTGCATTTGTTTTATGGTTACAGACTGTAGCTAAATCTATTATGACTTGTAGTTGTAAGCTACAGGAAATAATAACATAATTACTTTAGTTTAGTATAAGTTTCATTTTTATGTGTATTCCACACATAATGTTTCTTAGTTGGAGGCTAGGTACATTACAAATATGGTATTAGAGTTGATAACGAGAGAGTTTTGTGTGACATGGCCCATCCTGGGTGGCTAGGTACGTTACATCTATGGGTTAGAGGTGTTAATAGGTTAACAACTAAGAGTTAGAGGGTTAGTGGATTAAGGGCTAGGACTCAATGGGTTAATTGTTGGAGGCTACGATTAGGGTTTATTGGATTATTGTGATAAATACTTATTCATGGATTTCTAGGTTAGAGGGTTAGGTTTTAATGGCTAGTGGGTTAAGGGTTAGTAGGTCAACGACTAGTTAGGGATTTGTAGGTCAACGACCAGTTAGGGGTTAGAGATCAAACTTGGTTAATGGGATATATACTATGGGGATTAGGGGATACTTAGGGATTAGGGGTCAAACATGGTTAGTGGCCAAGGGGCAATGGGGTTATGGGTAAGTGGGTTAAAGGTTAGTGGTTAGTGGCTTAGATGTTATGGCGTCAGGGTTAATGTGTTAGTGGTTAGTTAAGGATTACAAATTACATATCCTTAAAGGTTTATGACTTAGGAGTAAGATGTGGTTAGTGGGTTATTATTAAGATATGATTAGTGTGTTAGGGGTTAGGGGATTATCAGTTTATGGGTCAATGATTGGTTAGGGTTAATGGGTTAGTGGTTAATGTGCTATCAGATAAGGGGATTAATGGATTAGTGGTTAAGTGTTAACGATTAGGAGTTCGTGGGTTAGTGAGATCAAGGTTAGGGATTAGTAGGATAGTGGTTAGAGGTGAATGGTTAGCGTTTAATGGGTTAGTGGGTTAAGGGTTAGTAGGTTAGATATGGGTTCAAGGTCAAGGGTTAGTAGTTAGTGGGTTATGGTTTAGAGGTTAATAATTAGTTAGAAAATAGGATTTATGGGTTTTTCATATGTTACTAGGTCGATAGTTAGGTGTTGGTGGGTTAGGAATTAAGCATAAATGGATTAGGGGTTAAAAGTTAGGGATTAGCTTAGTGAGTTAGAAGGTTGGGTGCCAAGGGATAGTGGGTTATAGATTATGGGTTAATCGATTCAAGGTTAGTGGGTTATTAGGTTAGTAATGTTAGAGGTTGGTGGATTATGGCTTAAGGATTAGTTGTTGGTGGGTGGGTTAATGGGTTAGGTTTTAGGGGTTAATGGTTAGTGTTTTATGGTTTAGTATGTTGTTAATTATAGGTTAAATGTTAATGTGTTAGGGGTTATTGTATTGTAGGTTAGAGTTTTTAGGAGGTTACTAGTTAGGGGTAATGGATTATAGGGGTCAATGATTTGTGGTTAGGGGTTATGGGGATAATTATTTAAGGTTTTAGTGGATTAGGGTGCCACTAATTTAGTGTGTTAATGGGTGAGTCAGAGTGGTTAGAGGGTTAATGGTTAGGGTTTAATGGATCAATGTGTTAGTGCATTTATGATTTAGCTCATAAATTTTGATTAGGGGTTATAAGTTAGGTATTAGGGATTAGAAGTCATTAAATTAGTCAATAGTGAGTTAGTCATGGTTAGTGTATGAGTGGTTATGGATTATTGGGTTAGTTCTTAGTGGGTTAGGTGTTATTGATTAAAGGTATATGAGCTAGTAGGTTAGGGGTCAAAGTTGTTAAGACATTATGGATTGGTGAATTGAGGATTAGTGGGCTAGGGCTCAAATTGGTCAAGGGTTATAGGTTAATGGTTGGGAGTTATAGGGGTTAATTGGTTAGGGATTAGTGGGTTAGGGGTTAGCAAAATAAAGGTTAACATGTTAGGGGTTATGGTGAAAAAGATACAAATTTCACCCTCTTCTACTACACTATGCACATCTTGGACCCTAATTCTCTAAGATGTTGGTATATTATACATAAGATGCTCAAATAAACATTCACCACTAGAATGCATACTAGAATAAATAAAATTTATATACATTCATAGATATAAAGACATATAATATTTTAGGAAAATGGATTACTCATTCTCACTAACATCAAAACCATTTATAGTTCATGCATGTATAAACCTAATCTCTTCTCACATTTACTTAATCCTATGTTAATCTCTTATAGTCTACAATATTCTCTTATGAGATCGTTCCCTTTTCCAACTAATTTATACCGATCCTCTTCTTTTTCCTTTGATATGTCTTCTTCTTGCTTGAATTTGTCTCTTTATCCTTATTTAACTCTCCAAAACCTTGTTATTATTCTTCAACAATTATCTTCTTAACATCCCAGATTTTTGCAAAGGACCTTCTATTAGTAGGCAACTCAATATCCTTCTCAATAATCCTATTTATAAAAGCCATTGTCACCACGTACAATAATCATATATGTGATTTTTTCATAATATATCCTTCTCTTATGCTTAAATAACTGACTATCTAATTCCCTTCCATGTCCCTTTCTTACAGATCCCTTTATCTTCCTTGTATACCTTCATATGTGACACCATCCATCTTCCGTGCAATTTGTAGCTTCTTTCCTACTATCTATATCTCGATCTCACTTTTTTCGTGTTCAATATATTTTTGTGCCTTGTGCCTTTTGTTTGTTTGTTTCCTTTTATAGAACCCACACTACTCTTTCACCTACACTTTCCTTTTTTATACACACTTGCATACATATTTTTCCTTTATGTAGGGATGTATAATCACAATTAATTTTATGCATGATGCTCCTACATTCCCTTGAGAATAAAAACTTCACATCTTCTTATAACTTATACTACCTTATTTATTTCAAAGTAGGTCCTTTATTATTTTTAGGACCTAATTCAATAATAGGACCTTAAAGGGTGGGGCAGGGGGGCATTCTTATAAAGATATTTCTTGGCTTTTAGGTAGGTATGTATTTTCTTGTCTTTTTTTGGATTCTTTATTGGTCGTTCCAGGACTTGATAAGGACCTTACCTGATTCTTAGATTATTCCATTCACCTCTTAAGGGATCCATATGTATTCCCCTAAAATACTATCACTTTCACTTATTTACCTCTTAATGACCTAACTCAATATTTATATTATTTTCCTTCTCAATATCTAAATGTAACTTCACCTTCCAAAGTTTTAATACACCTCTTTATAAATTCAATTATTCTCTTTTATAGCTCTTCCTTTAAACTTTGCCAAGTAATACTTGAATGTTGTAGTGTGTTTTATAAAAACATTCTCATTCAATATTTCACCAATTTCTTTAGCCTTCTTCCTAAATATTTGGTAGTGCCAATCAAACTCTATATTATCTATATTGCATCATCGCCTTCTATTGATTTTTACTTGTATAAATGTGACATATTGAAGGTTGGTGAAATATCAAACTCCTCAATTGATCAAAACTAAAATTCAATCTCACTAAGATTCCTTGTTATTATACATGGGCCTATCATTTGCATAATCAATTTAGTATATGTGTATTTGGGATAACACTCCTTTCTTAGATGTATCAACACACCATCTCCAATTATTAAATATGTGTGCCTTCTATGTACATTTGTGCTCTCCTTGTATTACTCACTTCTCAACGTCATTTTATTCTCTACTTTTAGATACACTTCCTATTTATGTTATGCAAATGTCACTAGGATTAACACTCCTTTTCATCTCCATAGAAAAATCAACAAAATCTACAATTCATCATGGGTTATATCCACAAAATATCTAAAATGACGATCTCACAGTCAAACAATTCATAGAAATATTCTATGCATCTTCTTCCTACACCAAATTTAAATCTCGATGTCTTAGCATAATCATATCTAAACATCTCTACATATTTCCCAAACTTATATTAAAGAATTTTGTGTAGAATTTTTTTTGTAGGTGATATGTTGAACTATAGACTATAACTTTATCCCTAGATTCTTCCACAAATTCCTCGAAAAAATACTAAAAACCCTTGTGTGTTAGTCTAATATAATGGTATTCCACAACTTACTCATGCAAATGATTCGCATCCTTGAAAAAAATGTCCCCACAATAAATAACATCAATATCCTCTTACATGGAAGGAAATATGCCATCTTCAAAAACTTATCAAGGACATAAATAAACTATCAAACCCTCATTATGTTATTGAAAGACCTAATTCAAAATCTATTGACAATTACTTGCAAGGCATATTCAATGTTGGAAATGACATGAACAATCCTATATTCTAACTTGTACCCTTTTCCCCTCTGCACATTCTACATTTTTCTACAAACTTGCTTACTTATATAATCAAACTTATCCAATGACACTGCTCCTCCAACAAATTAACTATCTTATTTATCATAAATCATCCTTCTAATTCACAGAGCATATCTCTAAGCAAATAATCATGAATTGAGCCTTCAATAATGCACAATTATTTCTCTTTGAACAAATAACCATCCTATTCAAAGTACTCTAACTTTGTGCTTCTATCCTAAAACACTAGATTCCACATTGCTCCCATATCTATGCAAAATCCTCATTCTACATGCATATTTCCTTTATCTATGAAAATCCAAATATCTCATTCTCCATCATCAATGGAATCAATGTTCCTCTCTTGATTGCATCAACAAATATTATTTTGTGGACATATGCTTCAACAAAAATGTATATCCTTAATGGTACTCTATCCACACCATATGATTCTACCTTAAATTATCTTAAATATTGATCAACTTTAGTGCTTGATGATCTATGTACAAAACAAATCATTTTGGCAACAAGTAATATTAACCATGCTTTAGTTCCTATATTATTTCATAAAAATTGAGTCCATACATCGAGTACTTCTTTCATGCTTAATTCAACTTCTCATTGAACTATATTTTCCTATGCCCCTAAATTAGCACAAAACCAATAGCAACTTTGTTGACATCACAATCAACGAAAAACATTGTTGAAATCAAGCAATGCCAATACTAGCACCTTAGTAATATTCTTCTTTAGTAGGTCAAAACTTTGGTGCACTCACGTATCCCAACTATATCCTTGCACATTTCTATACTCAATTGATTTTAAAATGTTGTTCAAACCCTTGATGACCATGGAATCTCCTTTAATAATAGTAGGCCAATCCAAAATTGCTTTAATCTTCTCCAAATCAATGTGTATACCTTATTGGCTCACAACAAATCCATGATAGACCAACTCTTCCTTCATGAAATAACACTTCTTCAAATTGATGGAACATGTTTTTTACTAATAACATCCATGTACACAACTACAAATTGACCAATGTATGGTTGTACCACTTTTATCATCAATGAAATAAACATATTTCGAGTGCATTGGTAAGTGAAAATGACATAAACAATCATTATAATAATGCATATTTCGAGTGCATGTTTTTTACTCATAACATCCATGTACACAACTACAAATTGACCAATATATGGCTGTAACACTTTTATCATCCATGAAATAAACATATTTCGAGTGCATTGGTAAGTGAAAATGACATAAACAATCATTCCCATAATTCATATTTGATCTTGGATGATCCTTGTTTGATTATGATATAGTGGTATATTTTCTTTAGATCAATCTTCAAAGATTGTTTTACACAAAAAAAAATAGACTTGTCATCCATTATCAACAAGGAAAATTTATATGAGATTGTGACCTTCTTCAATGCTCTTCTCTCTCTCTCTCTCTCTCTCTCTCTCTCTCTCTCTCTCACACACACACACACACACACACACACACACACACACACACATCAAAATCCTTTATGCAACAAATTTTCTACTTACCTTTTCAATTTTTTTATCTTTAATGGACTCATCTTATGCACAACTTGATTCGACAAACTTGTGCCAAAAATCAAGACAATATAATGCACAAACTTCATCTTCAATGCACTATTACAAAACATTCCTAGGGCATCTCTTTTTGTGTCCATGGCCCATGTATTTTTTTTTTGAATTCTAAGTTTCAAGGACATAAAAATGGACACTATAGGGGACATTCGTTTTTGCATATATATATCATTCTTTTATGTGTTCACCATGCATTCATATATTTCACATATAATTCACATTAATCATATGCTTTCATCTTTTTTGTGTGTTGACTTTATTTCCCTATTGCATCTTTTTTGTGTGTTGACTTTATTTCCCTATTGCATCTTTTTTGTGACCAATTTGCATCTCCTTTGCAATAAAAAAATTACTCAAAGAGGAAATAAACATGATGCAAAGAGGATGCAAAGTGGATATAAAGGGGACGCAAAGAGGATGAAAAGAAAAGAAAAATATGATGCAAAATGGACACAAAAAGGATTCAAAAGAACACAAAGGGTGCAAAAAGGACACCAAAAAGGTCATGCATCCCATTATCAAGGTTGTGTGTCCCAGTCTAATGTTATGCATCCCATTTCCAAGGTTGTGTGTTCCATTTGCATCATAGTAGAGTATCATGATCCACAATTTTGACATATTAGTTACTAGTTTATTGACTTACCAATTATCCTATTATAATTGGAAAGTGGTAGGGCTTATGAATTTTTATCATGATGTAGCTCACAATTATTTATAATACACTAACACATGAAAATAAGAATTATTTAATTCTCTCTTATTTTCTCATTTTGTCTTATTCCACTTTTACATTTTCATTGTTTTTAATAGTTTACCTAACCTTCATTATGTT
>JZKD02S1027621.1:139836-154202 GCA_000966675.3 Picea glauca
CACAATATATAAAATTCAACTTTATCAGCAGTATATCATTTATGAATGTATTCAATATATCATGAGCATATAATCATAAGCGGTACCAATCAACAATATCACATCAAATGCACAGTACACCATAATTTACGTGGAAACCTAAATGGGGGGAAATGATGGAATGATTTCTTATATATATAAAAAATACATTCATAGGAAGCACAAACTTCTAAATTATACAACACCAACTAGAAGGAGGAACCAACCCCCTGATTTACAGGCTCCAACCTGAAGGAAGCTACAACTCCTTGAATTCTCCAACTACAACTAGAAGGAGGCTCCAACCC
Source organism: Picea glauca (assembly GCA_000966675.3). Taxonomy (NCBI): domain Eukaryota; kingdom Viridiplantae; phylum Streptophyta; class Pinopsida; order Pinales; family Pinaceae; genus Picea; species Picea glauca. The sequence continues at coordinate 140,163 of JZKD02S1027621.1, forward strand.
CCTAGTTTACAGGATCCAACCTGAAGGAAGCTCCAACTCCCTATGTTCTCTAGCTCCAAACAGAACCTCATATGACCCCCTAATTTACAAGAACCAACCTAAAGGAATATCCAAATCCTTGAGTTCTCCAACACCAATTGGAAGGAGGCTACGACCCCCTTTCCTTTCCCTGTCTTGCCACCCTGAAATATAAGCGTAGACTCAAATTGTCACTACCACTGATCAACCTGTAACTTCCACTGCCATTGATGCAACAACCTGTCATTGTCACTGTCACATCAACCTGTAACTGATGATCAACCAATAATCCAACCTATCATTTTCCCTATCATTGTCTCTATCATCGATATACCATCATAAACCAACTATAACCAGATCCACTCATCGATACTAAAACCATCATCATACCATGTACATCAACCATGTAACAAAACCTATACCATAACATGTACCTCAACCATGTAAAAAAACCTATACCATAACATGTACCTCAACCATATATCAACCACGTACCAAAACCTATACCATATCATGCATCAACATGTACCAAAACATGTACCATATCACATACCAAGATCACCAAGAAGTGTCTCTAACAATGTACCATATCATCATCAAGATATGTGCCTCAACCATGTGCCAAAATAAGTATCAAACCATGAATCATAACATCATCAATATGTGTCTCAACGTGTACTATCATCACCAAGCATTTACCATAACATCACCAAGATATACATCAAGCATATACCGTATCACTCATTATATGTCTCAATCATGCCATACACCATGTACCATAAGATATCACCAATGATTTTCCTCAACTAAGTACCATAATATGTGCCTCAAGTATGTGATAACATCACCATGACATATACCAAACCATACACCAATATAGCCAAGATATACTTCTAACAATGTATCATATCATCACAAAGGTGTACCATATCATCTACCATTATCATCAAGACATGCCTCAAGCATGTGCCATAAACATAACCCTCAATAACACATGTAAATCATACCTTTGATCTTGTATCAGACCTTATAAACAAAATCACATACCTATATCTCTTCCTCAACTTCAGCAACAAGAGAATAGCATATTCATCAAACTTTACCTTAGTCTCACGAGACTAGTTTCGGATTAGTCACAAACTCTAAATTTCAACAATCATAACTCCATACCTGTAATGAAAAAAGGTATAGAATTCTAACCACATATACTCTGAGACATTTCTTCCATCTCCTAAAAATTTCAGGGTCTGAAACTTCTCACAACATAATTTATAGCAAAAATGGAAAACCTTATTGAACTCTATCCTATTCTAGAGAGCGAATGTTTACAACATCCCACTCGCTCAATATTTGGTATCTGATTTTGAAACTCACAAAAATATAATAAAGACTATTATATTTCCAATGAAATTGGTCTCACATAATTTGGATCATATATGAATAAGTTATGATTGTTTTACCCGGAACACATGTTTGATACTAGTTTCAAGACTAGTAAAAAACTCTATCTTCCATGGAGTGTATCTCCCAAAGTGAAATGACCCAGAAGCTGAATTTTTTACCAAAGGTACCTTGATAGGTATTCTCAACATCCTCCAATTTTCTCTATCTGAATCATTTTATAAACAAAGTTATAGTGAAAATGGTAAGATGACCTTTAAATAACATCCCTTAGAACACATCATCACAAGACTTCATCCTCCCTTGGAATTTTTCCTTTATTCACTTCATATTCCTTCTAAAATTCTCCTCAGATCTCCTTGGTTACCTCAGATAAAAATATCTTGAGTTAATATAACAAATGAACTCTCAGGTGCCATATTTATACTATATATGGCACCTTATTTTTAGGGCCAACTTGACCCAAATAAAATTCAATTTAATTTTAATGATTATTCCATTGAGGCCAAATTTAACAACATACTTAATATTTATTGCAATGGATTCGACTTGTAACTTCTTGTTTGAAACAACTTTTCTTCTTTTAATTAATTTGGGGTCGACTTGTCACTTCTTGTTTCAACTATTTAGGGCTTCTTAACCATATGTTGGGGCTTCCATCTTCAAGAGGGCATATCTCCTCAACCATGAGGAACCACGTGACGTGCCACCTATTGTTGGAAATGGTATGATGAGGACTATCCATATATGAGTGTGTTACCTACATTTACATTTTTCTTCATATCCTTATTCCTCAAACAACTTTGAGTTTCATAACCACACCTCTGGGCCTTCTTGTAGGCTTCTTCAAATGCACCCATCACATTTGTTGAAATCAATGAGAACCATCTATCCAACAACATCAATTACAACCAACTATCCAAAAATATCCCCCTTTGGAATTGATAGCAACACTTATACTCCACATGTGACAAATGCTCTTGATCTTTCTCTCCTCATGTTTCTCTCCCCCTTTGACATCAGTGGCAAAGGGTATCTCCCTTTGGGGTTGCTCCCCATATCTTCATGCTCTAATATTTCTCTTTCATCCTATTTGAAATCATAACCCTAAATAACACATGTAAATCATACCTATGATCCTGCAGTAGACCTAATATACATAATTACAGACATGTAGCTCTTCCTCAACTTCAACAACAAGATAATAACATCTTCACCAAACTTTAACTCAGTCTTGTGGGACTAGTTTTGGATTAGTCACAAACCCTAAATTTCAACAAAACTAATACGTACCTATAATGAACAAAGGTCTAAAATTTTAGCTACAGATACTCTGAGATCTTTCTTCCATATCCTCAAAATTTCAAGGTCTAAAACTTTTCATAACAAAAGTTATAGTGAAAATGGCAGACCTTGCTAAAATCTAGCCTATTCTAGAGAGATAACTTTTACAGCATGCCACATGCTCAATATTTGATATATGATTATGAAAATCACACAAATGATACTACAGGCAGTTAAGTTTCCACTGAAATTGGTCTCATATAATTTGAATCGTCCATGAATAAGTTATGATTCTTTTATCCAGAACACCTGTTTGACACTAGTTTCAAGACTAGTCAAAAACCCTATCTTCCACAGAGTGTATCTCCAAAAGTACAATGAACCAGAAGATAAATGTTTTACCACAAGTACCTTGATATGTCTTCTCAACATTCTAAAATTTTCTCTATCTAAATCATTATATAAACAAAGTCGTATCAAAAACTGTAAAATGGCATTTAAATAACATACCTTAGAACACATCATCACAAGATTTCATCCTCCCTTGGAATTTCACCCTTATTCACTTCATATTCCCTCTGAAATTCACCTCATTTCTCCTTGGTTACCCCAAATAAAAATATCTTGAGTTAATATAACAAATGAAATCCTAGGTGCCTTTTTTATACTAGATATGGCACCCTCTTTTTAGGGTCGACTTGACCCAAATACAAATCAATTTAATTTTTAATGATTATTCCATTGGGGCCGACTTTATCAACAGCATCCTTAATATGTATTGTAATGGGGTCGACTTGTCACTTCTTGTTACAATTGTTTAGGGATTTTTAACCATACATCATGGCTTCCATCTTCAAGAGGGTATATCTCTTCAACCTTGAGGAACCACGTGATTTGCCACCTACCATTGCAAATGGTATGATGAGGACTATATATCTATGAGTATGTTATCTACATTTACATTGTCCTTCATATCCTTATTCCTCAAACAACTTTGGGTTTCATAACCACACCTCTGGGGCTTCTTGTAGGCTTCTTCAAATGCACCCATCATATATTTTGACATCAATAACAACCATCTATCCAACAACATCAATAACAACCAACTATACAACACATTAATCATCAAATTATCTTGCAAGAACTAAGTGTTACAACCATTCTCTTGTTTGGATCCATTTTGGATCATCCTCACCTCATTATCAATCATTGCACATAAATATCCCATCACGAGGCTAATTGTAGTACCACCAATTCATATCAATCATTTTATTACTCGATGTTATATATATTTTCATAAATACTATGTCAATTCAATAATAAACTGGGACTATTTATTTCATTTTATATCAGAGCCAAGTCTTGGCCAATTTTGTGGGTTAAATCCATAATCAACCAATTAATTTGTACAACTCATACACAACCTTCAATTGTTGTTTTCCATACAACATCACCACAACCAATCGCATATAATTCACATGAAATATCATACAAAAATTTGTACATTTTATGTTTTGTACACAACCGCCACTTGCAATCGGTTATCAAATTTGAAGGGCTACTCTTCATTTCAAGTTTAAAGGTATATTTTCATCCAACCCTTCCATGATGAAAAGTTTCAAAATTCGTTGTACTTCAATTGACAATAGTAAACTAAGCACACATTTCGAAATAAGAATTATTCTAAATAAAATATTTTCCTTCCAATTTTTTACAATGTTAAATTTAACAAACCACCAAACAGATAAGTTGTAATTTCAATAAAAAAAATAATAATAATACTTTGAATTTTAAATGTGACCTTCTTTTGGTTATATGCATATTATAAATAATAAATAAAAATCATAAACACCAAGCCATACTTGGTTTTTTGGAGGAATTTCAAACCTTAGACACAATGTAAAACTTTAGACACAATGTAAAACTTTAGACACAATGTCCCAATCAAACCTTTTTGTGGCCATCCATATAAGAGAGAATTTGCTCTAAGTATCCATATGGTGAATGAGAATTACAACTTAGATTTCTATCTCGATCGTATCACAATCATGCTTGACCATGAAAGTCATGTTTTTTATATATCTCATTAGAAAAGAGACCTTGAGGCCTTTGTTGAAAGGGGGTACTTCTATGAAAAAACTATAAAAGCCATGAAGAGAAACTACTTGCTTTATAAGGCTCTAGGAACACATAAATCTGTCATTATTTCACCCATTTCTTATTATGTAGGTTAATATGTCCATGATTTGGATATTCCTAAGGTCGATACAAACACAAAACTAAAGGAAATCTCTCATCAAGACCACCAAGTATGTGCTTCTTATTAATGACAATGATTTCTTACTCTATTTCTCAAACCATGTGAAACATGCATAACAGAGTGGATTATAAATCATAATCACTATTCCATATATATAAGGAAAACACAAATAATGTTACCTTCTCTATATCTTACTTAAGAATCCCACCCAGGTATAAAAAATGTTGCTTTAAACATTAAGGCTATAAATGATGTATCTCATTGTTCTTGGGTTTCTGATGAGGTAGAGGAAAATAGATCTAAGGAGCATTCTCAAATATTTTACACTTAAAGTATCATCACACTAATGTCAATGTTTCTAGAAACAAGAAGGGGTGTTATAGAAAAAGGTACAAAAAAATGGATAAACGAGAAATTATCAAAGGAATAAGGAATTGATGCTGCAAAATATTGATTGAATATAATCAAAATCATCATCATCATAATTCCAATTTAAGGTTTTATGTTGTTGATGTTGGAATACTGAGAGGGGGGGGGGGGTGTGAATAAATATTACTCTTTTTCAACAATTAGCAGTTACTTCTTATATTTTATTGATCACCACAATAAACCAACAATTAATTGTATGCAAAATCAATTGTATAAATATATTTAACAACAATTACAAGTTTTTATAATTAATAGTGAAGGACACCAATCCTCTTTAGAGAAACAACTCTAGGAGACATAGATCCCCTTCTTTAGGGAACCAACCCTAGGAAGCACCAACTCCCTCTTCTTTAAGGCACCAACCCTAGGAAGCAACAACTCCCTTGTATTTAGGGCACCAACCCTAGGAAGCACCAACTCCCTTATCTTTTACAATTTGCTTAGTAAGGATATGAATCCTTCCATGCTCCTCCCTTCCACCCTCATTGCATAAGTATCTTCATCTTTTCTTCCTGGAATCTACTTCAGCTTTTGATCTTCTCATCTGGACTGTAGAGACACTTTCTTCTCACCACTCTTTCTTGTTTATATATTCTTCAAAATGGCGTGAGTGTGATACACTTTGTCCCTTTGTTTGGACCATCGCACCTCTTCATTTAATTTAACCATAATCATTGTTTTACCATTCTTACCATAGAGGATTTTCATAAATCGATCACAGATATGGATCAATTTCATATTTTAACTCGATCTTGAATCTCTGCAAATATTTGCAAAAACCGAGTTATGCAGGGGCGCTTCCTTCAAACCATTTTTCATATGATCGATAACCCAAAACCACGGGCTTATCAAATTTAGCGACATATTACCTTTTCCCTCTATATCTCTTGTTCCATATGACCAACTATGGTGACCTGACGCTAGGCCAAATGAGCACTTGAGCGCTTATCAGAATCAACGGTCACGATTTAATCTCTAAATGAGATGGACGACTATCGAGACTTTTCCTTTCAAATATTTTCGAATATGATTTCTCCGAACAGATTGGATGGATCACATTTATTTCATGGAACCAAATCAATGGTTAGATTTGATCCTTAAACTTATCCTTTCACTGCTTAATCCTACGACTGGGACTTAATCAAGCATTGAGATGGATGACCACCATTTACTTCGGGACTTCAACTATTTATACTTACACTATCCTTCCACTATATTTTGATCAATGGTTGAGAATGCACCCGAAGTATTCTTTAGATCAAATGACTCATGTCCACTTCGAAACTTCGACATTCATGACTTTGGACTTTTGTTGGTGGTGAAACTCCCGAAGTAAAACTTTCGGAGTGACTTAACTTACTGACGTCGCATGTGCACTTCGAGACTTCAACATTTGAGACTTTAGGACTTTGGACATTTGTTGGTGGTGAAACTCCCGAAGTAAAACTCTTGGAGTGACGTAACTTACTGACGTCACATGTGCACTTCGGGACTTCAGGACTTTGGTCATTTGTTGGTGGTGAAACTCCCAAAGTAAAACTCCTGGAGTGATGTAACTTGCTTATGTCACTTGATGGCATGGCTTGGGTCGAGTGTCTGCCACCTGTCACTCATATTCATGATTTACACGTACCTAAAATGTCGATTTCATCTTGTCACTTGTCATTATATGACTATGCTACGTTTCCTTGTTGACGTGGTCTGTCACATGTTCTTGTTGGCATGGTCTATTGATGTAAATCTCTCAATGTGACACATATTCATCTCCTTGATCTAATGGTTAGAATACTATCCAAAATGTATCTCTGATCGACGGCTAGGAGTGACTTTGGAATTTCAGCTTTCAGGACTTTGGGTAATTCGATATCTCGACTTCACAGTTCTTCCAAAGTGAGATTCCCGAAGCGTAAACTCCTCACATATTTTAACCCGAAATGAATGATGTTTGTTTGATCAAGATCTTAGATCGACGAATCCATCTGTCTGTGATGTTTCTTTGCCTTGGTTTAAATCCAATGGCTCTTCTTCTTTGCTTATCCTGTCCTTTCACTTTAAAATGATCCAACGGCTATCGGGTATTCAGGTACTCGAATTTATCAACCCTTTTTTCCCCGCTTATCCTATCCTTCCACTTAAAGTTATCCAACAGTCGTGAATACTCTCAAAGCATATTAACGATCAAGGATGATTATGGAACCACAACTTGCGAGTGATTTAATTTGTCACCCAAGCTCCGCAATTTGAAGTTGTGTGTTTGTTGGTGAGTCAACCACAATCATCGATCTTTGAAGCTATAATATCTAATGGTCCTGACTAATTGCGGGATTGGAAATAACATGATATTTAATTCTCATTTCGTTCTCCATAATCTATCCCTATTGTTGATCTGGTGCTTTCACATCTGATGGTCACGACTTAATCCGACTTATCTGATCGTTTGTTGGATCAACCATAGTCATCAATATTTGAGTTTATGAGATATGACGATCTAGACCAATTGTGGGATTGGAACTACCGAGTTGTTTAATTCTTCTTTTTCTCTCCGCAATTCATACATGTCATTGATTTGGCACATGTGTGTCAACGGTACTGGTTTTTCCTGTGGGGATTTTGATCTAGATCATGTTTCAGCATCGCGTTTTCCCTTATGAGATTTATTCATCACATTTATATAAAACGATTTCCCTTATGAGATTTGTGTGCATCATCAGTTGTTGACATCAATGACAATACATCAATAACAATATTTCCAACAATCTCCCCTTTGTCATTGAGGGAAACACTCTAACTTCATACATACTCCCCCTGTGATGATGCTTTTCTCTATGAAGTTACTCTCCCCCTTTGACATCAATGGAAAAGGGTTTCTCCCCCTAGGGTAATGCTCCTGTGACTATTCGATTTTAATGGGATTTTTGAATTATTCTTAATTTCTATCGAAGATTCTCAAAAGTACTCCTGGGATGGGGTTTTTTGAAAATGTTTACTATATGTTCTTTGGTGTCTACATACATTATTTTGACCACCTTTTGGGTAACCTGGTCTCTTAAAAAATGGTATTTGATCGGTATGTGTTTAGTTTTAGAATGCATCACTGGATTTTTAGAGATGCTTATGGCACTAGTGTTGTCACAGTTAATAGTAATAGGATTGTTATATTTCATTTGTAGGTCTTCTAATGTTTGTTTCATCCAAAGGACTTGTGTGCAACAAGATGTAGCAGCAACGTATTCTGCCTCTATTTTATAAAGAGATGTGGATGTTTTTTTCTTGCTTGACCATGCCACTAGACTTTTTCCCGAGAAAAATGTTCCTCCACTAGTGCTTTTTCTATCATATATGCTACCTTCCCAATCAGCATCAATATATGCAATTAGGTTGAATTTTTTATCTTTTGGATACCACAATCCAAATTCTAGGGTGCCTTGAAGGTATCTGAATATTCTTTTTACTGCTTTTAAGTGAGATTCCCTAGGTGCATATTGAAATCTCCCCACAAGTCCTACAGCCTACATGATGTTAGGTCTCGTTGTTGTTGAGTAGAGTAAACTTCCAATGATTGATCTATACATTGTTTGATCCACTTTTGGTGAGTCATCTTCTAGACTTAACTTACATCCAGTGACCATGGGAGTACTCATGGGTTTATTGTCTTCCATTTGAAATTTCTTCAGCATATCTTTGATATATTTGGTTTGTGAAACAAATATTCCATTTTTAGTTTCATTTACTTGTAAACCTAAGAAAAATAAAAGTCCTCCCAGCATAGACATTTCAAACTCTTCTATCATTTTAGTTGCAAATTCTTTGTTTAATGTAGTGATATTACTCCCAAATATAATGTCATCTACATATACTACCACAACAATCATGTTATGATCCTCAATTTTGATATATAGGTTGTTTTCAATAGTCCCTCTCTTGTATCCTTGTTTTCATAGATATTGATCAAGCCTATAGAACCATGCTCTGGGGGCTTGTTTAAGACCATACAGGTCCTTTTTTAGTTTGCACACATAGTCCTGGTTTTCTGATAAAATGAATCCTTCTGATTTCTCAACGTAGACTTCTTCTTCTAGTGTTCCATTAAGGAATGTTGATTTGACATCCATCTGATATATTTTGAAATCTCTGAAGTTTTCAAATGCTAGGAACATTATGATGGCCTCAAGTCTTTCTATAGGAGCAAAGGTTTCTTCAAAATCAATACCTTCCAATTGGTAATATCCCTTGCAGACTAATCTGGCTTTGTTCTTTATAATTTCCCCATTTTCATTTAATTTGGTTTTAAAGATCCACTTAGTTCCTATCACATTCTTGTTCTTGGGTCTCGGAACTAGTTCCCAAGTCTAATTCTTTTCTATTTGATCTAGTTCTTCATTCATTGATTTTATCCAATCTTTACTTTTGACAGCTTCTTTAATGGACTTAGGTTCAATTAAGGATATCATTGCTTGTTTTGAGTCAAAGGCTAGTTTCCTTCTTGTTTCTACTCCTGCACTTTTATCTCCAATGATTTGGCTTTCAGGGTGATTCTTTTGAACTCTTTTTGATGGAGCTCTTGGAAAGGTCGTTTCTTCATTGTCTTCTTCATCAGTGTGCGGTTCATTTTCATGTGTTTCATCATCATTTTCTTGCTGAGATTCTTTATCATCCTCCTCTTGTTGAGATTTTATATCATCATCTTTTTGTTGATATTTTTTATCAAAGCCTTGGGATATGCCCTTTTTTAGATCATCTATTTTTACATTTGCACTTTCCACTATTTTTAGTAGACTGAGATTATAACATCTATATGCCCTTTTATTAGATGAGTATCCTAAGAATATTCCTTCATTAGATCTTGGGTCAAACTTTCCTAGGTTATCTTCATCATTCTTTATGTAACATTTACTTCCAAAAATTCTAAATTGTTTTACAGAGGCTGGCCTCCCAAACCATAGTTCATAAGGGATTTTGTCACAAATGAGCTCTATTAAGTATGTGAAATGTTGTGTGAATTGCATCTCTCCAAATTTGTCTGGAAATTTGGCTTCATTTAGCATAGTTCTTGCAGTTTCTTGAACTGTTATATTTTTCCTTTCTACCACTCCATTTTGTTGAGGATTCCTAGGGGCTGAAAACTATCTTTTTATACCATGGTTTTCATAGAATTGAGTGAAATTTTAGAGGTGAATTATTCTCCATTGTCTGATCTTAGACATTTAATTTTGAGATCTATTTCATTTTCTACAAGAGCTTTAAATGTTTTGAATTTCTCAAAGGCTTATGATTATTCTTTTAAAAACAAAACCTAGGTCAGTCTTGTGTAATCATCAACAATCAACATAAAATAATGTTCACCATAAGTGATTTTGGTTCTGGTAGGTCCACATAGATCTGTATGAATAAGCTCTAATGGTTTTTTTGTGGAGTGTTCTTTTGTTTTGAACCTAACTCTTGTTTGTTTTCCTATTTGACAATGTTTACAAATGGGATTTGAAAGCTTAATCATTTTTGGTAGGTCCCTAACTGCCTCTTTCTCGTTGGCTTTGATCAATTTGTCAAAGATTAAATGTCCCAACCTTTTATGCCATATCCAACTTTCATCTACTTGGCTTAAACAACATATATCTTCTTCATCTATATTAAGGATGTACACATTGATAGATGTTCTTGGTGCGACTGCCACTAGCTTTCCAATGTCCCTTTTTCTGATCTCACATTTCTGAGAATCAAAAGTAAGTATGTGACCTTGATCACATGTTTGGCTTACACTTAGGAGATTAGGTTTGATATTTTCTACTAGAAGTATATCTTCTGCTTTAGTTTTATTATTTCCTAACCTAAGAGTACATTTTCCCAGTATCTTGGTTCATATGTTATCTCCAAAGGTTACTTTTCCTTTTCCTTTCTCATTTAACTTGAGAAATTTACTTTGATCTCCAGTCATGTGTTTGGAACATCCACTGTCAATATACCACTGACATCGATGATTTTTTGCATATAAGGCTACTTTGCACTCTATTTGTCTTTTCTTCCATATCTTTTAATTAATAGGAATATTTATCCTTTTATCATATTTTGGCAATCTACAATCACTGGTTTTGTGACCATAGTTGTTTCATTTTTGGCATTCACTATTGGCTCTTTGCAAAGGATAAAATGAGTTATAGTTTCTCTTCTCTGCATTGTACTCATTTTTTTTATATCTTTGGTCATTTCTACAATTGTGTTGTCCATAAGCTTTGCAGTGTATTGATTTATGTCCAAAAGTATTGCAAGAGTAACAATATCCAATAAATAGATAATTAGGGGGATTCCTTCTGATGATTGTATTTATCTTGTCATTTTTCACTCTAGTAGGGAATATTGATTTCTTTTATATGTAACAGTTTTCAATGGCATAATTTTTGCCTGGTTATCCTCCCTTTTTAATGAATTTTTCAAAGTATATGCATAACTAATTTGTTTCTTAACAGATCCTTGTAATGTAGCAGTTGAATATTGAGTGTATCCCAACCCAGTCTTGTTGTTTGGTGACCTTTGACTACTGAGAATTTCATCCAATATTTTTGAACTATTTTCAAATTGTGATCCCTTCTTTTCTTTCTCAATTTCACCTTTTAGAAGCTTAATCTCAGCTTCTAGTTTCTCACATACTCGTTTCTTATCATTTAGTTGTTGTAAAATGACTTCTCCAATTTTATTAGTTTCCAGGAGTTGGGATTTTAAATCATTAATGATTTGTTCTGATTCTTTGATAGTTTTGGAAAGTTCCCTCTCTCTTGATTTAGTAGCTTCTTTAATTTCTAGAAGTTCTTCCCTTAGTACCCTATTTTGTTTTTGTTTTTTACTTAGTTCTTCAATCACACTAAGGATTTCTTCTTCTAAGTTTACTTCTTCTTCATCTTTCGAATGACTATCATATTAAGTTTTTATCCCCATAAATAGAAGCTCTGGTCCATCTTCTTCATTTTCTTCTGATGAGCTACTGTCTTCTTGGGTAAAGAACGTTTTTATTTTTCTTGTATAACTTCTTTTTACTATTAATTTGAGTTTTCTTTGGATTACTTTCCTCCTGCTTAGGATGGGGACACTTATTGGCAAAGTGTCCAATTTTTCCACAGTTAAAACATATTCGAGGAATCTTCCCTTTGTATTTCCTTGTCCCTTTCTTGAGTTTCTTTATGAAGTTTACAGTTTCTTCATCAGATATATCTGATAAATCATATTTGGTATTTTTATCCTGCCTCACTTTAGATGCTTTAAAGGTTGTTTCCTTTCTTGATGATTTATCATTCCCTGTTCTCATTTCATACGCTGTAAAAATTCCATGGATCTTATCAACTGTGAGTGTGTCAAGATCAAACCTATATTCGGTTGAAGAGATCTTGGCATCATATCTCATAGGTAATGACCTTAGTATTTTTTTCACAATAGGTTTATCTTCAAGTTCTTCTCCTGCTGCTATGATTGAATTGACCACTTCATCTACTCTATGAAAGTATTCAGCAATGTTTTCTTCTTCTTTCATTTTCAGATTTTCAAACTAAGCTCTATAGGTCTGTAGTTTGGCTTCCTTGACTTTGTCATATCCTTCATATACAACCTCCAACTTGTCCCAGATTTATTTGGCTGACTTACAATGCATAAACTTCACAAATATGGAATTAGTCAACCCTCATAGAATTCCATTAACTGCTCTTGAATTGTCATTACAAATTTTCTTTCCTATAGCGTCTTTGGGTGGAGAAATTGGTGCAATGTAACCATCTACAATAGATTTCCAGATATAAAAACCAAGAGCCAACAGGAATTTTTTTATTTGTACCTTCCATAGAGCATAGCCTCCTCCATTGAATAATGGTGCTTTGTTGTTAGACATTCCTTCTTGTTGATCCATCTTCAGAAACTGCCTCTCAATTGTTAGACTATTCTAAAGGCACCTTCTCTGATACCAATAGTTGGAATACTGAGAGGGGGGGTGAATCACTATTACACTTTTTCAACAATTAGCATTTACTTTTTATATTTTATTGATCACCACAATAAACCAACAATGAATTGTATGAAAAATCAATTGTATAAATATATTTAACAACAATTACAAGTTTTTTATAATTAATATTGAAGGAAACCAATCCTCTTTAGAGCACCAACTCTAGGATACACATATCCCCTTCTTCAGGGCACCAACCCTAGGAAGCACCAACTCCCTTGTCTTTAGGGCACCAACCCTGGGAAGCACCAACTCCCTTGTCTTTAGGGCACCAACCCTAGGAAGCACCAACTCCCTTGTCTTTAGGGCACCAACCCTAGGAAGCACCAACTCCCTTATCTTTTATAATTTGCTTAGTAAGGATATGAATCCTTCCATGCTCCTCCCTTCCACCCTCACTGCATAAGTATCTTCATATTTCCTTCCTGGACTCTGCTTCAGATTTTGATCTTCTGATCTAGACTGCAGAGACACTTTCTTCTCACCACTCTTTCTTGTTTATATATTCTTCAAAACGGCATGAGTGTGATACATTGTGTCCCTTTGTTTGGACCATCGCACCTCTTTGTTTAACTTAACCATAATCATTGTTTTATCATTCTTACCGTGGAGGCTTTTCATAAATTGATCACAGATATGGATCAATTTCATCTTTTAACTCGATCTC
>JZKD02S1027621.1:154252-169992 GCA_000966675.3 Picea glauca
TATTCTTCAAAACAGACGACTCATGTCCACTTCGGGACTTTGGCATTCGGGACTTCAGGGCTTTGGACATTTGCTGGTGGTGAAACTTCTGAAGTAAAACTTCTGGAGTGACGTAACTTACTGACTTCACATGTGCACTTCAAGACTTCAGCATTCGGGACTTCGGGACTTTGGACATTTGTTGGTGGTGAAACTCCTGAAGTAAAACTCCCAGAGTGACGTAACTTATTGATGTAACATGTGCACTTCGGGAATTCAACATTCGAGACTTTGGTCATTTGTTGGTGGTGAAACTCCCGAAGTAAAACTCCTGGAGTGACGTAACTTGCTTACGCCACTTGATGATGTGGCACAGGCCAAGTGTCTACCACGTGTCACTCATATTTGTGATTTCCACGTACCTGAAATGTCGATTTCATCTTGGCACTTGTCATTATCTGACTGTGCCATGTCTCCTTGTTGACGTGGTTTGCTGACATCGTCTGTCACATGTTCTTGTTGACATGGTATGCTGACGTAAATCTCTCGATGTGACACATATTCATCACCTTGATCTAACGATCATAATAATATCTTAAATGTATCTCAGATCGACGACTGAGAGTGACTTTGGAATTTCGACTTTTGGGACTTAGGGTAAATTCGATATATCGACTTCACAATTCTTCTGAAGTGAGATTCCCGAAGCATAACCTCCTCTCATCTTTTTACCTGAAATGAATGATGTTTGTTTGATCAAAATCTTAGATCAATGGCTCGATCTATCTGTAATGTTGCTTTGCCTTGGTTTAAATCCAACGGCTCTTCTTCTTTTCTTATCATGTTCTTCCACTTTAAAATGATCCAACCGCTATCGGGTATTTGGGTATTCAAATTTCTCAACCCTTTTTTCCCCACTTATCCTATCCTTCCACTTAAAGTGATCCAATGATGATGAAGACTCTCGAAGCATATTAACGATCAAGGATGATTATAGAACCACAACTTGCGAGTGATTTAATTTGTCGCCCAAGCTCCACAATTTGAAGTTGTGTGTTTGTTGGTGAGTCAACCACAATCATCGATCTTTGAAGCTATAAGATCTGACGGTCCTGACTAATTGCAGGATTGGAAATAGCACGATATTTAATTCTCATTTATTTCTTTGCAATCTATCCCTGACGTTGATCTGGCGCTTGCGCATCTGACGGTCACGACTTAATCCGACTTAATCTGATCGCTTGTTGGATCAACCATAGTCATTGATATTTGAGTTTATGAGATCTGACGATCTAGACCAATTGTGGGATTGGAACTAGCGAGTTGTTTAATTCTTCTTTTTCTCTTTGCAATTCATCCCTGTCATTGATCTGGCGCATGTGCATCAACGATCCTGGTTTGTCCTGTGGGGTTTTGATCTTGATCACGTTTCAACACTACGTTTTCCCTTCTAAGCTTTATTCATCACATTTTTGTACATCACTTTCCCTTCTAAGATTTATGTGCATCATCGGTTGTTGACATCAATGACAATACATCAATAACAATATGTCCAACAGTTGACAAGGTCTATTTTGCATAGTCTCATACATAAACCTAATAAAAAACATACATGTTATCACTAATCTTAATGGAATTTTTTTATCCTAAACATTATCATTAACACAATTGTGTCTGAAACAAAGAAAAACTATACATTATCTTTACAATAAGCTTGAAAAAACCTATTCAAGATCAATGAACTATTGTGAGATTTACATTCAAGCATTAACTATGTGTTTTTTCTCCTAAGTATCTATTCCAATAATAGGAATTGCATGATAAACATACTAATTGGTCGAGAGGCCAGTGAATGTTCTAAAATAATAATAAAATATTAGATAACAATGCTACAACCATGTTAGATATGTCAGCATATTAGATGTTTTTAGAAAAAGGGAATATGTGAACACGAGGAAAGAGATTATCTCATTTCCTTGGGTTCAGTTGATGTTTATTGTTTCTCTTCAAAATTGTCATTGAACCACACATTTGTAGTGAATTTTCGTAATAAGTTTGCAATGACATTGCAATTTACACCCATAACCCATGACTAATTATTTTGGGCTTTTTCAAATCCAAGAGAGGAGACAAAGGTAACAAAATAAATGAAATTATGGTGAGTGTGGGATATGAACACATTAAGTATGGGAATTAAATGTCATTCCAAATATCATATTGACAAGGATAAAAATGCACATAACACGTGAATTCAGGTGGGGAATAAGAAATATAAGGTTTCCAAGCTTCTCTTGGAAGCTTATATTAAGTGACACTCAAAATGTGAAGTATAAGATGTATAAGCTTCTCTTGGAAGCTTATATTAAGTGGCACTCAAAATGTTGGAGATTCCAACATCGTGATAGGATTATAGAGGCATGATCTTTGTGATGGATTTTATGTTGTGGAAGGGTACACCATATCAAAGAGTAGATGAGAGCCAACAAGAATAGAGATGATTTTAATCTTTAGATGCCAACGACAAGTAGTGGGTGTTGAATCATTAATCGTTTTCATGATTCACATCCATCCTCATATAATATAAAAGGTATACTACTTACTAAGCATGTAAGAGTTGGAAGTGAGATTGATGGGTTGTTGAAAATGATACACTTCTTTTGAAATTTTATAAATGACAAGTCATTTCAGAAATTTACTTTTTTTCGAAGGGTGTTTTTGAATTACCCTTCTAGGACAGGTTTGTACCCCTTTGAAGGGCTGGGAAGGGTTCATTTTTACCATTTCTTGCAATCTCATATAGAAATCCATATGTTGAACGCTACCTATACTCTTCCATGATCATACCACCACATGTATAGAATTGTAATGATGTACATCTAGTCACCAAATTCCTTTGTATAATTGTCATCATCTATACGACGTATGCCATCTTAGCCATATTCACAATTTTGTACATTTTCCACTGTAATTTTATTTAGCTGCCATTTTAATGATTGATGTACAATTGCCAATTCTGCACATCCATATTTGTTGTTGACTTGGACGCCTTTTCAATCAAGCAAACAATCATCCATTTTTTAATTTGTTCGTGTAAATACTTTTTTAAGGAGTTGCACCCCCTATCATTCCTATTTCTTTTGTACCTTGGAAATTTATTTATCAATTTGGCTTGGCTTATAAAGTCAAATTTATTAAAAAAATAAATTCCCAACATTCTATACATTGTATATTGCATATAAAGTAAAAATAAAGTGGACCCAGTAAAGAAGGCACCACTAAAATAAGTAATAATGACTAAGGACAAGAAAATTTTCATCTTTATGAAGATAAAGACAATAACACCACACAAATTATGGATAAGATAAAAATGCTTAAAAATAATTAGGGCATAAAATTAACAAAAAAAGATGCACCAAAAGTATAGGCAACATAATTGAAAAGTTAATCAATGATTCTAAAAAAGGATAGTTGTTGGCCCTCGACCAAGTTTTGGAGAACCTTGGTCGTGTTCAGCCATTTTTGGGACTTCAATAGGCTGATCGAAAACAGAGTGCCCTGTCAAAGCGGAGATCGTGGGATCTCGCCCCCTTTTGCAGGATTTTTGGGTTTTAGGGTTTATGTAATAGGTATGGGATGTCGGCCCATGCGTCTTACCCATGTTTAGGCCCCTTTTTTAATGTATAAATAAGTAGCTAGGCAATGTAAGAAAGGGACCTAGTAGTTACTAGTCATTGATCGACTTAGTGCATGGCTAGTTGACTTTGTGCACGAACGTGTTAAGATTTGCAGAGCTAAGTGCAAGTGTCTTGTAAGTTCTTTATGCACAGACTATGTAGAGGCTCTGTGTTTGGACCCAACTCAGGAAGGAGGATTTGGTGAGGTGCACGCAGATCTCCTGTCCTATGTGGAGTTGGCGTTGTATCTAAGATTGGAAGAAACTAATAAGAAGAGAAGAATATTGGTGGATGTAACCCCACACTGGGGTGAACCACGTATATCCTATGTCGATGTGCTTTGTGCTATGATGTTCATGTTGTTTATGTATTTTCTTAGTGCACTATTTTGATGTATGATAGGTAGATCCATTGATGTTTAGTGCTTATTATATGAATGAATGTTTGATCTACTATGATGCTATATGCTATATGGTTAGATGTGCTTACATCTTGATTAATACTGTGTTGTCTTGTAATTAGGGTTTTAATCTGTGATGTGAATAAGGGTTAAATACTAATAAATGTTAATTGCTAAGTGCTCTATTAAGTATTGTGATCACAAATCTATGTTCCATCTAGGTTGCAGACACCTGAGTCCTGCAACCCCCCCTGCCTCTACCTCGGGTGAGACTTCATCTGCTTCGCAAGTGTTTCCAAAAGGGTTGATAGTTAGGGTTTTGTTGGTGCATTGTTGAAGCGTTGAACCCTAGGTCTACCCCTATGCCAACAAATGGTTCTGTTGTCGGGACGCGAAATTGTGATTACTGGGAACTAAAGAAGAGTGAAAGCTCTATGCATAGATCTGTTGTTGTAGTGTGCAGTATTCTAATTGAATTGTGAAGCTCTGTGCTAAGAAGGGAATCGGATCTGAAGAAAAGAGGTAAGATCTTAAATCTTTGTGCTCTGGTAAAGGTAAGATAAGTGGAAATTTTTGTTTCGACAAAATGGATCTAGGTATGTTTGATAGATTTTTTCCTAGTTTGAAAACTAGTACACAACTAAAAGAGAGAAGATTTGATATGAATAAATATGATAGAAATAGTGGAAGATATGTTATTCCTATGCATAGAAAGAATTTTTGGACTAACAAGTGGATGAAGGATCCTAGAAAGAATTTTTTGCAGGTTCATCACTGTGATCCTAGTGCGCAGTACAGGAAAGGTTGGGGATCGTTTAAGAGAAAGAGAGGATTGACTCTTTCTTATAGTTGCAGAAGACCGAGACATATTGTTAAGGAATGCCCTAGTACAGGTCGTATTTGTCTTTGTTGTAAATTTGTTTCTCATGAGGTTTTGGATTGTCCTAGAATGGTTGCTAAAGTTGAAAAGATGAATATGAGGCAAGAAAACCATGAAGAAGGTCAACAGACTAAGGATATGCTAGAACACCACAAAGAATTAGAGACTATATTATTGCAAATGAAAGAAACCCTCAGTGATCACAGAGGCATCAATTTACCAGAGATCTTAAAAGAGAAGGAGTGCATAGAAATAATAATAGGAGACTTTGACATAGACTATGTTCTGGATGAGGAAACAAAGGTGAATATCATGATAGAAAGTACTTGGGAAATTTTGGGAAAGCCTGCTATGATTCCTTCATTGGGAGGAATATGATTGTTTAAAGGAAATATGATAACCCTATGTGGAAGACTTACTCATGTACCTATGGTTTCTCATGGAGCATTGACGGAAGAAGAATTTGAGGTCGTTAAGTTTGTTGAGAACAACACTCCTTTTGCACTTTTCTTAGGAAGGACCTAGATTGAGAAAGATCAGATCCGAAGGACAGAAGAAGAAGAAGGTATAGAACAGAAAAAGCAAGAATTAAGGGATTTCATGGCTAGGAGAATAGTGCTCTTAATAGAAGAACAAGAGGCCAAGTTGAAGTAACTAAGGGCTAGAGAACTAGTTGTCGAGGTTGAAAGAACAAAAGAAGGCTTAAAGAACCTATCCATGCATGAGAGAAGAGCACCAACCCATGAAGTAATAAGAGAAGAGCTATTCCACTTCAACCCTGTAAATGACCCTCAATGGTGCAAAGTTTCTATGCTAAGAGAAGATAAGAAAAAAAATGGAAAGAGGGATCCAGCGACTCAGATCACAGGAAAGAAGGCCAGAAAGCTCAACAAAAAGAAAGAAAAGCTAGAAAAAATGCATGAGGTTCCAAAGAAGACTTCGCAGAAAGCAGGCTTGCAAAACTCAAACCTCGCTGGAATAGCAGAACAACGCAGACTAGCACTTCGCCACGGCGAAGCAATATGACCATTGGAGGTGTCCCGATCATTAGAACAATGCTCTGGAATGGATAGAAACGTAGTTATTGCTGGAAATATCGCCATTGGACCATTGGGACCACACCATGATAGATGGATTGAGTCATTCCTGCCCATTGAAGGAATCTATTATGACTTTGTCTATTTTATCCATCGAATGTCTCACTGGGGACACTTTTGCAAATTGTGATTATCTAAGCCCAGAGAGAAATGATTACCACCGTGCTATGCTTTTGAGCACATGTTCACCTACTCGAGAATTTGACCACGAGTGTGTATGTCAGACGAACATAGCGCAATAGAGAAGTCTATAGAAGAAATCTTGATCGACCTTATGGATGAGAAGGTCATGTCCGCAGGATTATAGGCCTCATTGATAGCAGGATTGCAAGCATCCCCCTTGACTGCATGATGATCCAGTCGATCTAGACCATCCTGAACCACAATAGAGAAGAGAAGCAAGCATCGCGACGACCTAGCGAACACGAATCTCATCCCATTTTTCTTTCCCAACTACATCCCACCTCTGGCTAGCGCTTTTAGTCATGACAGTGTTCCAAGAGATTTTGAGTACACCCTCATCACTGCGTACCTCCCGAAGGGGATACGCGCAGTGGGAACGCAACTAGGACTGATCCCTAACCTTAAGGTCAACGACTTTAACCTAGGAGACAGGAAGAATTATGCGTTGCTTGCACCACATAAGTACTTGACAAAGACAATGGGGAAGAAGCCGAAGATATTCTCCCATCCATGGACTAAGGATATCGTGAGGTCCACCATCCTCAACGTCATGAAGATACCCCACTTTGGCAGACATCAGAAGGTTAACGTTACACTCCTCCTGTCATACTACCATGGAGGTTATCTATGGTTAGACAGGCGCGTGACTGTGGATCCGGCACTAATCCACATGATCATTAGATTAAGCATGCAGGGATCGGACCCTCAGAAATTCTACCTAGGGAAGGTTGTAGATCGCACCCTGGTGCAATGAATTAAGGACACCTACGACAATGTGGAGAAGGGGAAGTGGGGCTAAAAGGTAGCCTCCATCCAAGATGGCGCAATGCACCTGGCTTTCTAGTTGATCGTTGGTAAGCTCGTCAGGAAGAACAAACCAATGCAAGTCATGGAGTTCGTCATCGACCTTGTAGGAAAGTGCATTGAAGGGATGCAGATGAACTAGGTGAGCTACCTCGTCAACCAGTTGGAGCAGGATTTTCACGAAGCACGGGACTAGGGATACAAGTTTCACTTGAGCTGGTTGTTGATTCTCGTTGCCTTTGTCACTTGGGAGATGTCAAAGGAAGTGACCTTCCCTGAAGTCGAGTTTTCCAAACCACTGGCCGTGAGGTTCACCACATTGTGGTATTCGAGCAATATGGTGAAGCAGTGGCAGTCGAACGTTGTCTTCCACACGTACTACTTACAGCTCACGCAAGCCATTGAGTCATTCCCCCAAATGACTCTGAATACCTTGCATACTTATAGGCCAATAGCAAAGTTTCGCGCAGACAGGCACTTCACTTACATCACTGCATGCAGAGATGAAAGCAAGGAGGAGCTGCAGTCGTATTACAAATTAACCGATGAATACATGGAGGAGATAACCAAGGAATGGCCAGTTGAATTCCTTATATCAGTCGAGTAGACAGAGCTCTCCAACCCCGATATCATCAAAAGTCATGTGGTCACCCAAGAATAATATGATGGAACGAGTGGCACCAAGAAGAATAAGAAGGAAGAGGTGCAGGAAATAAACAGCACATCGGAGGAAACTGCATCGGATTCACCTGGAGGAGGAGGAAACGACAAAGTAAACTAGGAAGAGGAAGGGGAAGAAGACAAGCAGGAAAAGGGAAAAGTGACACCGCCTAAGGATCCCCTTACGGAAGCTGAAACATCAAAGAAAATAAAGGTTTCTTCGAATAAACCTTCATCATAGAAGAAGTCACGAGCCAAAAAACCGCAGTCGCAAACTGTGCTCACGGTGGATGACATTGACCTCATCATCATAGTTGTAGCAGACTCTTCAGAAGATATTTTGCAACGAAACGAAGCCAAGCAAGAAAAAATGTATGACAGGATCGAGGTGGAGATGAAAGGGCTACAGCAAGCCCTCTACTCGAGCCACACAGTGTCCACTGTGCTGTCATCATCAAAAGGTGAAGAATTGGGGGATGAGCCCACCCAATTGCGAAGGATAGAAAATGCTACAGAGGCTCGCCTTCAACGAGTACACGAAGAAAAGGAGTAGGCCACAGAGGCCTTGAAGAAAGCAAAGGAGGAAGGCCTAGAGCAACTTCAGGTTGCGAAGGAAGAGAAAGATGACCTCCGAGCGAAGTTTGAAGAGGATAGAGAGCAAATCCACAGAGAAAAAGACCAGTTGTTCGCAAAGCATACTGCGATCAAGGAGGCAATAACTACAGCACTTCGCTCTGTGTTGGATTTGTCCCAAATGGAAGAGGAGACAGCTGAGAGCCAAGTGGGAAAGCTCGTTGAAGCCATTCAACAACTTCAAGCAAGAGTAGCAGAGCTAGAACTGTAAGCAGTGTTGAGCACTCCATAGGAAGTGAGAGATCAGAGGGAAGAAACTGCTAGGAGAGGAGTAGAAAGAATCAGGGTGTTAGCCACATAATGCAAGCAACTCAGTAACCGAAGTGCGCAGACTTATGAGCACCTTACGGAAGACTCGGAGCTGAGGAGATTGGAGGCACAGCTCTAGGAGGCGAAGCAACAGGCATTGACAGTGCAAGCGCAGTTGAAGCTGCTTACCGCAATAGAGAAGATGAAAATTTCATAGGGGCAGCGTGTAGTTCAGTAACAGGTCAATACCATTCAGAGTAGAGTCATGGAAGTGACCCAGCGACTCCAGCCAGTGTAGGATGAAGCCTACACCCTCTTTAAAGAGATCGAAGGACAAGGTGCACAACTGGAACAAGTGGTCACCACGGTGGAAAAACGCTTGGAAGGGCCCGTCACGGAGAAAATTATTCAGGAGTTCGTCGAGTAGGAGGTTCTAGCGAAGTAGAAAGTTGAGGCAGCTCGAGCTAAGCTCGAGACCTTTGAAGCAGAGTTGGCCAGATCAGAGTGACTCAGGACAAGTCATAGGTGAGTGTTGGGGGCTTGTTGGCCCTTGACCAAGTTTTGGAGAACCTTGGTCGTCTTCGACCATTTTTGGGACTTTGACAGGCTAGTTAAAGATGGATCACCCCGGCGAAGCAGAGATCGTGGGATCTCGCCCCTTTTACGGGATTTTTGGGTTTTGGGGTTTATGTAATGGATATGGGATGTTGGTCCATGGGTCTTACCCATGTTTAGGGCCCTTTTGTAATGTATAAATAAGTAGCTAGGTGATGTAAGAAAGGGACCTAGTAAATACTAGTCATTGATTGGCTTAGTGCATGGCTAGTTGGCTTTGTGCACGAACGTGTTAAAATTTGTAGAGCTAAGTGCAAGTGTATTGTAAGTGCTTTATGCATAGATTGTGTAGAGGCTTTGTGCTTGGACCTAACTTGGGAAGGAGTATTTGGCAAGGTGCACATAGATCTCTTGTCCTATGCAGAGTTGGCGTTGTAGCTTGGTGCATGTAAGAAGATTGGAAGAAACTAATATGAAGAGAAGAATATTGGTGGATGTAGCCCCACACTGGGGTGAACCACATATATCTTGTGTCAATGTGCTTTGTGCTATGGTGTTCATGTTGTTTATGTATTTGCTTAGTGCACTATTTTGATGTATGATAGGTAGATCCATTGATGTTTAGTGCTTATTATATGAATGAATGTTGGATCTACTCTGATGTTGTATGCTAGATGGTTAGATGTGCTTAGATCTTAATCAATACTGTGTTGTTCTGTAATTAGGGTTTTAATCTGTGATGTGAATAAGGGTTAAAGACTAATGAATGTTAATTGCTAAGTGCTCTGTT
This sequence comes from Picea glauca, assembly GCA_000966675.3. Lineage (NCBI taxonomy): Eukaryota > Viridiplantae > Streptophyta > Pinopsida > Pinales > Pinaceae > Picea > Picea glauca. The sequence goes on from JZKD02S1027621.1 coordinate 164,157, forward strand.
AAGTATTGTGATCACAGATTTGTGTCCCAGCTAGGGTGCAGACACTTGAGTCCTGCAACCCCCCCTGCCTCTACCTCGGGTGAGACATCATCTGCTTTGCAGGTGTTGCCGAAAGGGCTGGTAGTTAGGGTTTTGTTGGTGCATTGTTGAAGTGTTGAACCCTGGGTTTATCCCTGTGCCAACAATGGCTATATGAAAATCTTTGTTTAAGTTATGGGTTTTATGGTTAATCAACTGTATTTAAAAGATGTGATGAGTTAACAATAGAACCCATAACTACGAAAATCCCCTAGTAAGTTTGAACTCATCAACTACAAAACACAAAATAAATCGAGGTTAAATGAGTCAACCCAATAAGATCAAAATCAAACACCTAAAGTTAAAGTTGAAGCAATGCCAATAATATCATTATCCTTAATCTCATACACCCAACAAAATAATAATGAAGAGAGGATGTCCCAAAAAGGAACTATTACTTGTAATGTAACATGAGAACCTATGATTAATTATATTATGATTCATCTTAGGAAGGTTGATCATACCCAAGATCCAAGAAAAGAGGAAAGAAAACCTAAAGTTCCACTTGTAACCATGAAGACATAATTACAATGGAAGACCCTAAAGCTTAAAGGAATCATAAAAAATAGAGATGTAATGATATTTATAGATTCATGGTAGATTCCAACAATACTCATAACTATATAGACTTTCGTAAGCAACTAAACCTTTCTATGTACCCCACCAAAGGCCTATTGGACATTATAAACCATTATTAATTTTGATATCTTTAGTCTTAAATATCCTTTTTACACTAAACTATAATCGTTCAAGTATCTTTCTTAATTATGTCCCTTTATCCAATTTATGTTACAAATCACTTTTGAACTTCTAACCTCATCTATGTAACATCCCTGGAAATTCTTCTTTGATATCAACTCGTAAAGTACCCAACTCCCTTGTTGGGCCATGTTACTACTAAATCGACCAACATATCAATTGAAATGTGGAAAATACATATAGACATGTTATAATCATTAATTCGTAAAAACGTGAATGCAAATGGTTTAAACATGCATAGCAGTGATTTAACATGCACTTCATCATTCATACATACAACATACAGAGTAAATAAAACATTTACCCATTACAGGTAATAGTAAATAAGATAAAACTTCAGAGTGAAATACACAACTATTAAGCTTAATATTCAACAAAATTAAACACAGTGAATATGAGCACTTATCTTTAAAAATATGCAACCCCCTACATAGGATGGACATTCCACCCAACAATAGAGTTGCTACTCTAGTACTCAACAACAAGTCACCCCCGAGCTAGGGTTACGAATCCATAAGAAAGGTTGTCCCTTAAAGGTGTCTATTATCCACTCACAACAACTAAATTCATACAATCATTCCAATCCACTAGCTCTCTTTCCCTTCAACCTGCACAACCCGAGGAATGGGATCCCCTTCTCTACCACACAGTCCCTCAAGCTATCTCGCTTTCCTCCAAGACTCCAACATAAGTTGGATATGAAATCTTCATGTTGGGGACTTCATGAAATCTAGTTGTAATATGAATTCTAACAACAACAACTCGCTCGCTCACTTGGAAATTCATAGACATAAATCTCACTCACAGGCCTAACAATATGCTTCTTCATGCAAATATCAACTCTAGGAGTTGTCCTCAAAACCCATTATGACTGCCAATTATCTCCAAACACTCAAGAAACATTTTCCTTCATTTTTCCTCACTGTAAAAATTGTTCTCTTTTTCAATATGAATTTCCTTTTCTCCCATGCATATTGACTCTCTTAATTCCCAAGGTTGATTTTACTCGAGCTCGTGCTCTCAATAACTATGTGAGGTGACTTTACACTCCAACCCTCTTACATGTATTCAATGATTGGGCTTTGAAGCACTCAAAAAGGAAATAAAAAGTTCATAGTAAAATAATCTAGAAAGATGGTTTGAGTTTAATAAGCATGTAAAATCTCCCCTTGCACAATCCCTCTCTTGTGGAAACTTAGCTCTCATGTCTCCATTTACACCCATATGTAATTAGTGATACATTTTATTTATTATTTTCAATATACATCATTTTACATATTACATTGTTGGACTTGCGATCATACATTGTATTTACATTAAACATCACTAAATTGAGAATTAACAATGGAGATGTTACCATCTTTTTGAAAATTATCATTTTAAAAGATGAAATACAATGATATGTTAAGTTTCAATTCCATCACCTTTTTCAAAGTTAAGGAAGAAATATGAAGAGCTCCATAGCAAAAAAAGTAACATAATATTCCACCACTTATCAAAAAATAATACACTATTTTATATTTATAAGAAATGATTTTCCAAAGTGATAAAATGTCAATGAAAGATTATATAATAACAAACTTTAATAATTATCCTATATATACCAAATCAATAACCATTTTTTTTTTAAGGATAATGATGATATGACATAATTATCCACTAAGACATGATTTTCCAAAGTGATAAAATGTCAATGAAAGGTTACATAATAACATCTAAAGGTTACATAATAACATCTAAAGAATAATTAAATTTTAATAATTATTATTTACTATTTATTCAAAAGTAAATAATTGATGATTATCTCTAGAGTTTTTTTTTTAAATTTTCCTTCCTAGTTAACTTATTTTTGAACTTCCTTAATTCAACTTGGTTGAATAAAGTCTTCATTTATAAATATTATCGACCCTTCCAAACTAATTAGAACTAAATTGTTAATTAGTTTTTCTTCTAAACTCTTTAATATTATGTTTTAATAATCTAAATTTGTTATAAAACATTGCCTTTAATTAAGTTTGGAGTTTAGCTTTTCTCTGTACTTTTTATAAAAATTTGAAGTTTTCTCATTTATTAATAAATGAGATCTTATTTTATATATTTTATATATAATTATTTAATTAATTTAACATTTATATAATTATTTATTAATAAACTAATATTTTAAAAAATTAAAATTTCAAAATATAATAATAATTAAATAATTTTAAAATATATTATAATTTAATTTTTATATATATAAATAAAATTAAAAAATAGTTTTTATTTTTCAAAAGTAGGATAAGTCAAATTTAATCACATATTTGAATGTTAACCATCATCACTAACTTCTATTCATGTTTCCTATTATTTTATTTTATTTTATAATATATGGAGCTCGCTCTTTTAGAATTGAAAGTAAACAAAAGTACAAAGAAAGATACTTTCCCTCACTGATTGGAACATTAAAAAATAATAAAAGTGGAGTTTCTAGAAGCCAATCGATTTGACACATTGCCGTCTGTGGGGTCGGCTACGTTGATGGAATATTCTCTGAGGGCGCCAGACGAGCTCCAAGAAATGTGCGTTGGAAAAAGTTTCAAAAATCCTCAATTAACGGGAATGGAGAAGAGAAGTGAAGTGAAGGAGAGATCGAGGAGCATCGACTGCCAAAAGCTATGCGGCGGATTCTTCTTCGATTCTTCGTTTTTAACACCGTTCGAACCCTCGGTCGCTCTATTTTTCGAATTTGCTATGAAACAACCCTAACATCGGAGGCGCTGGACCCTATTCCGACAATATTAAGAAGTTCAGTTATTTGCATTTTTCATCGGTTGGATCCGTGCAGACATCAGGATTTTAGGCGTAATAGCGTAGAGATCACAAATTAGTGTCCGGTCTTCTATTTCAGGACGTTTTGCGGTTTAATTCCGTGTGAAAAACACGTTTACGCGTTAAATGCTGCGGAATTTGAAAAATTAGGAGCTGTCACTTGTTCAATCCCTTAAATGACGGACATTTCCCTCTGCATTGGCGTAAGGCATTAGTTGACGCCGACGGTTGAGGTTGAATACTTCTCCGGGAGTTGAACGCTTTTCAGTCCTCGTGTAGCAAGGCATTTCGTTCAGCAATCGAAGCTGCGGGATGTGTAAGTTGACGGTTTAAGACGTCTTCTTGACAGAAATTGCCGTTTGAATTCAGAATGAACGAATATTTTCCGTCAAGCTGCAGGAATCGAAAATTTACGGTAAGCTTTTTGTCGCATTTCCGTAAATTTTATGTCAACTCTCGCATCCGCTGAAGGAGTCTATTTTGGCTTTTTTCTCAGCAGTCTTTGCCGGAAAGTTTGTAAAATGACAAATCTTTGAGAGAATAGCTTGATTGTATAAGTTTTCAGGTCTGCAAATCTGAAGAATTTGCCCGGCTGATTCTATGTGTTTTCGGAAAACGCTTGAGAGGACTTTTGAAAGAGATACATTTCGGCTAATTTAGGATTTGCTTTGCAGCTTTTGTTACATTTAGATGGATCCTGAGCATGTATAGCATGCCGAGAAAAACTGAGGCTTAAAGAAAGCAACAAACAGTTGCATGACGTGCACGAGCCAAAATAGCCGATACGAAAGGTTAAGATTCAGTTGAGGAGAACGAGTAGAAGTGCCTTTATTTTTTGCTGTTAAATTTAGCCAAGCAGGTTTTGTGTAAGTAGGCAAAGTTGCATCGAAGGCTTGTACAATTTCTGGTAAAAATTTAAGGATTCCTTTCCCTTGAAATTGGTTTGAGAAACACGCCTGAGGTTCATTCCCTGGATCTCGTCCGTTAACCAAGGCCTTGTTGACAGAATTTGAGGATTTGAATATTTGACCGGCGTTAATTTCAGGTGTAGAATTTGGGGTTGAAGATTTTTCTGGGATAATTGGCAGGCAATCCAGAGTAACTGGGAATCACCAGGAGACTGTAGATAGGAAACAAGGGCAATTGTCAGTTTCCTAAGGCGTGTCTGAAGTTTGCGATTTCGCTTTGGCAAGATTGCCATAGTTGAACCAGAGGACTTGGATTTTGCGCGAAAGATTTCCTTTGGTTGGGATATGGCGTCCTTATCTGGGCTTCTACAGAGGCCATTTGCAGCCATGACAGCTACTGTTGCAGCTGCACTGTCTGCAGATGTGCCAGATAAATTGCACAAAAAAAGTGCTCCCATTTTTCAGGATTCAGCTCAGCCGTCTCTTCAAATTCAGTCTCCACCACCAGTTCATAAAACCTCATCCCTTTCTGACTGCACCACTTCATCTTCCTGGTTTTCGTACGTATCTGTTTTTACACCCATGAATATATCAACAATTAAAAAAATCCCAATTCTCTCAAAAGTTTCTCCCGTTGAAGGAATAATGCCGCACCATCAGTTTATAGCAACGCCTCTCTTGAATGGGTCATTTAGCCCTTCAGCTTTTACCTTGGCATGCAATAAAGGCAAGTTTGGCGAACCTTCTTTCTATCATAAGTTTGTGTCCAGGCCATCCAATCTGCTCTTATACCCTTTCCTCCATCAGTACTACAGCAGGCATTCCTCATCTTCATTTGCTTCTGTTCCTATTCTCCTCACGCTGTATAAGTCTGCAAATTTGTCATATGGTTTCCCAAATTCATTTTCGTCATCTCAAACTTCAAACTCTACATCTGAAAGCGGTCCTCGGAAGCATTCAGATTTGTCTCCACATTCAAGATATTTTCATATTTGGCATTTACCAAAGCAGGAGACATATGGCTTTACAAATTCTTCGGAGTGCCAGCTTGAGAATAAGAAGCCGGCAGTCGCTGTGGTTTTGCTTGGATGGTTGGGATCTGGGCAAAAGCATCTTAAAAGGTATGCAGATTGGTACACCTCTAGGGGAATTCACGCAATTACTTTCACAGTTCCCATGAAGGACATTGCTAGCTTCAGACCTGGAGGAAAAGCAGAGCAGCAACTTGATTTTCTTGTAACACATCTAGCTCATTGGATGAAGGAAGATAATAAAGATTCCAC